>WNWK01000088.1:392500-577500 GCA_009830355.1 Cherax destructor | reverse complement strand
GTTCTAGCCTCACCCATTACCACCGTGGCTGGAAGGCATAGAAGGATGAAAGCAAACCGGGAGAGAGACAACAAAAGTCTTGTCTGGTGCCGTTGATCAAGAAGCTTTCTGGCTGAGCATAATGTCAGCTCTCTCAGCATTAAAGGAATCTCACAGAGTTGCTAAAACATTCAGAATTTTCCATCGTGAAGTCAAAGAATAATTTTTCCTAAGCTAACAAAGCAGTGTAAAAAATCATGAAAGACTCAACACTGTAGATGAAAAGATGCACACACACACACACACACATCATACAGGAATAGATAAGGTGGACAGAGACAAGATGTTCCAGAGACGGGACACAGAAACAAGTGACAATTGGAAGTTGAAGACTCCTATGAGTCAAAGGGATGTTAGGAAGTATTTCTTCAGTCATAGAGTTGTCAGGAAGTGGAATAGCCTAGAAAGCGACGTAGTGGAGGCAGGAACCATACATAGTTTTAAGACGAGGTTTGATAAAGCTCATGGAGCAAGGAGAGAGAGGACCTAGTAGCAATCAGTGAAGAGGCGGGGCCAGGAGCTATGACTCGACCCCTGCAACCACAAATAGTTGAGTACAAATAGGTGAGTACCTGCACACACACACTGGAAAAAATAATATAAGCCAATAGGTAATGTATTTTCATAGATAAGGAAACACTTAATAGCAATAGGCAACAAAAGAATCATTAAAATACGACTATGTGAAATTTCAAACTAAATAATAGTACTAGAAACTAAATCCGCAGATTCCGATCTCATTCCAAACCCTCATTATCTGATGGAACTCTTTTCTGCTAATTCTGACCCGATTATCTGTAGTGGAAGTCATATCTTCCAATTCCATCCCAATTAACTGTAATGGAACCCTAATCTGCCAATTCCAACGCATCGTAACCCTGAAGGCCAAACAAAGGTGAGCAACAGTTCGCCTTCGGAGTGGATAATTAAGCACAAAGTTAGTGAAAAATTAATGGGAAGTTCTAGAAAACTTAATCGGTGGTAATTTTTAGAAATCCCAAAAGTTATTTTTATACATGAAGAACGCCTCCTCCGATCGAACTCAAATTTTCAATACTGGTATACAGTAACTACACCAAGGTTCATACAGCTGCATAAGTGTCTCAATCGTCAAGGTTGACGCAGCTGTCGGCGTGTGCAGCAGCCCAGTCCTCGGTTTCATTTAGACAATTCCTGGATTTGGTTTCCATGTGATAACCTCAGAAAGTGTTGGTAGAATTACCCGCAATATGTTAGGTAGAAGGACACAAGTGCAACTAATGTGACATTTGATTGTGGCAACGTTTCGCTCTCCAGGAGCTTTGTCAAGGCGTTAGAAACAATACAAGGACACAGAGGGTATATTTAGGGATAGAGTGAGGTGCAAAGCATAATATAATCGTTGTAGGTAGTAGTAGTACTTGTGATGGTGGTGGTAGTATTAGTAGTAGTACTTGTGCTAGTATTAGTATTAGCAGCAGTAGTAGTAGTAGTAGTACTTGTGGTAGTAGTATAGTAGTAGTAGTAGTGTAGATGAATGGTTCAGAGAACCAACTAGTTGATAAATTTTTCTCAAGATTGATAGACTGATTTCATGGACTCCAGGCTGAGGGACTGATTACCTCAAACTCCTTCTGATCTTCCCCATTCTTCTTTGTATAGGACTGATGAAGCCACTGTGTGGCGAAACGTTTTCACAGTGAAGATACCGAAGTGTTGGACATGTGTCTAATTTATCAATTTTATTTACAAAGCAATATGACATTTTTATTATGGCATACCTCGTGCACACCTGTCCCGAACACCTGTAATATTCAATGAGTGAAGGACTTTAAGTAAAAACTACTTTTTTGGGCCTATGCTGTATACCTGAAAAAACCTGACGGTTTTTTTACATAATAAACTTAGAATTGCTGGAACTTGTGTGATAACTGTGGAATAATTCTTCTGGGGAATTTTCCTCTAAAGATTCTTTGCACTGTTTTTGATTCGTGAAGTTTTAATCTGCCATTAACCCAGACAGCTTCCGTACAATAACTGTAGTATGAAATATAGCATAACTTATGGTGAAACATAACTAGAGTAGTTCTACGAAGACTGAAACATGATGAAACTCTAACTCAAAGCCAAACATTACTTGATAAATCTTTACACAGCCAAAACATGATTTTTATTTCTACATAAAGCGTAAAAAAAGACTTTTGATAAAGCTTAACGTAAAATGAACCATGACTTGTTAAAGCTCCATACAGAGTGAAACATTAACTCAGTGAAAATTTGATCTGCAGCCAGTGTCTTCTATTATCAGGTGTACTGCGCTTGGCTCTGTCTTTAACCACATGTTCTTGTTCCCACAGAAGCCAAGCTGAACACGACATGCCAGTTTACAAGCCAGTGTGAGGAAGCGGACGAGTACAGCCTCTGTAGCCCGGCCTTCATCTGTGTGTGTCAAGATGGCTACCGTATGGAAGAATATCCTAACATCGGCTTCAACTGTGTCTCCAGTGAGTTCCATGTGTGTGTGTTTATACTCACCTATTTCTGGTTGCAGGAGGCGAGTCACAGCTCCTGGTCCCGCCTCTTCGTTGGTCGCTACTAAATATCAGAGTGTACGCTGATGCCTGTGTGTGTGTGTGTGTTTACGTATTGTAGCAAATAAATTATTCACCTCTTGATAATAGTCTCATGGCTTTTCTTCTTGCTTACAGAGACAGGGACTCAGGCTACCAAGATAGATCCGGCCATGATCGGCGTGTTAGCAGGTCTGGCCCTAATGTTTATCATCATTTGCGTCGTCCTACGCCTCTTCTCCAAGTGAGTTTACCCTCAAACGCCTCTTCTTCAAGTGAGTTTACCCTTAAACACCTCATTACCATGTGAGTTCTCCCTCAAGCGGCACAGAAGCAGAAAATAAGAATGCGTCAAGAATCTCATCAAGGAAAATGGGTTTCAAAGATGTTTTTCTCTGTTCCAATTAATAGTAGTTCTTTTGTTACTTTTCCAATTTAATAGATGTTTAGAAGGAGGAGGAGAAGACGAGATCAGTTATATTAAACTTTACCTTCTATGTAATTATAATGGTCTCAAAGGCACATTTTCTGGGTTTGTTTACCAATGTTTATTAATAAAACGACCATTGCTATTGTGGTTAAACAACCACAGCACATACACTGAAAACTGTTTATATATATATATATATATATATATATATATATATATATATATATATATATATATATATATATATATATATATATATATATATATATATATTCTCCCAATGGTGTTAATCTTTGAATGAAACCACGAAACATATAGTTTTTAATTATTTACCGAACTGCTTCAGGCCAGGGTTCGACCTCACTACACAAAATCCACCTCAAGAGACAACACAACGCCCCTTATTCACTCGGTTGAAATTAATCCTTCAGCTTACCACTTCCACGAGGGTCCTCGGATCACGAGAAACACCTAGCTATGCTGGGTGTCGTGATCTTTGTAGGATCGATGGGCTGAGTGGATAAGGTGACATGTTCGATTATGTTGTCTCTTGAGGCGGGTTACTAATATATATATATATATATATATATATATATATATATATATATATATATATATATATATATATATATATATATATATATATATCATATATATATAAATTGAATCTTAAATACTTTTAATAATTATTTTGTTCTGTTCCCAGAATCTCCCCAGCTGCATGACCCATACGGATTTAGTGCAAACTTTTGAGTATAATACCTATCTTCTAGACACGTGCGGCCTGCTATAATATATGTAAATGGTTGCTCATTTTCATGTACGTACATTGTTTTTACTCTTGTATCTACTAATAAGGTTTTTCTTCTCTCTCTGCTGCCTCTGCCAGGTCATTCTTTATCGCCTATTTTCTGTTTCTTGTTCGTCACTCATTGAATCCATTTTTTTTTTATATTCTGTAATGAAGACGATACTTTTCTTTTCAATTATCAGCTGTCATAGTTTGAAAGTAGATTTCATAATTTGAAAGTAGATTTCATAATTTGAAAGTAGATTTCATAATCTGAAAGAAGATTACATAATTTGAATTCAGATTTCATAATTTGAATTCAGATTTCATGATTTGAAAGCAGATTTCTTAATTTGACAGCAGCTCTCTTATACTTATAAAAAAAATCAAAATTATCTACTATTTATCTTCTTTCTAAATGTTTCGAAATTTTAATATTAGAGAAAATTGTGTGTGTTACTTTTAATTTTACAATATATAAGAAATTATTCAAGGAGATATGTTTAGGGACAGTGACTGGCTCGTGTTCCGAGGAACTGGAGCTGTCCTCTTCATCTCTTGAATCAAACCTGACTGCCTGCCACTCCCCAGTGTATGCCGCCCCTACGGAATTAGCGCTTCCCGTGAAAAAATAATAATGTAATCCATAGTCTTGAAAAGTAACTATTGTAAGGCGCCTTCTTTAAATATTTACACAGACTGCAAAATTCCCTTTAAAGTAATAGATTTTTTTATGTGTAAAAAAAAAAGATGGAAAATGTAAGATATGTAAATGTAAAAAAAAAAAAAAAAAAAAAAAATATATATATATATGAAAAATAGGCAATCAAAATTTTTCGCACTTTGAATGTTATACGTTGAACCTGAAACTATTGAACTCTTCTTAGAAGAGGTTCAAACCTACCCAGCATCACTGGTGTGGATTCAAAGACGGGGTTTAATGGATTTTAATTGTAAACTGTATAAATATGTATATCCATCGAAAGATATATCTCTGTCAATGCATGTACACCGAGAGATGAATGTATATGTACAAACACAGAACGGGTATGTACATATATATATATATATATATATATATATATATATATATATATATATATGTTATTTTATGTCGGTGTATATACACCGAGAAGCGTTTATCACTCTCAGTATATATATACTGAGTATATGTTACTATCAATAGACATTAAATCAAGCAAACTAACTAAATTAATGTCAATAATTTCCAACACCCTTCGTGTCTAAGCTGTCTTCAAGAGTAAATTTGTTAAGTTAATCAAGTTAGTTCCTGATAAGCCAGGCTGTGGTGCAAACAACTAGCCTGCATGTCGCTGGCACCAACAGTAACCTTTCATAACAGTAATGGTGTAATGATGAACAAGACACACGAGCAATAAGTTGGAAGCTTTATTTCTTTATTTAGTTCCAATAAAAAACACTAAATCTATTAATGAGACACCAAAACCTTGAAAAAAATTAAATGAACCTACATGTGATATCCATAACATTCCTCATTGGAAGAAAATTAATTTTTTGTAGCAGTAGTGAGTTGAGAACAAGACACGTACAGTGTCTTGTCTGCTTTACAGTGTTGCACCTGTGTCTCATTCATCATAACAGCCTGATCGATCAGGCCGGCAATAAGCCTGATCTCTGACAGAGCTGCGGGAGCTCAGCATCAAGATTTCCTCAGTCTAACACGAATGTAAAAATATGTGATTTATTAATTGGTTTATAGAGTTTAATCCCTATAAACCACATCACTCGAGGGTCATTAATTCTGTCACCCACATACCACAAGCAAACTTTAATCCATTAAACAGAGATTAAAGTTAACTCTCATCATATATACATTTAGATATATACATCTCTCTGTGTATATAACCTTGTGATTTAAATGATCCTATTATTCTTAGTTTATGCCGAAAAATTTGTCTCATTTTTCAAATACATTTTACATGAACTTTTATAAATTCAGCACTGTAGTATATTTCAGCTCTGCAGTTTATTTCAGATGTGAAAAACGCCAGAGAGGGAAAAAAACACCTATTGTGTTGGTAAAACATGTTTTTTTTTCTCTATTTTTGATAAACTTTCACATTTCATTACAAAAAAAGATGAAACTTTTGCATTTATACAGGGAGGAAACCTGTCTCGACGTTTCGGTGCAATGTTTCTCCACATGTCTGAACGTTTAGGTACATCATGAAAATGTATGGAAAAAAACTTTTATCGCTGTTGGTTTCATTTAATTTTTTTTAAACAAAATAAAATAAATTTTCTGTTGAGCACTGAGTTCCCTAAATATATAAAGTCACTGATCTAAACTGCTTCTGGTCTAAAATAGTCACCATCCAGCCTTTTTTGGTCTATACATATGCACCAGTAGCTTGAGTGTGATTATTCTGCCTAAATGATATATACGAGGAGTCTTAAACACTGCAAGGATGCACAACCTGCTGCCCGCTGGCCGCTTGCGGCTCTCAGTGTCATGCAACAAAACATCGGGTTGCAAAAGATGTTTTTGCTGGGACAGCGTTTCGCCCTCTGTGCAGAAGTTCATTAAATCATGACTTGATTACACTCCTCACAGGGCGATGCGCTCTCCCAAAGAAATTTTTTTCAGCAACGCGTATGTTTATTTTCAGTTTGTAAACACTACACTGCATAGATTCTATTTATTTATAATTGGTGGGGTAAACAAGTTGTGCATCCCTGGAACACAGAGCTTAATCTCTCTCCTATACATCCGCTTGTATCTTTGATATTAACAGATTTACCTTCTGATTTCCATTTGTGATACCTGGCTTTTCTCACACTTAACCCACAATTTGGAGAGGAAACGTTTCGTTCTGTCCTAGACCATTATCAATGAGCTGATGATGGTCCTGGATGCATAGAAACATCACTTTAAAACCGCCTTATCAAATTATAGTTTTAATCGAATTGTTCTAGCCAGGGTATGGCAAAAAAAAATCCTTACTTGATCCCGCTTTGTAATCAGAATTTGTTATTATTGTTGGTATTTGCTTTTATATATATTTAAAAGTAGCATCAGGAAACCCACAATTAAAATAAAGAGAATAATTAATTTGAATATGGTAAGCTATCTTATAAAGCTATTTTATATAGTGGTATTATTTTTTTTTCAAATGCAATTGAAAAAGTTTGCCCAAAATTGAGTACTACGTATTATGAAAGTCTTTCCAAAAGCTAATAAATTTTGGATTGATTTTTTAATTGTTTTTGCCAAAAAATATTACATTATATAGAGGAGTTTTGCAAGAGAACCTCCAGTTTTTTTTTTTTAATTTTGGGTTGAGGTCCTCCTCAGCTGATAAGCATCTCGAGATGAAGATGCACAGATAAGCTATTTGTTTACCTTTGTTTACATGTGGGCTTTCTTCTGTCACATATAAGTGTACAAAACAGTTTGATACACCGTCTCAGATATAGTACTATCCTCTCCTCTTGATTTTAGGATTTATTTACACTGCTCGGTGTTATTCATTTGATTCCCTTGTATGCCCTGTCACTATGTCTCAGTGTCTTTTATGTGTGCCTATTTTTTGTAATTTGTAATGTTATGCCCTATTTTATGCAGTAAAACTGATGTTTTCTTCGTCTTATTTATCTAATTTGTGTTTGTGTGCAAAAATCAGTTTATAAATCATCAATTATGCCTGTTTGCAATTTTCCCATTCTTAGGTCATCTCCTTGATCCTCTCCTTTCCTCTCACTGTCTCTCCTCTTCTCTTCCTTTCTTTTCCTTTCTCTCCTTTGCCTTCCCTCACACTTCGCCTCCTTGCAGAGCTCGCTTCAAGGAGAAACGTTCCGTCTTCAAATCTCGAAGGATAAACGTATCTAATACGAGTTCCGAAAGTAAGTTTAGGAAATAGAGAGAGGGAGAAAAAGAAAGAGAGTGAGATTGAAAGAGAGAGAGAGAGAGAGAGAGTTGTGGAGTGCGTTTGTGTATGTTTCTGTGGCAACCTTCTCCACTGGGGTTGACCACGAGATTGCTGCTATGCTGATGAAAAAACACACATTGCAAAATATTTTTTTCGGGGGAAGGACGCGGCGTTTCGCTCTGTTATAGATTAACCAAATAATCAAAATTGGTGTCCCAAAGAAATTTTTCTTCTGCAACGTGTGCCTTTTCTTCAAAATGATCTGATAATTGGATACGGGGCGTTGCTGTGCTTAATTGGCATGCATTTCAAGGGTAAGGGAATGGGGGAGTGAATGGGTGCCTCTTGAAACACTCCTATTATAGCCTATTCACCCCGGTGCTGTTTTCATCTGAGGCTGGCTGGCCCTCAGCTGCTTTCACGTACTGCATAATTTCTTTCAGCTCATCTCACTCATTCAAAACACCAGCACTATCCTCCGATGAATCATATGCTTTTTTTTTACGGCTTCAAACAGCATTTTTGATAAACACTAGCTAGTGTTTTTGAGAGGGAGATCTAGTAGAAGCAGCAGTCATAGTTGTTTTTTTTTTCAATTTTTGACATGCTTGCCCTAACTATTAGAAACTCTCTTGGAGAAGTTTTTTACCCTCATTATGACCAGATGTTTTTTTTATTAAATCATATTGTGAAGTCTTATAAATACTTTATAAGACTTTACAAATCACTTATAAAATTACAATAATTAAAATAATAATAATAATTATAATAATAATAATAATAATAATAATAATAATAATAATAATAATAATAATAATAATAATAATAATAACGAACTATAATAAGAAATAATAATAACAATAACACTAAAAATAACATCGTAAAACGTAAAATTAAACAAAAATAATGAGAATGCACACAAAAATTCCGCAGGCAGCAGAGTGAAACTTACAACGACGTTTCGGTCCGGTTTGGACTATTTTCTGGTTATGTGATTCTTTAATGGTCCAAGTAGACCGAAACGTCGTCATAAAGTCTCTTTCTCCTACGTGTGGGTTATTTGAGTATTATTTCAGCCACGGTATTGTGCCTCTTCTTTTAACCTCATGATTTGTTTCGGTTTCTGTATCCAAGTTAATGATATATCGAAAGATTTGTGTAAATTTATGTGATGGGAAGAGACCCCAGTGTATTATAATGCGATCTTTTATTGACAAATTTTCTCAAACAGATCTGTCTTGAGAGAGAGAGGATGAGCTTAGATAGCGAGAGTAGTGAGCTGAGTAGTCAAGTTAGGTTTATTGATGCTCATTATATATATATATATTTTGTACTTCTTACCTCTAGACTTCAGTTATAATTTCTTAGAACAACGTATGAATTTCCTGGACTTCAGAACTGGGGCTATCGAGTTATTGGTTGGAAAAACGTCCTTATGGACACGAATAACACTCTGGGTGTCTGATCCTGATAGATGGATGAACTGATAGACTATGGTTCACCCAGCACATGTGTCTTATTCATCAATATAGACACCTAAGTGTTAAACATGTGTCTTATTCATCAATATAGACACCTAAGTGTTAAACATGTGTCTTATTCATCAATATAGATACCTAAGTGTTAAACATGTGTCTTATTCATCAACATAGACACCTAAGTGTTAAACATGTGTCTTATTCATTAATATGTAGATACTGAATAACATTAATAACACTGGAGCTCCTTAACCTGATGTTTTCTAACATTTCAATATTTAGAATATTCTCTCTACCTTAACTCCTTATTCACTTGACATTTTTTTTCAATGTTTATCATAACCATAAACATCTAAAGCTCTCAAATGTTTGCAAAATAAAAACTAGTTGCACTTACTTGCACCTTAAAAAATGCTTTTGTAAATCATCCATAAACATTTTTTACTAATAAATGTTTTTATCATCCAATACTTTTTTTTTTAATGTGTAAATACTTTTTTTAATCTAAATATTTTTAGTAACATCTAAACATCTATAAATAACACCTAAACCTTTAAAATCCCAAATGTTTAAAACTCCCAAACATTTTTCTCATTTTCTCAGTGTTTATACTAACATTTCAGTGATTTTAATTGATTAGACAGATGGAGTGTTACTGAGACAATAGTTGTTGTACTAGCTGGTGTACAGGCTGGTGTACAGGCTGTTGTACAGGCTGGTGTACAGGCTGTTGTACAGGCTGGTGTACAGGCTGTTGTACAGGCTGGTGTACAGGCTATTGTACTAGCTGGTGAACAGGTTCTTGTATTGGCTGATGTACAGGTTGGTGTACAGGCTGTTGTACACTCAAATCTCTCTCATCCATAAAAATTTTCCCCAACATTGGAACCTAATTTTATTAATATCTAAATACTTTCTTTAAACTATAGATGTTTTTTTATTTTTTTATATACTTTTAAATACCAACATTTAATTTATATCCATTTTTTTCCACAATTTTCCTGATCATTACGTATTTTTTTCGATTTAATATTTTTTTTTAAGCTTGAGTAAATAATATTTAAAAATAAAGTCTTGTAAATGTTTTCAAAAACAGGCTATCGTGGGTTAGTCTTCAATTGTTCCAGCTACTATATCGTGGGTTAGTCTTCAATTGTTCCAGCTACTGTATTGTGGGTTAGTTGTGAATTGTTCCAGCCACGGTATTGTGGGTTAGTTGTGAATATTTATAGCCATGGTATTGTAGGTTAGTTGTGAATTGTTCCAGGCACTGTATTGTGGGATAGTTGTACATTGTTCCATCCACTGTATTGTGGATTCGTTTTGAATGGTTGTAGCCACTGTATTGTTTGATATTCAAGAATTGTTCCAGCCACCGTGTACAGGGTTAGCTGTGAATTGTTCCAGCCACGATATAATGTGTTAGTTAATTAGGCTTTATTTGCCTTATTAACCCCAGAGAGTTTGCAATCCTGGATAACCCAGGGAAGCCAATAGTATGGCTTATTTCCAATGGGGTCTTCGATTCCCTTCCCCAAGATGACACTCGCGGAAGTCGACTAACACCCAAGCACCTATTTATTGCTAGGTGAACATACGAAGCAGGAGTAAGAAGATTAACTCCCAGGTACCCACTTACTGTTAGGTGAAAAAAGGTCAGGAAATGTTGAAAGATTTGCCCACACAAATCCCACCTCGTGTGACATGCGCCTCCACTTCTCACAGTTCATTCTTTATCCTTGTATAAATGTCATATAAATGTCGTATAAATGTCATTTTTTAATGTTTAGAAAAATATTTCAAAAGCAGATTACAAACACTACATTTCACATATGTAAAACATTAGAGAATTTATAATTTTATGGGATTTTTTCTGACCGACTTCTTAATTAATTCAACAAAACATTTGCAAAAAAATATGCATTTACTCTATTTAAAGACCACAGACTGATAGTATAAACAGGTGACATATAGACTTAATATTCCTCGAACAGTATATAGGTTTTAAGTCTAATTCACCAACCAACCAAATTCCAAAACTGCGAAGATACAAAGACAACACAGGATGGCACTCTGCGGCTTTCCAAAAAATTCTACTGGGTTTTGTATATTTTTTTCAAAATAGTTTTTAATTTGTTTGTTATGTACATAAATTATGCTCTATGAAATTTATTTTTTGTAGTTTGCTTAAAACTGCATTGATTTTTTTCGAGGCTTTCTGAGTATGATTTGTTTTGAAGATAAGATTTTTTTATATAGATCACAATTTTGATCACTAGAATCTCACCAGACCAGGTCGTCAAGATCAACACTGTGGGGTCAGTCACAGGGGAAAAAGATATAACAAAGTTCGGAAAGGTGTAAGTTGATATAGAAAAAGGTGTAAGTTGGAGGCTTTATACACGTCCAAAGCAATCAAGAACACCTGACTGCCTCCCGGCTATCACCACACATGACTTTTCCTGCAACATGTAAATATATCTGTCAACATGAGAGCAGGGAACGTGACACCTGCACCAGAAAACTTTTGTTGACTTTACACAGGAGAAAAAAAATACATACTGTTCGAATCAAGTTTTACTTCTATGTTCGTGTTTGCTTCTGTGATACATTCATGTGCATGTGTGTTTGTGTTTACTCACCTATATGTGGTTGCAGGGGTCGACTCATTGCTCCTGTGTGTGTGTGCGTGCGCGCGTGAGCCTAAACACTAACAATACAATATTAACAAACAACACTTCCATAATGTTTACTCCGTATTAATTAACTAACCCAAATTAACAGAGACATTTATTGAGTTCCAGCAACAGTACAGATGTGTCCTACATCTCTACAAAGATGTCTCCTGTAGATATTTCACCCGAAGATGATGTTATATTCTGATGCAACACGCACTTCTCAGTATGTTAGAGTAGTGAAGTCTGTGAAAGCATCACCACTCATTAGTGACTAGTAGAGCACTCGACAGCACTTTATGGCGCATATTATTAAAACTTTCTACCTGGGCAGACCGATTCATTGTACTGGTGATTCCGAAATCACATAAAACTAAATTTCTAATGAGTCTAAGTTTAAGCAACTCGAAATGTAATGTTTAATAATAATAATTCTCCGACATTGTTGCTAAATCTGCCTAGAGAAATTTTAACAAATATGGTCGTCTGCACTCATGCACACACAACTGACAGCTTGTAGTTTCTTGGGCCCGCACGTGTAAGTCTTGGGCCCAAATCTGTCTTGGTGAGGATACAAATACAAAACATTTTACATCCCCTTTTTGTCATTACTGAACAGGTTCCTAATGGATTCATAAATGCAAGATTCACTAAGTATCGTGCAAAGTCTCCTAAACTTCCTATTGATATTTTTTTATGTAATAGTCCTCTAGTCCTTTGCAGATTTCGACGGAGACGCTTTTCAAAGAGCTGCCAGCAGAAGGGACCACAATGGAAGCCATCTTGCATCAACAATATCTAACGTCTTCTTTGAGACTCGTTTCGTATTTCGTGTTAGTGGTGTGTTCTCTAATTGCCTCTGAGAACTGATGGTGGTGCCTCCCTTGCAGGGCCCGCTTCCGCGAGACCCGATCCATCTTCAACACCCCCAACCCCCGCCTGATGAACGCCTCGTTGTTTAAAGACAGTAAGTTGCTGAGTCCTGCCCGGGGAGACCGTCGGGGGTCAAGGGCCAGCGTGCGTGTCCCGTCAAGGGCCCCCTCCGTCACCTCCGTCAACGCTGCCTCCCGGTCTCCCAATGGCTCTCTGGCCAAAGGTTAGAGTCGTTGGGGCGTGGCCAGTCCCTCACAACATCCCTCCCACCCTTACACCAGTCACCGCTCCCTCCACGAGTTACCCTGTGCTGAATGATAGGCAGCAAGAGGGGTTTTTGGGTGCCCCCCATACCCTCTCACTGCCACACATACCCAGGGCACTCCGGAGTGGGGCGACTGCATATTTAAGCAGTTGCTTCTGCTTACCAGAGCAGTGCGTGATCTCTACCACTGACGAATGAAATTTTTGCATTATGCATTCTTACTATCGGCCTTTTTAGACAAAGTCGCCAGGTCATGAACTATAACTACTAAAGTTCCATTTCTTGAATGCCTTACTATTGGCTTGCATGCCTAATATAATCACAGTAACTTTTCTAAACCCAGTCATGGAATGTTTACAATAGAGAATGACCTAAAAAAAAAATCATAGTCAACTGCTCTTAAGTTGTCACACACTTGTATAATCTGTGGTGTCGTCCTTCCTTCCCCAACCCCTCCCTCGTCCCCAACTTCCCCCCTACTGTGCCTTCCTGAACACACCACCACCATCTCCCCACCCCAACTTCTCCCCACACGGCCGCGCGTGTTGCCGCCCGCAGTAGCAGTCGCTGTATCATACCAGCGCCTGCCCTCCCTGGAGTCCCCATAGATGATGCCGCCCTCCACCACTAGACGGCGGTTGTAGCGCGGCGGTTGCCCAAGGGAGGTGAAACCAGCGCCGCCACAGCCGCCGCCCTCCCTCATAGCCGCCGGACCCCACCCTCAACTTCTCTGTCCTTGATAAAAACTTCTCCCCCGAGACATTCACCAACACTTGCACAAACAAGTTGCACCGCGTCCTTAGTAATATAAACCTTAAGGACTTGCCAACTTTTTTGGGCAGGACACAAGAGGTCTTGAGACTGTTGCTGTTTGGGTGAGTTACTCCTCATAGTGAGTTCTCTCTCACTCTGTACGTCATTGAAAACTACCACGTAAACACAAGACGTAGGCTTATATTATTATGAAAATTCAAGACCACTAAGGCTCTAATAACCCCGGTATATATAGTAATAATCAAAATCTTTAAAATTCATTTCGGTAAATAATGCAAATTAATAATTTGAGTTTAATCACTATACATTATCAAAATATTATTTAAACAAAAGAATAATACCATATTAAATCAAATATTTTCCAAATTACAAGGGAAAACAGTTTACAAATACTATAACATAGATAGAAAAGAAGCTAATAACGACGTTTCGGTCCGACTTAAACCGAAACGTTTTTTTTTTCCCTACGTGCGGGTTATTTGTGTATTGTTTCAGTCACGGTATTGTGACTACTTATTCTTGAAAAACAAATACTTTTCCATTTTATTAACAAAAATAGTAAGATTTTCCTCAAGCTTTACGCGTCAATGCTTACAAAGTTACCAAAATAAGACAAAAAATAGCAAATAGGGGGTCAGACCCACTGAGTTCCTGTGAGTGGGGAGTTGAAAATGACGTACAGAACTGACCACGGCACTCCACGACTAAGCCAGCACGACCCACTCCTGCATGCCCAACCTCCCGGTAAGTGGATGGTCTGTTTCAGCCTGCATGACTCCTCTCCCACCTCTACCACACCACCTGAGATCCACCTGTGCAACACGAGACACGCAGAACACCAGTTGGAACACCACATTGACCTGGAACATCACGGAGACACGCAACATTATTTCAGTCTTAGATAAAACACCTGTATGCTCTGATTAAGTCATCAAGGAAGAGTTTCGCCAGAAATATTTTTTTTCACGCTTTATAATTAAAAATGTTCAGATTTCAGTGGAAAAAAGTTGAAAATTCCCCCCCCCCAAAAAAAAAAAAAATTAAAAAGCCCAGCCCCCTCAAAAAGTGAAAATACTTTGAAATATCAAGGTACACTATTTAATTTCGTATAAAATAATAACCTATTAAGATATTACATTTTTCGCCAGTTGGGGGCGAAACGTTCCCTTGATAAATATCTTTATCAAAGCATATGTTTCAATTTTGACTTAGAGCTCATCGGTATCAACATACCAGTGGTACCAAAGGCCACATTTGGTGGGGAAACTATATAGTTCCACTGGTTCTTCACACACCAATATAAGCACGCGAATGGACACCAGATCGGCACGAATGTTACCACACTTTTTCTTACTGTTCTCGGCTGAAGAAGATAACACCAGTGATAGTTAACGTAACACATGTGTTAGCTGGGGTTGATAACCCACTCTCACAGACGAGGGAGGGGTGAAATAAGGGGAGGGGTGAAAAAAATCAAGCTTGGGTAAAGAAATGAGAGCTCTGGGAAAATAAAAGATTTGTTAAAAACACAAGCTATCTTACCAATCCACGGGTGGGGTTCGAACCCGCGGTCAGGGAGTCTCAAAACTCCATCTATCTTCAGTGTTACAACACCTGCCTGATTGGGAAGCCACCTCCCTGGGTGGTATCCCAGTCAGGAATACCTCGAGAGTGAAAACATCCCTCTAACACTCTTACCACAATCAGAAAGTCTGTTTATTAGGAGTCACTGTATCTTACTTTTATGTAATTAGCTAGTTTTTTTCTAATTATCAAAAAAGCCTCGTCTAGCAGTTTTCTTTTTCATATGTAATTGATAGTTTTCATATTTTTAAACTTACATTTACGGCGTGGAGAGGTAATTGAACTTTTCGTTATATATATATATATATATATATATATATATATATATATATATATATATATATATATATATATATATATATATATATATATATATATATATATATATATATATATAACACGTATATAGATATATGGAGATGCCTCCAATACCAGTTTAAATTTCAACGGTAGGTATATGTGTTCAAGGAGTACAGGGCATCACCATGCCCAGCCCTTTTAGGGCCGAGTAGGTGCCAAAGCTGGAGCTTGCTACCATCTGCAGCTCACAAGACTGCCATTCCCTAGCCTCCCTGGGGCGGGGAAGATGGCAGACCAGAGAGGACTAACTTCTCCCTACGAGCCCCGTAAGGGCGGGGAACGTGGCTAGGCCTGGGGACAATTGGTCCCAGACGATGAGGGGGTACTTGTACCTCCTCCCATGGGAGACATAGGTCTCAGACACTCCCACAACAGGTAGCCAAGGCCGGGTCACCATCTGGAAAAGACCCGGACCGGGAGAGTACCGGCGCATCTACACCAACCAACCAAGGAGTACAGAGTACAAAAAATCCGAGTACAACCACAAGCACAGACATGAGATTGCCACATTCGTAGAGGATTACCAAGTACAACAACAAGCACAGAGTACAAACAACTTGATGCACTAACACACCATATAACTACATCGGTAGAGGATCACAGAGTACAATGAGAAGCACAGAGTACAAAGCACTTGATAGACTAACACATACGAGGTGACTACGTTCGTGGAGAATCATAGAGAATCACAGAGTACAACAACAAGCACGTAGTACAAGCAACTTTATGAAAAAAAAACACACTTGCGTAGAGGGAGTCCCCACACCTCGCTTCCCAGCTCTTGTAATTCCGTTCGTTGACGCATGTCGGATAGTGCTGCTTCGCTGAGTGTTCTCTTCTCAGGATATATCCAGACCTTAGCTGTGTTCTCAGCTCTTAGCTCCTACCAACTTCTAGCTGTGTTCCCAGCTCTTAGCTCCTACCAGCTTCTAGCTGTGTTCCCAGCTCTTAGCTCCTACCAGCTTCTAGCTGTGTTCCCAGCTCTTAGCTCCTACCAGCTTCTAGCTGTGTTCTCAGCTCTTAGCTCCTACCAGCTTCTAGGTGTGTTCCCAGCTCTTAGCTACGACACAGCTCCTAGCAGTCTAGTTCTCAGCTGCTACATAGCTCTCAGCTGTATACTCGCCTCTCAGCTCAAGTAGATGACTCGTAGAATTAGTGAACTTAGGGCAACGCTATTTTCCAGTATTTTTAAGGGTAAATAATACGATCTTAGTTTAAGATAAGTGAACATGTAACGTCCAGAGTGAGACTAAGTACTGTATATATGGTGGAAAATGTTTACGTAGCAAATCATATCTAGATGTGCCTTTTGCATATAATTTGTATTGTGTTTTGAAAGGCGGAGTTCTGCATTGTTATTATTAATTTACAGATAAGGGAATAAAATACTGTCTCCCAAATTTTTAATTATATACATTTTTCGTCTTGAAATGCTGGGTTTTTTTTAAATCATGGAAATGTTAATGACATTATGTAATTAAGTCTCTAACATCCGTCAATAAAAAATTATGGTGTTTGATAAATAACAACTAAAAAATAAAAATCATATCTTAACATTAAATATTGACATAAAATATAAAATGTTTTAATCAATAAGCAAAATTCATTTTAATTACAAGTTAAAAATATTTATATATTTATATATATATATATATAATATATATATATATATATATATATATATATATATATATATATATATATATATATATATATATATATTTCGTGACTACTCACGAGTAGTCACGAAAGCGCTTGGAATACCTCTATTTTTTCATAGTGGTTGTCTTGTATATTTTGATATCACCTATTTACTGTGATCTTTTAGCATATATATATATATATATATATATATATATATATATATATATATATATATATATATATATATATATATATATATATATATATATAAGATTATGTATCTATTGAAGCTTTACCAGATATTTATTAAGGATCAAATAGCTAGCTTATTATCTATGATCAGTTTGCTATTGCCGTCAACTTGTTGCTATAATAGACTTTTTAAAAGTCTGAGGCCTTGCTATAAATTATAGGCCTTGTTATAAATCACAGGACTTGTTATAAGTCACAGAACTTCTTGTAAGTCAAGGTCTGACACTTGCTTTCAGTCAGGCATTGCTATTAGTCCAATATATATTAGGACAAGCTATTGAATCTAGATTACGTATCTATTGTAGCTGTACTAGATATTAATTAATTTTAGTATCAACTATTTACTGAACTAGGACTATTTATGTGGACAGTTATAGTGTGTCACCTGCATATTGATCTAGCCTGCATATTGAAGCAAGCTAGATATTGATCTAAGAACAACTAGCCAGTGATCAGGGGTTAGGTAGCTGTTGTTTTAGGTCTAGTTCCGGCTAGCCTATTATCTATGATCAGTTTGCTATCGCTGTCAACTTGCTGCTATAAATAATAGGCCTTGTTAAAAGTCAGAGGCCTTGTTATAAATTATAGGCCTTGTTATAAATCACAGGACTTGTTATAAGTCACAGAACTTCTTGTAAGTCAAGGTCTGACACTTGCTTTCTGTCAGGCATTGCTATTAGTCAAAAATTGGCTCACACACACTGGTTGTCAGACAGCTCTTGTCGTCACACGTAGGTTCAGATCCCTTGAAGTTTACCGTCAATAGCTATTAACAGGTATGTGGATGCTCTTTGCATTCTGGCAAGGTTTACCATAATTCAAATGTGAAATTTTAAGATCTTTATTATTGTTTTACTCTGCTGTTTGAAGTGTCACATTAAATACCCCGGGATGGTGGCTAAAGTGAATTTTTATTTATTTTGTTTGTTGCAGCTGATACGAGTTGTGTTTTATTTTGTTTCGTTATATTTCACACGTAAAAGCGCTCACACACAGACTAGACAAAAGCCAACACTATAAACAGTTTCATTATTATTAAATCAGAATACGTGCACTGATACGCGTTGATTTTTTTAGTGCATTTTACACTGAGAAATGTCCATCTTTCACTGTATATAAGTGAGAATTTACTTTAATCTCCACTTTCAGAAATAAAGTATTCTTGACTGGTGGTGTAAGTTGACAGACTTTAATAATTAACTTGGATATTACGTAAAAATATTTTTGCTGAAAAAACATCAAGTGATGTGAGAAAAAAACAAATTATAAAGGAACAGCGTGACCAGTGGGGTGCCACAAGGATCGTGGCTGGCTCCCATGTTTCTAATATATACGTATATAAAAGTGATTTATAACTAGCAGTGACGATGCTAAAAATATAGTTGTAAATCAATTCCGAAACTACAATAGTTGAATACATTGAGGAAACTAAGAAGATTTTGGTTGATGGATTTGTGTTGAAAAATATCATGGGAACAGAGATGGGTGATGAATACCTTACAGTATTATATGTATATGTGATATATATATATATATATATATATATATATATATATATCAGTTATAAAGTTTCTCAAACCCCCCCAGACGCCAGCCTTGATCCCCAAACGCAGCAGGCATTCCCTCTCTGGATCACCACAGTGAGACTTTGAAAGAGAATGGTGTTTTCGATGAGCCTGGCACCCAGTTCTTTGAGAGAGAACCAAGGCATGACATTCTCCTAGGCAGAAAGTTTTCGATCCTATACGGATGAAGCAGTGCTGGTGGGCGAAATCTCTATTCTGGTGAGCTTGTGATCATCTTCCCTATGACCAGCCACACCGCCCTGCAGACCAGCTCTAAATTAAATGAAGGAGTCAGCCAGGGTAGCGGAACATTTATAGTCCCACGCCAGCAGTCTACCGTTCTTCAAGGGATATAATCTGATGATATCAGGGCGGCTAGCAGGATTTTCTGGGCTGCAGGGAAGTAAAGAGCGAGGATGTCCCTCGGCTAAGCACGGAGCTGCAGCGAGACTTTTCTTACTAATTTCGTTGACTTCTTCGTGTCTAACATGCTGTTCTTTGGGATTCACACAGTTCAGACCATGCAGACTATATCGGCCAGCTACCACTTAAAGCAAGTACTCTTGCACTAAGTGTAAATATGGGCAGCGAGGCAGAGAGCCACTGTTATACAAAGAGTTGGTGGTTCAGTATGTGCCAGGCGGAAAAAAAAGACAAATGCGATCCTTTATTGACTACGTTTCGCCCACACAGTGGGAGAAAACTAGTCCACAAAGGAAAGCATTATGCTGCATTCGTGCCTATTTTCCCATCGTGTCGCTATTTTATATAATTTATCTCCATGTGTGCCAGCTGCAGAGATGGAAACCGTTAGGAGAAAATCACTTGAGTGATGTTCACTCACAGCTACAAGGTCAGTTCACTCGCTTGCAGAGCTTGCGCCCTCCAGCACAGATGCAGAAGACTTTTACAAGGAGGGGCTATCCCAGATGCATGTAAGACAAGTTTTCGGCTGGAATTGTTGTCTGTATTGAAAACGTATTCCCACATGCTGGTGTCATTGGTGTAGCTGGGATCATCCATCCACTCAACATACGTACGTGTTCTAGTAAAGTTTCCTTCACCGGTTCGTTGGATCCATTGGAGTGGCATAAGAAGGCTTGCAAGGTAACACGAGAGGCTTTACGTATGACCAATCAGCCTAATCAGACTAGAAGTGTGGCTTGCTGTCACTGTGATTTTTCTCGGGAAAACGCTTATGATTTTAGCAGGGAATTTTATAAGGTGTCATGTGTGAATGTGTTATTTATATATATATATATATATATATATATATATATATATATATATATATATATATATATATATATATATATATATATATATATATATATATATAGCAGTAGCAGTAGTCGTAGTCGTAGTCAATCATTCAATTTTATAAATAAATGTTTATTCAAATACTATAGCATATTACTAAGTGAATATTTAAAATATAAAAAACTAAGATGAGATAATCTTTATTCAGGTAATCACCATTCAGCTTTACGGAGAGTCTCAGGTATTTATTCTAGAGTACAGTTAGGTACATCAATGTTATAGGTACGTATTTGTGGCAACATATGCAGATTAAAGTCGGAATAACTCAAGAAGGTCAAATAGTTTGACTTATTTCCTAAGGTTTTCATTATTATCTCGCTTATTTAGGTACATGTGTATGTCTTCATTACATTCAACAGCGATAATAAAGATAATACAAAAATAAAACACAATAGGAAATACAGCAGATATTTACATGTATATTTCATGTAATAACTTATTTTATACTGTCATATTTTTCTTACAGTAATAATTCCTGTTAGCTAATCAGTAATTTTATTAGTACCAAAAGTCTTTTTCCAAGCTGTCTATAACTTCATTAAATATATACATTTAAACGTAAATTTTAAATTAATGTATTATAGGAATTAACATGGGCAAGAAACCTACTCCAGTCATTTATCTCTGCTAACAAGAAAGATTTTCTACTTGGCTTCCTAGTCCCTCTGAGCTATGTTAACTTCCTCTAGTACATTATTGACTTGTTTTTTAAACCTTTACAAATTTTAAAGCAAGATTTCCTGGATAATGATTGTTAGTAGTTGTGTAGACACGGCTGCATCTGGCTCTCTTTAATTGCCACCTTATGTCCTATAATTTCTTTAGTGAATGATAAATAAGTTGTGTAAGGAATGATGTAAACTGACTAATGCTGACTAGCAGGTTGGCTTTGTTAAGACAACATGTACCTCGTTATGTACATATCAAGTTTTGTCAAGTATATGACGTAGTACATGTACAATGTTCTGTACATGAGGTTCGCTGTACAAATGCTTTAAATAGCACCCTCCTCCGTTTATGAACGTACCACTAACACAAACACTTCCACAATTCGTCGTGCGATTTTTCCGAAAATTATAACCATATTTACGAGGGATGAGTTCCAGCTCCTGGCCATTTTGAGGTTATTAAGCTACAGCTTAAAAATTCTTTTATCCAAGTAATCAAAACTAATAAATTCGCAAAAAATAATGTAGAAAATTTAAAGAATAAAATTCAGTAAAAACTAATAACCTTAGTTATATATTAAAGTACTTATATAAGTGGCTCCTTATAGCTCATTATTGTAATTCAACAAAGACAATCATCATTTGCAATGATAATCTTTCAAATACACATACACAATTATCTATATCTATGAATCTGTAAATATATATATATATATATATATATATATATATATATATATATATATATATATATATATATATATATATATATATATATATATATATATATATTAAGATCAATACTAACGAAGACTTAGACACAGAATTACGCTTTGCCTCATAGTCTCTTCAGCTGGACTGAGCTCCGATGAGGCAAGCATCCCTCTGGCATGTGATGACCTGACCTCCAAGACTGACCTGACCTCTGAGAGTGACCTGGCTTCCAAGCATGTTGAGGAGATTTCCGCTGACTTGGGCGATGAAAGTAATAAGCCCGTCAAACAAGTTGATGTTTGGAACTGACTCAATAAGGTTCGATTTTACAATGATTATCAGACTTAAAACACACGTTTGCAAAGGCCAAAACTTATTAGTTGACGTATGGCGTAGTTGGCAAGTAGTAAAGAAACATATACAGCAAAACGAGACTTTTATTAGCTAATCGTTTCGACATGTGGCTTTGTCAAGTCACCAAAATCCAGCACTTAGAAGAGGAACCTCATAACGACGCTTCGGTCCGAACCTGGACTAGTGTCAAGGCACAGGTCAAGTCTGTCAAGACGACGTCATGAGGTTCCTAAGTGCCTCCTATTTGTGATTGATCTAGCTACGGTACTGTGACTTTTAATTCCTGCTTTATCAAGTATACTAGATAAAGCCTCGTGTGCGCGATACGTCTTGCTAATAAAAATCTTTAGCTGCCTGTTTCTCTCCACCATTAAAATTTATGTTTTGGTCATAGTCGCGCACATAACAGAACACCATTAAATTTATGTTTTGGTCACAGTCGCGCACATAACAGAACACAGCACTACTCTACTTTCCTGTTCAGATATTTTTACACACGATTATGTGTTAATTCACTCGTTTATTCAACCTTATACCTGTTTCTTATGTATATACATTTTCTAGACACTGCTTGCAACAAAGAATATATACGCACCTTTGTCAATGTTGTCAATGGGTTTACTCTTATTAGTACTTTGAAAGAGCTGTTGCATCTCCCTGCTACATTAATATGCCCACTGACGCAAATCTTTAATTTATCTTTCCCTTAAAAAATAGCACATAGCATTTGCTAAAGCTTTTAGATATGGGAGTTTAGAGGTTTTTAAAAAAAAGATATTTCCTGGAAGGCAAAATAAGCTTGTGGAATAAGCTTCTGTGAGTAATAGAGCTCAGAAAATATTTCATATGTTTTATTTTTCGTCGATTATAATATTTATATGATATATAATAAGCTCTCAGGAACGTAAAAGATTCTATGTACTATTCAGTTTTTGGTTATGACATGAGAAGCAGTGAAGGTATATGGTGAGAAAGACATAATGGCAGTGGGGAATTTTACTGGGAAGTTTCAGTTGTCGAACCTTCAGTCAAGACATATGGGGAAATACTTGGACATATTACAAAACGTTTCGGCCTTGGGACCTTAATCAGTGATTACAAGTTATAAAGGTCCCAGGAGCGAAACGCTTTCTAATAAATGTCCCAGTGATTGTTCACGTGTCTTCACACACACACACACACAGGTCATTCTTGGAGGTCAGGTCACTCTTAAAGGTCAGGAATACGTTCATTTTTTCTAAATATTGAAATTCTTCTGTAGAAAAAGTGAAAAAGTTGATGTTTATCTATAAATAAATAGAAAATGTGGAAGTTTTGCCAAAAAATAACTAAAAATGCAAGAAAATGTTCACAACATTGAACTCATCTTCAGAATCAATGTGACTTATTTCAAAGGTTAATATTCATAATTATGCTATCTAAGAATTTTACTATCATAAGATATAATATATATATATATATATATATATATATATATATATATACATTCACAGAAAACTTGGCAGGGATTGAACTTGAAGTTTCGTGTGAACGCGTTTTCTTGATTATATTACGAAGATAAAGAGAGAACTCATATCCCTCGTATCCCACAATCCCTATAATCCTGCTATCCATTCTGACTGGATCACCAGCTATCCCTGGAAGAATGGCAGACAACTGTTCTATGACTCGCCCTCTATGAACACTCCGACTGACACCTACTGTTATAGCAGCAGGGCAACAGCGTTGGGGGAATGCTACTGATCACAGGGAAAAACTCTAAGTTTATCTAATATTGGGACTTGGGGCATCAGCACCAGTCTGTCCCAGGTGGATCGGAGATCCTTGGAGCCACTACGAAATTCTAGGATGTCCACTTCATTGTTCCAGCTTCTCTGCATCTGTCAAATTCGATTAACCTCCCGTCTCTGGAGGATACATATAATTTGATTTAAGATCTTGTTCATATGTATACATAATCATACAAATAAATTAAATCATTACCTAATATATGTATGTATGTGTATATATATATATATATATATATATTTTATATATATATATTATATATATATATATATATATATATATATATATATATATATATATATATATATATATGAGCCAAGAATTTCAAAAATAATATGTAGGATCGAAATCCAGATTAGGTCAACACAAGTTATAAATATGACTGTTTATCTTCACGTTAGGAAATATATTGATTATTCACAGGCTAGTTTGTCTTAGATCTTTAAAGATGACTAGTAATGTGCAGTAGAATTTTTAGGTAAAAATTAGAATTGTGGGTTAGTATTTTTTATCTAAATAGGAGTTAGTATAGGCCTAACAGTAGGTGACCGTGGGGTATGTCTTAGGCCTGACTGAGTCAATAACAGTCGATGTTACAGGAGGAAGACGTGGCAGTGCGATGTCTGCTGTGAGTGGAACTGGTTCTGCAGCAGCCGTGCCAGGAACTCAGACCGCTCCGAAGACCCCAAGCCCCATCAAGGACCCCAAGACCAAGACAGAGACCACTGTGGCTATCGAGACCGTCGACTAGATGGCATTAGTAGGTGTCTAGCCTGGGAGACGCTCCGAGACAGCTTCAAACATCAACCGCACGGCCTTCTTCCTGGCCGGTATCGTCTTCGACAACTCTATCAAAGGCTCACTCCAGGTCCTCGTCTCCTAGGACTTGACCTGCAACGGCAGTAAAGGGATACAACGATGGTGTCAGCATCGAGGGAGGTGCGATCAGGGCCCTTCCCTTCCCTTACATCCCCTGTCAAACTTAGATTTAATTATTTCCAAAAAAAATTGGATTAAGCTCAAATGTATTATCTTGTGTGTGAGGGACCACAAAATTATCTGTATTCCTCTGTCATTTTCATTATTCCCTTATAATTAACTGCCACCAATAGATTCTCTAGATATTCATTGCAGATAATAATATTCATATACTATTCAGCTTCTTATATATATATATATATATATATATATATATATATATATATATATATATATATATATATATATATATATATATATATATATATATATATATATATATATATATATATATATATATATATATATATATATATATATATATAGTTGATACAAATCTTAGAGTGGATGGCGGATCTCGTCCATCTCTTGGTACTCGGTTGTATGTACCAAAGTACCCAGAACTTGAAGCAGCATTTGATTTTTCCTTCATATTTGACCTAGGGTCACTCTAGGACAAACTAAAATTGTATAGGCTAACTATCATCATTGCAAACACGTCAGTAAATGATTCTTGCATCAAAAGCCTTTTTTTTGTCATTTCTGTTATTTAAAAAATAGCGTTTCGAATTGCCTCTTATTTTGTAAGTAACAAGCATTGAAGCCTCGGTCTGACGGATTTATAGAGATTTTGATTCATGGTGTTGTTCGTAAACTTCAGATTCGTTCAGACTTCTTTTCTTTGCATAATGGAGCACCGAGTGAGGCTCCGAGCCTCACCAAGTGAGGCTCGGACTTCCTTCACTCTGGTTAATCCTGAACCACTAGACATGCCGGAGCTTCTATAAATTAGCCGGTTTCATTTCGGAACGGTTCCCGATATACTCATCCCTCACAATATCACACTCAGCTATCTTCATCTATGCAGACCTTGTGACTTTTTCCGGAGACTATAAATGATTTAGTAGATTAATGTTTCTATAGTACGGATCTGCTGGGAATTTTCAGACTGATAGGCAGTGTAGAACTCCAGCCAATAATAACATTCTAGGAATAAAGTGTTTCGTGAGGATTTCATTGCTGTTTTGTGATCTCTCATTTGTTAATTTATTTACTATGAAACTCTATATGTATGGTGGTGTAAAGTATCGGAAGACAAAATACTTTTAGAACAACACAGAGTTTCATATTATATTTATTATTGCTAAATACAGATATAGATTTTCAACCTTAAACTGGTATTTTAATTCTTCAGAGGCATTTCTATTCCTAGAGTGTATAACCAGTAGTTGTCCAGTTTGGTATAAGTATCTGAAGTTTCTACATATACATACAAATTTATATAAATATATATATATATATATATATATATATATATATATATATATATATATATATATATATATATATATATATATATATATAAAGATTGCTATAAGCAAAATCGTAAACAAAAAGATGGCCCAGTTTGGCTTCATAATTTGTTTCTTAGAATTTGTCTTAGTTTCGTTATATTTAATATGATAAGTCGGGATATGAGCTTTCACGATGTGTCAACATCTTAAAATCTTGTTTAGTATCTCATTTTTGAGGAATGTAAACCTCTGTCCATGTCTTAGGCCAGGGGGATAACGAATCCGACTTCTTTTTTTTTCAAAATTCTTGATCATCTCAAGGAACAACTGTTACAATACCTTGATCATCTCTAGGTGACGCTGTTACAGTACCTTGATCATCTCTAGGTGACGCTGTTACAGTACCTTGATCATCTCAAGTTACAGCTGTTACGGCTATTCATTGGAGCTAAACAATTCTAAATTTTAAGTGTCTTACGAGGCAGATAACGTAATATAACCCACCTCTATATTACCTTGTTCACTACTTATTACTGCATACTTGTGAACAGAAGCTGAGTAATCTTACAATGGTCTTTCACTAATCATCTTTTTTATCGTCGTGTTAACTTTTCTCTGTAAGAAACACATTAGAGCCAATCGTCTGGGATTCTCGATACCTGGAGAAGTAGAAGAAGAAGTTGGCTTTTACAAGAGCCAAGAGCCTGTGGTTATTATTTCGTTCTAGCCTGAGCATTACTGAGAAGTTCCTTTTCTATTTTCTTGGGTATACAGGCTGGAAATAAAGACACTGCTAGCCTGAAACTTTGCACTAGAATCATTCTCTGTTACCAGTGTCCTAATTTCTACTTGTCTGCTTATTGTTTACCTTGGGTAAACAGGCTACCAAATGCCTTCATACAATATCCTCAAATTTCACGACAAAGGTACAACTATTCTTTTCTCAGACGTGTTGCTCTTGTAAGCTGCCTTCTTACACAGACTTGAAGTGTATTCTCGTGTAGACCCGTAGTCCCGAAACTCTGTAGTGAGCAGTTAGGTGGTGCGTAGCTCAAACATGTAGTGGACAGGTTTTATTATATAAAACAAAAAAATACTGTATAGCGACTCACCCCGCACTTTCCCCCCCCCCCTCCATGTGAAGATTCAATTTCTAAAAAAAAAAAAATTCCAAACTACACATTATATCCTAGAATATAAGTTGCACAGCTGATAGAGGTAGATCTTAGATATATTCTCTCTTTGTTTACATCTTCGCCATTCCCTAAATAGATTCAGTAAAATATATACATATAAATATATATTATACAACGCTTCATGTGCTCTTCAAAATTACGTGGTTTAGATAATAATTCACTTTATCATATTTGAATAGAATAAACTTATGTGATTTTATCTCGGAATATAAACTAAAAATGCAAGTGTACCTTATTCTCGTGTGTCGCATCTGGGGAATTTTACAATATTAATACATTCACGGAGAGGCGCTTAACCCGTAAGGGGTTATACAGCACTCGGGGAAATGAGAGATAATCATGTTTGACCCGAGGAAAGGGAGGGTAGCTCCAATTCCTTGGATTAATAGCTCTTCACCGGCATCAAGACTTCCCCTTAAAGGGGGAAATTTCATAGGCATAGATTGCACAAGGGCCGAGAATTCCACGC
This sequence comes from Cherax destructor, assembly GCA_009830355.1. Taxonomy (NCBI): domain Eukaryota; kingdom Metazoa; phylum Arthropoda; class Malacostraca; order Decapoda; family Parastacidae; genus Cherax; species Cherax destructor. The sequence continues at coordinate 549,529 of WNWK01000088.1, read as the reverse complement.
GAGTTTCCCCTCCAACTGAACCATTTCTCAAAGAAAACAGAGAGGGGGCAGCGGTGGGACGGGCATCTATAATAAAACACAAATACTATTAATTTTTCCTACTCTGTTGGATGTTACGGTGAAACCTTCTCCTTCTCTCGGAGAATAATATTGCTAAAATGTTGTCGTTTCCTCTAGGGTGTGTCGTGGACTTTGTCCTTTCAGGTAGAGTGATTAAAAACATATTGACACTGATTACAACTATGTATGTAGTTACAGTATGATGAGAATTAGTAAAGAAGTGTGATCAGAGTTTGGCCTTGTAATGCCATATCCATTTAAAGTTACGCTTTAATTTATATATATATATATTTTTGTGTGTAATATATATACATTATCTCTAATGCTAATAGAAATTCTATCACAATTTGGCTCTCCACGGGTGCTATGCCCTGATCGTCATTCATAGAACCGGGGAAGTTATATGAATGCGATTAAGGAGAAATTATTTATGTATTTATGTGTATTACCTGTGTACTCTGTTCGACTTATAATTTTTATTTCTAAATTATTCAGAATTATTTTGTAACAAAAACATTATAAACTTGTGTGGAGTTATTTTGATTATGCTCTAATTTAGCCGTGAGAGCCAGAGGTTGCTAGTGAGAGGCGACTAATGAGTGGGACTCGAGGGAGCAGAACCTAGCTGAAGCCTCCTGGGCTAGTTAGTTGGTTGCGTCGCCGCGCCCTTCAGTATCTGCGGTGCCGCAGCCTTAAGCTAGGTCCTCCTCCTTCGAAGGTCAAGTTTTTTTATTTGTCGAAGGAGCACACGCTACCGGGGGAAGAGGTTGCGTCTGCTTGCTTCGAGGTGATATATTGCCGTAACTTAGGTCACAACCAGTGGTTCCACATGACCAAGTGCTGGCTCTCACTCTGCCCATTTATAAAGGCAAATAAAGGCTGTATTATGAATCAGACTTTATTCAGTAAGCTTGAAAGAGCAAATTGTTCTGTCAACACGCTTTCCTGAGCTTAATTGGTCAGTCACTCTACAGAAAACGGCTTCAGTCCCACAACTGACCCAGTTTTGATGTTTGGTGTCTTTTGGTTACTGTTCGTGGGATTTCTTCTCTTACATGTACAAAAGATTAACTAATAGTTCACCTTGTTACTGAGAGTACAGTGCTGTAACTTGCAGTGGTGTTGCTCCAAGCATTCTGAGTCTCATCACGCAACGAGTGATATTCCCATTTTTCTATCTATTCTACGGTCCTGTGTGGAGATTACTTTACCAGACCGACACTGGAAGCTTGAGCCTTGTATTGAACATTTGCAGTCAATAAAATTACCACTAAAATATTACAGTTTGTTTTTTTGTACCTATGTATGCAGGATATATACACCAAAAGATGTATATCTCTTAGAGTATATATGCTAAGATTACGGATTTAGTATATTTAGGTACAGGTACACAGATTATCATACATAGTAACATGTGTAAATTACCTACCAAGATAACCCAAAAACGTCAGACAAAATGACTTACTTTCATCGGGGTTCTTAGGATGAAAGTTTTCTTTGGTGGAGAAAAAGTTAAAGGAAGGCTTAATGACCCTCGTGTAGTCGATAGGCTTTAAACTTTCACATACCACTTCGGGAACACTTGAAAATTTGCTCAAGGGAATAATTTAGTTTTTCAAATCTGTTATTTTTTATCTTGTTTCAACACTAAAATAACGTAATATAAAATACATTAACTTATGTAGCCTGTCTAAGATTTTGCATTAATCAGACAATCCATCTTTACCAGTCAGGATAGTGCTACACAATGATGATAATCATAGTCATGATTTTCAAAGAGGTGGATCGGTAAGCCAGCGGAAGTCCCCCGTCAGATGACCAAAAGCCTCAGCTTTGGCTCATTGTATGACTGGATCCGAGTCAGGAAACACTTGTCTTGTTTCCTGACAAACCAGACCTAACCTAACCAGTCAGGATATATATATATATATATATATATATATATATATATATATTTCTAATTGTGTATATGGTAAGAGTTTACATTGATCCATATGTTAATTAAGGTATTAAAGTATTCTTGACCAGAAGCAAGCATATGTGCACTGAGAGGTATATGTATATATGTATATTTTTTTCATAATTTTATTCACATTTTATGCATTAAAGTATTCTTGAACGGTAGTGAACATGTTATTTGCAGCCTTAATGACCCTCGTGTAGCTAATAGATTTTAAACCCAACAAACCAAGTCACCAGGAGGATTCTATACTGTGTGTCGATACTTTATGACTGGACTGGAAAATATCTCATCACGTTATATATTTACTTTCTGCAAGCACTGGTACTAGAACCAGAGTTCAACTTTCACCATACCTGTGACAGGATTCGAGGGTTGCTTTTTGTTATAACCTGTTTGACTCCCTGATTAACCAGGTTGTTGGTGGTAGCTGCCCGCAGGACCTCAAGCGCTCACTCCATATATAATTTGTGGAGTAGAACTGATTACACCCCCTTCCTGAGACGCTGTGTGATCCCTATGGGTTTAGCGCTTCCACGTGAATAATAATAAAATAATAATAAAATGAAAATAATAATGATAATAATAATAAGAGTAAGACTAATAAAAATTATAAAATAATGATAATAATGAAAATGAAAATTTTAATAATAATAATAATAAAAAAACGCTAATAATAATAATAATAATAATAATAATAATAATAATAATAATAATAATAATAATAACAATAATTAAAAAAAAACATATATAGCAGTTTTTAAAATCCTATATCAGTATTTTTTATTATAATTAGATGAGAGCACCTGCGAATCAAGAACAACAACAATACTGTAATTACTGTAAGTGTAATTAGAATAATTAAAAATTAGTGTTAGTTAGTATGAAAATTAAAGCTTAGGACTGGACGAGATATCTGCTAAGTGAGGTGGGTTGTGAGGGAGGTGTGTCGTGAGGGATGTGGGTCGTGAGGGAGGTGGGTCGTAAGGGAGGTGGGTCGTGAGGGAGGTGGGTTGTGTGGGAGGTGGGTCGTAAGGGAGGTAGGTTGTGAGGGAGGTGGGTCGTGAGGGAGGTGGGTTGTGAGGGAGGTGGGTCGTAAGTGAGGTGGGTTGTGAGGGAGGTGGGTCGTAAGGGAGGTGGGTCGTGAGGGAGGTGGGTTGTGTGGGAGGTGGGTCGTAAGGGAGGTAGGTTGTGAGGGAGGTGGGTCGTGAGGGAGGTGGGTCGTAACTGAGGTGGGTCGTGAGGGAGGTATGTTGTGTGGGAGGTGGGTCGTAAGGGAGGTAGGTTGTGAGGGAGGTGGGTCGTGAGGGAGGTGGGTCGTAAGGGAGGTGGGTCGTGAGGGAGGTGGGTTGTGTGGGAGGTGGGTCGTAAGGGAGGTAGGTTGTGAGGGAGGTGGGTCGTGAGGGAGGTGGGTTGTGAGGGAGGTGGGTCGTAAGTGAGGTGGGTTGTGAGGGAGGTGGGTCGTGAGGGAGGTGGGTCGTGAGGAAGGTGGGTTGAGTGGGAGGTGGGTCGTGAGGGAGGTGGGTTGTGTGGGAGGTGGGTTGTGAGGGAAGTTGGTCGTGAGGGAGGTGGTGAAGGAGAGAGGTGGGTAGTGAGGGAGGTACAGTGTGATGGTGAGAGGGGTAAGAGAGAAAGGCAAGTGAGAGATGTGATGGAGGTGCTATGTGTTAGCGAGAGAAGTACTGTGTGTTAGTGAGATAGGTAATGTGTTAGGTAGGTAGTGTGTGATAGTGAGAGAGGTTCCGTGTGTTAATGAGATAGATACTCTTGTTAGTGAGGGAGGTACTGTGTGTTAGTGAGGTAAGTACTGTGTGTTTGTGAGGTAGGTACTGTGTGTTAGTGAGGTAGGTACTATGTTTAGTAAAGGAGGTGAGGGAGGAAGGTAAGGCGTATTGGAAATACAGGTAGGCGGTGCTGATGGAGACAAGATATCGGGGTTGGCCAGGAGGGGTTGAGGGAGATGTTGACGAGTGCGGGTGAAGAGGGCTCTTTAATCCCCTATATCTTCCTTATCTTCAACTTCTACAAATAAGAATATTTTAGGGAAAACGCCTATTTTATGGATGTGATACTTATGACATGAGGAAATGCCAAGAGACCAACGGTATAACTTACTCAAGGTAGAAATAAACTAACAGGTGAGTATCCAGTTGTCTTCACTTGCCAGTAACGATAATTTATTCCACAGATTTCCATTCATTACCCAGTAATAAACAGGTTAATATCTATAATTATGTAGCTTCTTGATGCAAATAAAATCAAGAAGGGAGTTAACGGATGAAACGTAGTAATATAATGGTAAAAATAGTATTGATAGCACCTCGGGCAGGCATCCCGCAAGGTAAGGTCTTCCCACTGCTTCAGTATGGGACTGTCAGTGGTTCAGGTGGGGTGATGTACGCCTCACTCCGTCATGTAATCCAGTGAACTATGTGGTGAAGGAATTCCTGTATGCATAAACTCTGTTGAAAATGAAGCTGTGATATTTGTGCCATTTGATAAAATATTTAAATATGTTTTAGAAAAAAAAATCCATTGGGTTAATATATAAAGATGGAAAGAAATTAAATAAGATATTCCGTCATTCGATATTTTTAACTACAAGAGTGAGCACTAAAGTGCTTTGTAAATTTGGATAACATATTTACACGTGATTTACGCGAAAGTAAGCAGAGTTAAGCAGTACTAACAGGAGACATCGCATGCGTCTGACTCCGGAATACATTTAAAATCCGGATTTATATACCGCAATGTTTACAGGCTCTGGTACAGTCATGTTCAGTGACGCTGATTGTTGATGCTGGAGATATATAAATATATATATATACACCTCTCTCTTTTTGGGGGGGCTACCGCTCACATGATCAGATTGAGCTGTATGATAAACTAATTGCATAGGCGGCGGCCCAACTAGCCTTTCCAGGTATTTGTAATAGCCGTGGTCGCCCCTTGACGTTATCTGGAATCTTTAATGTGCCAAAATTTACTAAGTGTTCTCCGGCTGTGATCTGCACGATGGTGAAATTGTCCACACAGTGACTTACTGCAGCGTTATAGTATTTCTTTACATTTTTAACAAGTAATGTTTCTTGAGATGCCGTTACTCTCAGTCTAATTTCCTCATCATCGACAAAACCTGAGTGTCCCTACGATGCGTGAATAGATTTACGCACCAACCATGGAAAATCGACGGAATACATTCAGTATGATTTACAGGACAACAACATCAATACAACAGTCAGGCAAACACAGTAATGACTTGGAGAGTGTCCATTCTTCCTTGCTCTCACCAGATTCCTCCGTCACAGCTTCCGATTTTGGGAGTGGATCGTCAAAAGATGGGAAATCAACATCGTTTCTCAAAACTACTACAACCCAAGGTCTCTCCCACGCCTTCAACCAGAGCTACACGACAGAGGTCCACTGGCAGGTACACAAGGCTAAACAAGCCCTCAACAACACCTCCAGTGTTGACACATCCTTGGAGGACTTCGAAGGATCGTCTGATAATGGCAACAAAGCAAGTGCTGGTGAGTGTAGCTATGCCGCTACAGGCGACGATGACTACGATTACGACGATGACGTGTTTGATAACGATAACGTAAGCGACGCTGATATGAGCAGCCGCGACACAGAGTCTACGTTGAAAACCACCAGTGATACTGATAAGGAGGATAGAAGCCAAGATTACGCGGCTTTAAGAGAAATAGATGGAATAGATGCGGATCCCAGACTTAGTGTGAGTGGGAACTACTGTCAAGGAAGATATACCATTGACTACGACCACTGTGGATGGAGGGAACTTGAACTGTTTTTCAAACAAGATAATTTTGATGAATCACAGGCAAGTAGTGAAACTCACTCCATGACTGACTCAATGAAAACTAAAGGAAACCTGACAGTTAATGAAACGACAGATATTAGCGAAGCAGATGTCAGCGAAATGGATTTTAACGGAGCCGAAACGGATGTAAGTGAGAATAAATTAGTCCAAGCAGAGTTTGCTAATAAGAAAACCTCCTTAGAAATAGATACAAGGAAGAAAGAATGTGACAAAAGAGAACTAGAAATCTCGAATCGCTACGAAACGTTCGTTGATAAGGATTTCAATACAGAATTTGATGAAACGGGCATAGGAGATAGAAAAAATATCGACTCTGAAATAGAAGATGCAGACGCAGAGAGAACAGACATGGAAGAAGCTGACACGGAAGTACCAGACACGGAGGAAACAGACACGGAAATACCAGACACGGAGGAAACAGACACAGACAGAGAAGAAAGCGAATACCCGTCCCTTACCTCCAACACATATGAAGACAAAGATACGTGTAGCCGAACAAGCCTCTACTCCAACACGGAATCAGCCAAGGATGCTGAGGATGACACACAAAACGCTCATGGAAGTCACAATAATCAAATAAAAACCATCAAACCTTTCCACGGTGAGTTGGAGTTAGAGAGACCCGAGCAGCAAGTGCGGCCCAAGTGGCAGAAATCGCCCGCAAAACAAGAACTGGAATCTCCGGATCGCGAGAAGAAATGCCAGACATCTCGGCGCTTTTGGTCGCGATCGACCACCGGCGATAGGGAACTAACCGTCCACCTGAGGCAACTACCAGAGACGCCGTCTTCAAGAGAATCAACATCCCTGGAACGCGATTCCACGTCCCTCAGAAGCGAATCGACGTCGATGTGTGAATCGGCGACGCATCCGACGACGCGAGAGCTGACGTCAGCGATGCGGGAGATATCGGTGATGCGATCGCGGTTGGCCAACTTGCGTAAGATCATCCACGACAAGAACGAGGAGATCAGAGAGCTCAAGTTCCGCATGAAAGTTGAGAAGACCAATGCGAGATCCCGAGAGCTGGTGATGCAGAGAGAGAAACAGGTGTGTCTCAATAATGACCATGAACCATTAGGTAGAATATATATATGTCGTGCCGATTAGTTCAGTTCAGTTCAGACTCTCAGGTAAGGACCCACTAGGGGCGAGGGAAAAGTGGGGACAGACGAAGAATAACCGGTGAGAGGAAGAACTGAAGGAGAAGAGAAAGAGTCAGGACTAAACCCAACAGTCTAACTACTGGAAGGATCGCCCGATTAGGTAAAACTTGCGATTTTGGCTTAAATAGCAAAGCTCTTCTTGCTATATAAGACAAGCGAAAATTTGTGTATGCAATAATTTCGCAAAAATCATTCTGAACCTAACGAAAAAAAAATATTTCATTGTGTTTATTTATTACTAAATTATTGTAAACGTATCTAAAATATATTTAGTTGGGTTAGTCTAAATTAAATTTCGCTTGTTATAATAAGGTTAGGTAAGTTTTCTAAGTTTCTTTTGGTACAAAATTATAAATTTTTACATTAACATAAATGAAAAAAATATATCTTTAAACGTATTAGAGAAAATTTTAGAAAGGAGTTAATTTTAAATGAGTTCTTGCTAATTGACCAGTTTTACATATTCGGCACCACACACACACACACACACATATATATATATATATATATATATATAGTATATATAACAGCTAATAACCTGTACATGAGCTGATGTAAGATAGCTTCTAGCCCACAAACTCAAAGACGTTAAATAAATGATACATATCTCAAGGGAACTAATAAACAGCAGAGATTTGTTGCCACAGCACTCCACACAGCACTCCACACAGCACTCCACACAGCACTCCACACAGCACTCCACACAGCACTCCACACAGCACTCCACACAGCACTCCACACAGCACTCCACACAGCACTCCACACAACACTCCACACAGCACTCCACACAACACTCCACACAACACTCCACCTTCCGTTACTTTCTGGTGAGACTGAATGCAAGTGTCACCTTCGTTTGTTTACTTTGTGTTAGCATATCAACGGTAAATTATACAGACAAGTGTTTGTGAAGAAGTCAGAGTATGCGGTTTCTGGCATTTGCTGAGATTAATTTCGTCCACGTTTCGTGCCTGGTGGGCGAAACGTCTTTCAATAAATGTTGTAAACTACATAATATTCTTGTGGAACACTTGACAATATCCTCATTGCCCTACTGAAGTCTGGCAGCTCAGGCTGACAGATTTCAACACTGTTTTTATTCCCACTGGGTAACTAACATAGAAGTTGCAGCATAAAAAACGCACTACAACATGTATAAACAAAATATTATTTTTTTTTTATGTCATGAAGACGAGTAGTGAGCAGGAGCTGTGATGTAGCATTTACTTGACCTCTGCAGTGTCGGGAATTTTGTATGATAGTGGTTTGAGGCACAAGTGGAGCTGCTCATGGAGAAGTTCTATGTGTCTCCTGACGTTGAGTGAATGAGACACATATGCAACACCTGGATATCTTCATTGTGCAGACTAATTACTTCATCTCCCACTGTATCCAGGTGATAATCTCTGCACTGAATTGATAAAAGACTCAGGCGAAACGTCTTCTTAATAAAGATACGCAAGTGTTGCATATGTGACTTATAATAATGTATATACTGATCAATGACTTAGTACTCTGTTAACTTCCTCCCGCAGATCAAGAAGGGTATCGAGGTAGTTTCGTCAGCGGAGCTGTCGCACCTTCGTCGCGAGCTGGCTGCTCTTCGCCAGGAGAAAGATCGCCTTAGGGCTGAGTTAGCGACGAAGGCGGCGGTGGAGAGAGATCGAGCAGTGGAGCTACGAAAAATGAAGCAGGAACACGAGAGGAAACTAAAGATTGTGAGGCTGGAGGCGCGGAGGGAGGAGGTGAGAGAGAACCATGAGCTCTCACACCTTCAGAAGACTATCATGGCCAAAGATAAGGTGAGAGATGGAGATTTATAAGAGGTTTTATATATATATATATATATATATATATATATATATATATATATATATATGTACACACACACGGTTTCCAATGATTGTAGTGCTTACCACCAACTATTATATCTTACTCTACTTGTCAACCAATCTGTGATATTTTTCCAATATCTTATAAACACACACACACACATACACACACACACACACACACACACACACACACACACACACACACACACACACACACACACACACACACAAATGGCTTCTTGCTTGAGCAATTTCTCCATTACAACATTCCAGGGTGGGATTTCTGCCACTCCTCCGGCATTCCAATATCTACCTCAGCGGGAATCTTGGGAACAGTACTTCTGGGCTCAGGAATGGCACCCTGGCAGTACAGAGGCTACTGCCATCTTATTAATAATGGAAAGTTGTTTCCTCTTATTAAACGTGATGCCTGGGTTCTGAAAGCTAAATTTATAATAATAATAATAATAATAATAATAATAATAATAATAATAATAATAATAATAATAATATTATTATTATTATTATTAGTAGTAGTAGTAGTAGTAGTAGTAGTAAGAATAGTAGTAGTAGTGACAGTTAGTAGTTATCGTATTAGTAGCAGTTACAATAATAATAATAATACAAGCAGCAGAAGCAATAGTTGTAGTAGAAGTAATAGTAGTAGTAGTAGTTGCAGAAATAGAAGTAATAGCAGTTGTAATAGTAGTAGTATTTGTAATTAGAGTAGTGTCGTATATTGTGCCATGAATTCTGAGGATCGAACTGGTGTACATATAACTGCAGGCTCATTACTATACCAGCTCAGCCACAACATTTGTGTGTAGTCAACCACAATGGCTGCTGAAGTCCACTTTTATACGTAAATCCCGTCGCCACACGGGAGTCAGGAGACGCTACAGAGCTATTATATTACTGACAGCATACAATACCATAACAAACATTCATCAGTGATGGGCTGAGAGGTTAGACTCTGTATTGAGACGTGTGCTCTGCCGCCATCATTTCACGAGACTCAAATATGCAAGGGGTTTGATAATTAGATTTTTTAGATTTTGCCACCTAAGTGGCTAGTTTATTATGCATCCTATGGATGGTAGTGGCTAGTGTATTATGCATCCTATGTCCATCCTGTGGATGGTAGTGGCTAGTTTATTGTGCATCCTATGTTCATCCTGTGGATGGTAGTGGCTAGTTTATTGTGCACCTCATATTCATCCTGTGGATGGTAGCACAAGAACAAATGAATATACGAAAGACCTATGAACTGGGCCCCAAAATGGTTAACAGGAATACATATATATCTGAATATAACTCTACAAATTATGTCTTAGCTGTTGCACGCAAATTTAAAATATTTGTTTAATATGTCTGGTATCTTGCTTTTATTAATAAAATATCTTGACAAATCACATCAGATATTATACTATTTATTCTTCAATAAGCGATCAATCAAGCATTTAGTGCTGGAGAAAGTCACCATTAGGCTGACCATATATTATTTGTCTTGTGTTTTTGTTAAAGATTTGGGCACAGAGCAAATGGATTAATGATTAAATTCATTATCAAGTGACCACTGTGAGGTAGGGAGTACATGGGGTTTGTGAGGAGAGTCACGTTTTCTCGTGCTGTTGGTGACAGTCATTGGATGACCCACTCAGTGCAGCTTCTGGTAATTTGACCGAGATTTACCGCTGTCTTCCCACTCTGGGGATTAAAACTTGATTATTTATGTTGCGATCATGGCTCCCTGCTACTGAGAAATAATATTTAGATTTTGTTTGAATTATTACTTCGAAGGGTTAGTAACCTAGGATAACCCAGGGTAGGGAGGGTTAGTAACCCAGGATAACCCTATAAAGCCATTGTCATCAGGATGACCGGCTTATTTCCACTGGATTATTCTAATCTTCTCCCCAGGATGCGACCCACACCAGTCGGCTAGCACCTAGATACATACTTAGTGCTAGGTGAACGAGGGTAGCAGGTGTAAGGAAACATGTCCAACATGTCCAGTCGTGCCGAGGATCGAATCCCGTTCCTCAGTGAGTTAAAGCCGCTACCAACTGAGCCACAAGCACCAAACGAGCATGCGACCTTGTTACCAGGTTTATCTGAATTAATATTTATTATTGTTGTGTTTTATTCAGAAGTGTTTAGCTATGACAGTTGCGGTCCAGTTCCTGGACCCATTATGTCTGTAATCCTAAAACTACCGTCCACAGGATGGATATAAAGTGGATAATGAAGTAATTAAGCTTATCCTAAGTAGTGATGATGAGTATTGGACTTCCTGAAGCAGTAAACCATTCAGGGTCATTCAGTACATTAGAGTGTTGCAAGCTCGGTCCACCGTCCAATAACCACGGCTCAGTCTCCGACCAATCAGGCTGTTTTAGTGGTAAATTTTAGAGGCATCGTGTTACACGTTATGAACGAGAAACCACGAACCGCAAACCTCCCTCCCCAGAGCCCCTGGCGAGGGCACTCCAAGGAATGGCACTCATATGCTACTTGTGTTATGTGGCAACTGTCTTCCCTTCAACATAATAAACATCAGTTAACTGCTGGTCCCTGATCAGTCGAACTCAATCATTCGTGACTTGACATGTTCCAGCATGAAAGACATGTTCCAGCATGAAAGACATGTTCCAGGGTGAAAGACATGTTCCAGGATGAAAAATATGTTCCAGGATGAAAGACATGTTCCAGAATGAAAAATATGTTCCAGGATGAAAAATATGTTCCAGGATGAAAGACATGTTCCAGGGTGAAAAATATGTTCCAGGGTGAAAGACATGTTCCAGAATGAAATACATGTTCCAGGATGAAAAATATGTTCCAGGATGAAAGACATGTTCCAGAATGAAAGACATGTTCCAGGATGAAAAATATGTTCCAGGATGAAAGACATGTTCCAGGATGAAAGACATGTTCCAGGATGAAAGACATGTTCCAGGATGAAAGACATGTTCCAGGATGAAAAATATGTTCCAGGATGAAAGACATGTTCCAGGATGAAAGACATGTTCCAGCATGAAAGACATGTTCCAGGATGAAAGACATGTTCCAGGATGAAAGACATGTTCCAGGATGAAAGACATGTTCCAGGATGAAAGACATGTTCCAGGATGAAAGACATGTTCCAGGATGAAAGACATATTCCAGGATGAAAGGAAAAGTCGCTCATTTTTCATTTTAATTTTTAATTTAGCTGCCTTCAAGACGGTGCTGGAGAGATACCTGGGGTCAGTACCCGACCAGCTGGGCTGTTTCGTACGTTGGACTAAGTGCCGCCAGCAATAACAGCCTGGTTGATCAGGCCCTGATCCACCGGGAGGTCTGGTCAAGGACTGGTCCGCAGGGAGCGTTGACCCCCGGAACACCCTCCAGGTAGACCGTGAATGGAAATGGTAACGAGTTGGACTCACAACAAAAGAGCCATGACATGAACGTAGATAAACACGCTTATGAAGTAACTTACGTTGCAAACAGACTGATATTAATAAGCCGGTTCAGTCTTGGTTACAAGACTAAGTTTGCTATATACTTAGTCTTGGTTACAAGACTAAGTTTGCTATATACTTAGTCTTGGTTACAAGACTAAGTTTGTTATATACAAAAATGATGATCAGACTATATGAAAAAAACTGTAAGTGTTCGGCATTATGATCACTCTCGTGAACACTCATTGAACAATATAAAGAATAATCTAAAATATGTAATCTATCAAATAGCTGGGTTGGTAGTCCACTCATCTCACACACTGAGGTCCGTGGTTCGATCCCCGGTACGGGTGGAAACATTTGGGCTTGTTTCCTTAAGACACCTGATGTCACTGTTCACCTAGCAGTGAGTAGGTACCTGGGTGTTAGTCGACTGTTATTAGGGGTATCCTGAGAAAATAGGACCAAAGGGTTTCACTGGAAATCAGCCACACTCCTGGTTGTTGTTGCTCTTCTTGTTCTTCTTGTTCTTCTTGTTCTTCTTGTTCTTCTTCTTGTTCTTCTTGTCCTTGTTCTTCTTCTTCTTCTTCTTCATGGAAATGTAATACCCATACCCATCTTCTTCATCTCGTACCCTCCACGCCCTCTTCCAAACCACATCTCTTCCTCCTTCTCACCAGCCTCCAACTCACCAACAGTCTCCCTCAACCTCCATCTCTCCCACAATCTCCACCAACTTCTAACTCTCCCACACTCTCCAACCTTCAGTTCACCCACAATATTCGCCATCCAACATGCAACTCACAATCCCATCCATCCTGCAACTCACAATCCCATCCAACATGCAACTCACAATCCCATCCAACCTGCAACTCACAATCCCATCCAACCTGCAACTCACAATCCCATCCAACCTGCAACTCACAATCCCATCCAACCTGCAACTCACAATCCCATCCAACCTGCAACTCACAATCCCATCCATCCTGCCAACTCACAATCAAATCCAACCTGCAACTCACAATCCCATCCAACCTGCAACTCACAATCCCATCCAACCTGCAACTCACAATCCCATCCATCCTGCCAACTCACAATCCCATCCAACCTGACTCACAATCTCATCCAACCTGCAACTCACAATCCCATCCAACCTGCAACTCACAATCCCATTCAACCCCCAACTCGCCCCGTATCCAGGTTCAATTCCAGGCGAGGCGACACATACTAACAAGTATCCCTTCTCCTTTTGAAAAAATGGACCCATGTGAAAATGTGTCCAATTTCCCTTGTTCACCTAGAAGTGAATAGGTTTCTGAGAGGGTGACATACTCGAAAAAGGGAAAGTAGGCAGTCTTAAATAGGGCCAGGCTTTGACGGGAGTAGGTGAAGGATAACACCTAGTTAAATGAGCTGAGGCAGCATAACACTTCTTAGCTTGTGAGTGAGCTAAGGCAGAATAATACATCTTAGCTTGTAAATGAATTGAGGAAGGATAACACCAGAGGTAAAATAACACATCTTCGATTGCAAATAAGCTAAGATTTCAGCTCATATATATATATATATATATATATATATATATATATTAAATATTTATAGTAATAACTAATACCGGTGTCTGAACCTGTAAGAAAATACCCAAGCCTATGCCTAACTGTGCCTACAAAAATAGGAAGTCTCACATTCGTGAGAACCGTGTGACTGGCAGCGTGACGCACTTTCCCACATAATGTCCAATTTCGGGTCTGTCTGCTGACGTATACGTGAATCCTGGAGTATGAATCCTACTACACAATGGCATCACATTTCCCAGAGATTAGACATTGTTTTGAAACACATTTTGTTATCTTTTCGCTCAGTGACCTTCGATTTTAATGCTACTGTTTCATCAGATTTCATGTTATCGTATTCACAGCACAACTTCTTATCAACTCCACCTTCGTGAATACTAACTCCACCTTCGTGAATACTAACTCCACCTTCGTGAATACTAACTCCACCTTCGTGAATACTAACTCCACCTTCGTGAATACTAATGAGTATGTCGTCGTTTAGAAGCTCTTAGAATTCGACCCAAGAAATTTATTTTAATTCCCACTGAGAAATAAATCGAGAAAAATTATTTGAATAAAATTATTATTCAATTGGATAAAATTATTATTTAATTGAATAAAAATTATTATTTAATTGAATAAAACTAGGTCTTTGATAAATGGAATAAGAAATAATGAATAAAAAATATCTAAGTAAATAGGAATGAAAAATTGCCGAGCAAAGCACGACAGGAGAAAGCACCTTTACTGTGGTGACATTGGCAAGGTTAGATGTGTTAAAAATAGAGCATTTAAGTGTGAAAAGGAAATTTAGTGAGTAGTGAGAGATTATTTTTTTGTCAGTTCCATTTACAAGCTAGGAGCTGTTATCCTTCCCAAGCTCATTTACAAGCTAGGAGCTATTATCTTTCCTCAGCCCATTCACAAGTTAGGAGCTGTTATCTTTCCTCAGCTCATTTACAAGCTAGGAGCTGTTATCCTTCCTAAGCTCATTTACAAGCTAGGAGCTGTTATCCATCCTAAGCTCATTTACAAGCTAGGAGCTGTTATCCTTCCTAAGCTCATTTACAAGCTAGGAGCTGTTATCCATCCTAAGCTCATTTACAAGCTAGGAGCTGTTATCCATCCTAAGCTCATTTACAAGCTAGGAGCTGTTATCCTTCCTAAGCTCATTTACAAGCTAGGAGCTGTTATCCATCCTAAGCTCATTTACAAGCTAGGAGCTGTTATCCTTCCTAAGCTCATTTACAAACTAGGAGCTGTTATCCATCCTAAGCTCATTTACAAGCTAGGAGCTGTTATCCTTCCTAAGCTCATTTACAAGCTAGGAGCTGTTATCCATCCTAAGCTCATTTACAAGCTAGGAGCTGTTATCCATCCTAAGCTCATTTACAAGCTAGGAGCTGTTATCCATCCTAAGCTCATTTACAAGCTAGGAGCTGTTATCCTTCCTAAGCTCATTTACAAGCTAGGAGATGTTATCTTTCCTCAGCTCATTCACAAGTTAGGAGCTGTTATCTTTCCTCAGCTCATTTACAAGCTAGGAGCTGTTATCTTTCCTCAGCTCATTTACACGCTAGGAGCTGTTATCTTTCCTCAGCTCATTCACAAGCTAGGAGCTGTTATCCACCCTAAGCTCATTCACAAGCTAGGAGCTGTTATCTTTCCTCAGCTCATTTACACGCTAATAGCTGTTTTCCTTCCTCAGTTAAAAGCTGTTACTCTACCTCAGCTCATTTACTGAAAACTAAACATCTGTCGCCTTATATTCACTGAGAGATACTGAACTCTGTGAATCAATGTGTGAAACACACACACACACACAGGAGCTATGTCCCGACCCCTGCAACCACAACTAGGTGAATACACACACACACACATTCACAAACCAATGTAAGCATAGTAATTCAAATGAGAATTGCTTCCTTGCAGGTGATGCGCTTTTGATCCAAGTAACTGAAGGTAGTAACCCTACCGTCCCATCCATTAAACCTGATTATCCGCTGTTCCCCAGGCTGTGCTTGCTCTTGCAGATTTAGCGGTGCCCCATGAAAATAAAAATAATGAATTGCACGCTAGGGCCAACCCACACACTTCCTACAATACACAAATAACTCACACATAGGAGAAAGAATCTTATGACGACGTTTCGGTCCGACTTGGATCATTAACAAAGTCACAACACAAAAGTGTGAGGGAGCCAGTTTATATAGGCGAGGGGGACAGGGACGGGACCAAGAGGGGAAGAACAAGAAGTAGTGGTAAGGCTTGTAGTGGAAGTAGTAGTAGTAGTAGTAGTAGTAGTAGTAGTAATGGTAGTAGAAAGTAGGAAGAGTAGTTTTAGTGGCACATAAGATAAAATGGGGAGTGAAGGGAGGCAATAGTAATGGTAATAGAAATAGTAGCAGTAGTAGTAGTAGTAGGGTCAGTCTAACGACAAGAACCAGGAGCACTACTATACTCACTCCCGCAGCCAAGCCTCGGGTTATTGACGGTTTAGTCACAGGGTATATACACCGAGAGGTGAATAGCCTTCAATGTGTTTCCCTAGGGTTTACCTGGCGGGTGTTTTGGGGGTCAACGCTCCCGAGGCCCTGTCCATGACCAGACCTCGTTGCCTCATTTAAGGCTTTGCACTTGTCCTGTACTCCTATTTATAATATTGGTATTAACTAGAACTATTACATGTATTGCTCCTTATTTAATGCAGCATGTACACTTTATTTAACTTTAATAGTTTAAGGGAGAAAATATATTTTTACTTGTTTTATTGAATAATGAAAATGAGCTTTAATACCTCCGTTCACATCCTCATAAGTTTCATTTTTCTAAGTACGGGTTGTGTATTAAACACCACGTATCGTTCTAAGTATAATGAAGTCCTGATGAACCTCTTGAGCGAAAGGTAGTTTATTAATGAAGTGGGTCCAGCAGGTAGAGCTGGCCAGAACTGAACCGACTGGTTTTATGGGTTTTTTTCATTGACGTCTCAGTTGGCCACTGACGTCATTAGGTTTTGAAAGATTGTCGGAGGGTCTGGGGGAGGATGATGAGGGATTCAGGAGAGAGAGGTAATGTAAGATAATATTGTACTGGATGTGTGTGAATGAGAGAGTCTGAGAGAGAGAGAGACAGAGAGAGAGAGAGACAGACAGATTTTGTGTGCATTGTTTGGCTGTACACCACACAGTCTTGCTTTTCTGGAATTATAGCTCAGGAAAGCTTAGTATATAATATATATATATATATATATATATATATATATATATATATATATATATATATATATATATATATATATATATATATATATATATATATATATATATATATATATATATAGTATATAGTGGTAACCGGGGACCCTTATTCTCAGAGAAAAGAATCAACTTACTTCATGGGGAAAATCAAGAGATTTTTCTGGTGATTTTTAGACAGAATTTGCTGGCTTGGCTTATTAAGCAACGATCATATTGCTCAAGAAGATGATTATAAATTCCCTGTTTTAATAATTCTGCAAATTAATTGCAGTGGTGTTAATACTAATACAATTTAGGTATTAGAAGACAATGAAGAGGAAGAGAAGGAGGAGGAGGAAGAGGAGAAGGAGGAGGTGGAGGAGGTGGAGGAGGGCAGAGGACAAAGTCAAGGACATAAGGTACCACCAGTCCAGTGTAGTCCAACATGCGAGCCCGTGGTAGAACCTACTTACTTTTACACCTGTGTCTGTTTAGTTCCTAACTGATTATGTGTGCTTCATGCACTGGTCTGTGTGGTTCATAGTCTGTGTGGTTCATAGTCTGTGTGGTTCACAGACTGTGTGGTTCATACGTGGTGTAGGGGTGGTTCACATGTGTCTGTGTATGGGTCATACGTGGTGTGTGTGGTTCATATGTGGTGTAGGTGTGGTTCATATATGGTGTAGGTGTGGTTCATATATGGTGTAGGTGTTGTTCATAAGTGGTATGCATGGTTCATGTGTGGTTATGTGTTTTCACATATAGCTCAAGGTTCTCAATACAGTTCTGCTCAAACAGTTCTACTTCAAGACTTCCCTACTAAGGCCTGTAATCACTTACTCTACGAACACATGATAACTGTTCAAACCATCCCTTTATTACGAAATACCTTCTCTTAGATATATTTCACTACCGAAGTGTTATGGAGTGTCTGCTTCAGTTTAAATAGCATATTTCAGTAGATTTCAGTAAATGGAGATAAGAAATATAATTTTAAAATTACATTCATTCTCTGTTGGTGTAGAGAGGGGTTGTACCTCTCACTTAACACGTCCACTCACTATCCAATGCATACAAATGGCCACTCGGATATACAAGGCAACTACCTGGACTAGAAATTACAACTAAAGAGATAGAGAAAGAGAGTAAGATCACAAGTATCTCCTTATTCTGATATGCATTAGTATGCAAAAGAACCACCAGGGGAGTTGAATGATAGCTCTAGGCCTTTCGTGATGTAATCTACACATCATCAGGAGCTTGCAATGTTGCAGAAAAAAGGAGGAATTCCAAGCAAATACGCTCAGAGGAAGCGTTTGTGCTCGAATGAATTCGAAAAACATTGCAAGCTCCTGATGATGTGTTGATGACAACACGAAAGGCCTAGAGTTATCATTCAACTTCCCCCCTTGGTTATTATGCATTTTGTATCGCTTGGTCGCGATTACTGCATGATGCATTAGTATATACAGGGTTCCTGCGCTCCCACACTTAGTATCATCCAACTATTGGCGTCAGTGTTCCGTAGCCATCACTAAAATGCTTATAGCACCACGTTCACATTTCTCATTTCCGGGTGACGATGTTATTAGCGGTGTCTTGGGTGAGGCTTTAAGTATTTTCTCGACAGTGTGTCTTCGTGGAGAGTGGAGGAGAAGGTGGATTTAATGTTTGGTGGAGATGATGCTAGAGTCTAACATCATCTCCACCAACCTTTTAGAGAGATGATGCTAGACTCTAACATCATCCCCACCAACCTTTTAGAGAGATGATGCTAGACTCTAACATCATCTCCACCGACCTTTTAGAGAGATAACCAGACAGCTACGCAGCCTCTCGGAGGAGGGCTATGTTATTAAATGTAATATAATTTTTTTCTCTCGAACTCAGGGTTGTCATTAGTTTTTTAAACCAATTTTGGCCTAATTATATTAATTTTTAACACAATTTATCACAAATAATTAAATAAACATTATTATGGAATGCAGATATCTACTGTACAGTTATTTGATCTCCAGACAAGAAACTCAAATGGAAAACTCTAAGGCGGGAGGACACGAAGTAACTTTTCCAGGGACTGATTAACCTTGAAGTGAACTGCTGCGTCTGTATTCCATACTAATTAGATAATTAGTGTCCAGGTGTTAACTTGGAGGGCCGGAGGAAAAGCATACGCGGGCCGGATGTGACCCGGGGGCCGGGGGTTGCCGACCCCAGTGCTAGAGTGACTACGTTGCTCATCTGGAGACCTGGTCTGAGACTTGGCCGGGGGGGACAATGATCTCAGTAACCAACAGAAGGTGATCAACACAATCGCATACACACACACACACACTGGACGACACTGGAGAACAGGAGAGATAGGGGGGATATGATAACGACATATAAAATACTGAGAGGAATCGGCAAGGTGGACAGAGACAGGATGTTCCAGAGATGGGACACAGCAACAAGGGGACACAGTTGGAAGTTGAAGACTCAGATGAATCACAGGGATGTTAGGAAGTATTTCTTCAGTCACAGAGTTGTCAGGAAGTGGAATAGTCTGGGAAGTGATGTGATAGAGGCAGGATCCATACATAGTTTTAAGGAGAGGTATGATAAAGCTCATGTAGCAGAAAGAATGATCTAGTAGCGACCAGTAAAGAGGCGGGGCACACACAACACATACACGCATAACACATACACACACACACACAGAGCCAGGAGCTATGAATCGACCCCTGCAACCACAACTAGGTGAGTACAGACTCCCCCTTGCCTACCCTGCATCACTTAGTAATGCGTTAAAGAAGCTTTACTGAAGGAACTAACAAACTTACCATTGTGTGTGTGTGTGTGTGTGTGTGTGTGTGTGTGTGTGTGTGTGTGTGTGTGTGTGTGTGTGTGTGAAAGGCCACACCCAGGTACTTGTTAAAAAAATCACAATAAGCAAATAAAAAAAATAAAAAAAATGTAAAAAAAAATAAAGTTTAGACAACTAAGTCTCACATAGTAGAGAGAAACTTAAAGACGTTTCGGTCCGACTTGGACCATTTAGCTTTCTCCTATTTGTGAATTGTTCCAGTCACGATATTGTCCCTTTTTGCTCTTCAAGGATCACAGTGCGGCAGGAAATATTATACCCAATTCTAGTTTCAAAAGCAAAAACTGATAAAAAAAATAACTATTATCTACCAATATACCTAACTTACAACTTGTTTCAATCTCAAAACTTAGTTTTAACTTTCCTAATGAGAGTAATTCCAACCTTAAGATGCCCCTTAAGTTTTCTCATTATAAAAACGGAGGAAATAATTCAGAAAGAATAGTCACAATATCGTGTCCTTGGAGAAATATTATTAAGGTGGACAGTCCCTCTGCCTGGAGAAGCGTTCAGCTCCGTAGAACAATGTGGAGCTGAAGCACAAGACTGGAGTCATAGATAAATCTGAAGGTGAGGTAGGAAGATCTGGAAGACGAAGTAGGAGGTGGGGACCACTAGTAGGAGTAAACAAGGCAAGAAGCCTGCTGTGTAGGCGAAGAGTTTCAATTGACATTGAAGATACCCATCAGTTGCATATGTCTTAGATTATTATTATTATTATTATTATTATTATTATTAGTAGTAGTAGTAGTAGTAGTAATATTATTATTATTATTATTATTATTAGTAGTAGTAGTAGTGGTAGTAGTAATAGTAATAGTAACAGTAGTAGTATGAGTAATAGTCTTCTTCTTCTTCTTCTTCTTCTTATTATTATTATTATTATTATTATTATTATTATTATTATATAATTATTATTATTGTTTTGATGTTCCGCCTTTTTGTGTCCAATAAATTATGTATTAGAGGAGATGTCCCGAGGCTCGGTAAGCAGCATGATCATACCCAACTCACACACAGAGTGTTCCTAGTTCGATATCCGGCACGGAGGGAAACGTTAGGCATATTTCGTTACACTTGTTGCCCTTTTACACATAGCAGTAAGTAGGTACCTGGGTAATAGTCGACGGTTATGGGTGGCATCTTGGGGGTGGTAGTATATCATAGATAGGGCTGGGCTGTGAAATGAGCTGAGGTTGGATAACAGCTCTTGGCCTGTAAAATTGATCAGTTTTAAAATAAAGGTATTGTTTACAAATAACGTAAGGTACATTGATGAGTAAGAAGAGATGGAATGATGTTGAGGAAGGGGGAATGGTGGGGAAGGGAGGGGGAATGGTGGGAAAGGGAGGGGGAGGTATGACCTTGTGTTCGTGAGTATTGTGTTATGAGTACAAAGGTCATGTGAACCCTTCCTGGCTTTTGCGTTTTTTCCTCAAGTCAAAAACTACCCCCCAGCCCACAAGCCTCCCAAACACCGCCCACACCCACCTACGCCTACACTCGCCGCCATCCCACGCCCACCTATGCCCACACCCGCCCACATCCTCCTGTGGCTATTGTTCGTTTCCTACACTCTCCTTCACCCACATTTCACCTTCGCCTCCCACTCTTACCTGCTTTCCACACCTTATCTAAGATACTTCCTATTACTCCCACCCACCCCACGCTCACTCCCACACATCCTCGACCACCCCCACCCACAAACAACATTCTTCTACCTTCCTCGCGCTCTGATATATATATATATATATATATATATATATATATATATATATATATATATATATATATATATATATATATATACACTATGAGCTCGTGACTTCCTTGACATCAACGACCTCTTATTCTTCGTATGTCATAAAATTTATCTCGGAAGTAACAGCTGTTTGGAGGACACAAATGTGAGACGGAGGATCGAGCCTCCAGCACCACGGGGCTTTGCGTGCTGTAATATACTGCGTTAATTAAGAGCCTACTGGCCTCGCATGGGCCAGTAGGCCTGCTGCAGTGTTCCTTCTTTATTATGTTCCTATGTTCCCTGCGGGTTTTGAGCTTCCCAATGGTGACGATGAAGATATATAAGATATTAACATCAATATTAACAACAAATCTAGTACCAACAACAATATCAACAACAATATCAACAACAAAAACGACAATAGCAAGGACGACAACAGCAATAATAACAATGAATATGTTGGTGTCTATATACGGGTGTGGGTGGCACGATGTTTAGACGATGGGTAGTGTGGGCGGCGAGTGTGGGCGACGATGGGTGTACGTAGCAGGTAGTCTGAAGGCCATATGTGGGCAAGGACACATTTGTGGGAGTGGCTGGGTGTACGTCAACTTATATACATGGGTTGCCACTGACACCTTCTGCCTCGCCACAGAGAATTTCCTCTCCTATCTATTGCTATCTTGCAGCGTTGCATAGCTCCTGAAGACGCACGAGAGTGTGAAAGATCTTGAGCTGAAGATTTCCATCCCCACGTGGTATATATATATATATATATATATATATATATATATATATATATATATATATATATATATATATGGTGGACGGAGGATCGAGCCTAAACCACTTTGTTCCATCGTTTTATTGCATACAGTACAAATAAGTTTATGCAACTTGTTTCCTGGGCGCTGTACAAATAATATATTCATCTGTGCTGTCCATGATATGAAGTTCCACAACACTGTGAAAGTAGCTAAGCTCCCAGTCGCAGGACTTTATCCTCCCCAGTCACAGGAGACTTTATGCACCCCAGTCACAGGAGACTTTATGCGCCCCAGTCACAGGAGAGTGTATGCGCCCCAGTCAAAGGAGACCGTAAGCTAAAATCGCATTAAGCATACTACAATATCATCGTTGGAGCATTTCAACACTAGCTTTCAGATTGGACATTAAATCAGACGATGTTTCGGCCAGTCCTTAACCCGAGAATGGTTCAGGACTGACCGAAACATGGTCGTTATGTCACTTCCAATAACTGAATAAGTCGTTATCTAATATCAGTTACAGTATATTGGGTTAATCACCATTCCCATTGTAAAGTAAATCACCAGGCATTATAATGCAATTATTATCTACTTACTACTTGATGGAACAATTACTACTTGATGGAACAATTACTACTATCTATCTGCTATTTGATGGAACAATTATCTACTTGTTGATGGAACAGTTTTTATCTACTTACTAAAACACTGATATGTTTGTTTGTATGTGTTTGTGTGTGTGTACGTGTGTGTGTACGTTGTGTTTTAGTACGTTGTGTTTTAGTTACTGGACCTTCCAACAGCAGTCATAGTTTTCTTGGTCAATATATCATCTTGTGTGAGTTACGGGAGAGAAATAAATCTCGAAAAGTAAGCCAGGTGGTGATGGGTGCCAAGTTGTGCGCTGGAGAGAAAGTTCTCCAGGAGTGTTCGACTGGACGGGTCGCTCGGAGACGTGACCTGGGAGGTAAACGCTGACAGCTACCAAAACAAAATTAACTCGTCGTTGTTGATGGAACGAGCAAGACAGGAGAGAAGAAAATTTGACTTGGAAAAAACCACTGAACTCGGAGTCAACGACATCGTTGTGTGGTACCTCTAATGACCTAATGTCATCTAACATAAACAGCTTGGTTGTTCAGGAAATCTGGTCGGGTTGGCAAGATAGGGAAGCTCTTGAAATCTGTAATAGGCCTGTCACAGTTCAGTCCTGTTGTATAAAAACTTATCTCCCACGTATTGATTTCCTCCTCTTCCTCCTCCTCTCCGTCCTTCCTTACCCTCTTTAACTCTCTTTTATTTCTCGCTCTCTCTACGTTTATCATTCTTTGTGTACATTTCTCATAACCCTACGGAAGTCTCCCAGATCAGGCTAACAGATTTCCAGACCAGGTTAATAGATTCCAGATCAGGCGAATAAATTTCCAGACCAGGTTAACAGATTCCAGATCAGGCGAACAGATTTCCAGACCAGGTTAATAGATTCCAGATCATGCGAATAGATTTCCAGATCAGGTTAATAGATTTCATAACATATGCGCGAACCCCATCCCATGTAATGGAGTAGAACAGGACTGAAGAAGCCACTCGTGGGAGAAACATTTCCTCTAATAAATGTCCTGAACTGTACAAAATTCTCCTTTTCCACAACAATACAACAAGGATATGGAATATGATAACGAACTGCGGGTGTTCCCGCAATGAAACTCACACAGAATAGGCTGCGTAAAACACACAACTATATGGTATCTGATAGCTTGCCAGAACCACAACAATGGGCTAAAGAGTATCCGCATTCCTGTAGGAACCACAACAAATAGTTTCCGGGACACTAATGCAGGAACTCTTATGATAGACTCGGCGAAGTCGCTTTCACTAACGTATTAGGCGCGGGGACAGCTGGTTCCCGCTGAGATAACGCCATGCAGTGAGACAGCTGGCCTCTGATTCTGTATTTAGTTAATAGATTAATGCAGTTTAAAGCCTGTCGACTACACTATGATCAATAAGGCTTCACGTGACCTTTTCAACCATCAGACAAGAATGCTTTAATCTCTAAAATAGGGGTCAAAGTATACTCTCACCACATGTACACTGAGAGAAGTACACTTCTCAGTGTACATAACGTGTGTTGTAACTACACAGCATTGTTATTATAATATTTACCTTCCTCACGTGATGTGCGTGCAAACCACTCGTCTACGTACATTCAACCTTCTGTATGTACTTCTTCTTCTTCTTCTTCTGCTTCTTCTTCGTCTTATTATTAATATTATTATTATTATTATTATTATTATTATTATTATTATTATTATTGTTTTCAAAAGGAAGCGTTAAATCCTTAGGGGTCATATATCGTCTGGGAACTGGATACATTTATGAAGAGAGAGAGAGAGGAAACCTCAAGCTCCTCGGATGAAAATCCCTTCACCAGCATTAAGGCATCTTATCTCTCCATCAATATTTTCGCTTACGTAAGCTGTATGCTAATGACCTCTTGGTCATTAGAGATTTATTCATCTGACTGAAAATTTTTCTTGTTTTTTTAAGTTTGTCCCAATCAAATTTAAATGCCGAGGCAGGTTAACCCAAAATAAGAGGAAACTCGTTCATCGTTATTCGGTCTATCGCTGTCTTGCTAGAAGCGTGCAGACATCCACTTCAGAGTTTCCCCACATCATCTAAAGCACAAAGAAACTTTTTCTCGTGTTCTATCATCTTTCACTATCGAAACTGACCATCTTCTACGACACGGAAGCGAAGTCTCACGCAACTGACTTCGTGTCACCATGTGAAGGTTTCTCTGGCTAATAATCCTGATCAGTTTTGTAAAGGGACAAAGTTTACTCAGAAAAACTTTATTATGACGTGTTCTGTAAATGGTATATGTAAATGTCAACTCACATGAAAGGCCCTACGCTTCTCTTGAAGTGGGAATCATTTCATTAATTTTATGCAAGATGATCCAAAACGTCGTCTATATTTCCTCTCCGAAGTGCAATTATTTGTGAATTATTCTAACAACGGTATAGTGATATTTAGTCTTCATTAATTTTGGCTTTGAGGGTCAGTGTTAATTTGTTCCAGTCACTGAGCCTTTTATTCAATTATTAATTTAATATAAAAGTCAACCCATCCTAAATTATATTTCGACTAATTATAGATAATATTATTAACTTTTTGTTTAATATTTTCGTAGTTTATAATCTTGTTATGCTATTATTAAATCTCTAAACTTATATATATCATTGTGTTCATTTGCACATTTTAACTAAATAAGAGGATTGACTTATATCTTTGTCTCGTCAGATGTTTGTTCCTCTGTGAATAAATGCTGAGAATATACTTTATTCTTTATTTTAGTTGATAAATTAGACACATGTGCAACACTTGGGTATCTTTATTGAGAAAACGTTTCACCACACAGTGGCTTCATCAGTCCAATACAAAGGAGAATGGTGAAGAACAGGAGGAGTTTGAGGCAATCAGTCCATCAATCTTGAAAAGAATACAGCATATGTGCGAAGAAGTAGCTTATATACTGTAGACAGGTATGATGTCACATTTGATACATATGCTGTATTCTTTTCAAGATTGATGGACTGATTACATCGACTCAAGGCTGAGGGACTGATTACCTCAAACTCATCCTGTTCTTCAGAATTCTCCTTTGTATGGACTGATGAAGTCACTGTGTGGCGCGTCTAATTTATCAACTTGTCGGTTCTCTGAACCATTCATCTACATTTATTTTAGCTCTTAAAAGTAATCGTGACTGTGGATAACAGTTTACATACTGCCTTAACGACCTCTCTAGTTGTTGATAGACTTTAAAGCCCATTACCCAACCAAACTTATTTGGTAGTATCAATAATTACCCTAGACTATGGTTTATAGAGTATTAGTACCTAGTATTTGTGTCAAAGAGTACGTTATTTCTGTGGTATCAAAGTCCTGGTACCATGGTATCAATACCCAGTACTACATGTTTCTTACTGTTATCAATACCACAGTTCCCATGAAATCAGTACTCAGGAAGTTGTTCGTAAAGTCAAGAGCGCCTCGGTGCATGATTCCTAATCATATAATTCTAATGGCATAATCACCCCAAAAATACTGGATCAACACACCGGGAATTCTACTCAAAGTTTGCAGAAGCATTATGATTGTAGTACTGAAAGCCTTCCCTGCGGTGCTGAAAGCCTTCCCTGCGGTGCTGAAAGCCTTCCCTGCGGTGCTGAGAGTATATATGGTGCTGAAAGTATTCCCTCGTTATCCTCAGGCGTGTTCGACAACCCCCCGCTACACTGACCACAGGATTCACGAGAGAATTAGTATCGGTAATTGTTGTGGAGAACAGACCACAGGCGCCGCCTTAAGCTATATTGCTTTACTGGTTTACAAGGCGGAGTGTGTACCTCAGTTGCCTGTGGACACGCCTCTGGCACCACGAGTGACATTCGTGCATATTTACTGATGCTGCTGAGACGTGGCTAGATATACGAATTGGTTGGTGAAAGGGGTTAAAACCATTATCGACTTCACGACCGGTATCACGGATTCAGGTAAATTTTTGGGAGCATTGAAAATGGGTTGGACAAATATTTTTGGTAGTGGGTTGAGGTTCGAAAAGAACTTACCTAGTATGGGCCAGTAGGCCTGCTGCAGTGTTCCTTTCTTTCTTGTGTTGCCTCACGATGTATATATCTTGTGAAACGTTTCGTATATAATTTTATATATATATATATATATATATATATATATATATATATATATATATATATATATATATATATATATATATATATATAACCTGACTACGGGTGTATTCCTTCATATTATTATATATTTGTGTTTAACTTTAAATAAAGTTATTATTATTATTATTGCTACCAGTAGCATCTCATTAACATATTCGTTACCAACCAGGCAAAAAACGTGACTCCGGCAGTGTTACCAGACACGTGTGTGGTGTAATATTATCAAAACAGTGGTGTGTCATCACAAACACTGTTGCCAGATGGATGACGCTGAGCCACTGTCACGAGAATTAAATATTTTTAAACAATATTTTCCTTATATATATATATATATATATATATATATATATATATATATATATATATATATATATATATATACTATATATATATATATATATATATATATATATATATATATATATATATATATATATATATATATATATATATTATATATATATATATCATATATATATACTATATATATATATATATATATATATATATATATATATATATATATATATATATATATATATATATATATATATATATATATATATATATATATATATAAGAGAGAACATAGTAATATAATGAAAATGTATATCACATTCGGTAAATCTTGAGGTATCTGTTATATATAAAAATATCACATGTAAGTACTATAAGGCCTCATACACTTAATAGGTAAATTATAGAGACATTTAATTCTCAGAATTTAAGAACATTAAAGGGATATGAAGTTGAACGACACGCCTGGTTACCAAACCACCAATTAGCTACATTAGGGAGCGCCCCCTCACCCTTGATCACCCTTCTGTTGACCTCTGGTTTAGCTTCTGGTCAGTCAGTTAGCTCTCTCCTTAAGCACTGTTAGCACAACTTAAATCTGGAGTTAGTGAAAGTGAATCTGCCGTTCAGATATGCTTCTGGATGCGCTTGTTACCTCGCGCTCTCCTCCTGTTTATATAATTTTTGCAGATAAGTACGTAGTTATCAAGTTATTGTTGATGTTATTTGAATTATCGTATTCTTAAGATTATGCTTAGCACTTAGAAACTTTTCTTTGCATCTCTTCGTAACTTTGACGTAATTCATTAACTGCTTTGAAATCAAAATTTGTCTTTGCATTTAAGGATTAAAAGTAAATACAAACTTTGATACAGTGATTGGATAATTTTAATCATTAGTTTTCACACGAATTATGTCAACCACTGAACTTAATTCGCTATTGTAAATTTTCTGTTTTCCAAATTGACATATTCTGAGAATGAAATAAGCTATTGAAAGACAATACTCAGTTTTATTGTTTGTTTCTAGTTTGGTGTTGACATTCTTGTGGCTTTGTATAATATTATTTGATAGTTTTTGATACTTGTTGCAATGATTGCATATTGTTGTTGCAGGAACTCCGTGAGAGACAACAGACCATCCACAAGCTGGAGTGTGAGAAGCTGTACCTCGGAGAAGAGATTTATCGCATCACTGGCGTTGAAGAAGCATTCTGGTCAGACCAAACACTGGTGAGTGACTCCACTCGTCTCCTTCACACTGGTGAGTGACTCCACTCGTCTCCTTCCAAGAAATCTAATCCTCTCTATTATCCATGAGTTACAATGTGAATTACTATGTTTTAAAATGATTTATCGATACTTAGATAACCCCCTAGTTGTGGAATGCATTTCTAGGACTCCTAGGGAATCCATTCCTAGAAATATACACCGAGAGGTGAAGTTCTTGTAGCGTATATATCCCCTCAAGGGAGGTTCCTTGATGCGCTGTTTAATCCCTACGGGTTTAGTTCTCCCATATGATTATATACAATATAGCGTATATATGCATAGTATACTCTAATTTATATCTTAGGTATTAAAGTATTATCTGTTATTGAAATGGTTACATTCAGACCATAGTGTAGTTGAGAGGCTTCAAACCTCATTAACCAATGCTCTTAGGACACACTACCAGGTGGTGATCCTTTGTTGTGTGGTTGTTAGGTAAGACACATGTGCAACAGTTAGGTATCTTTATTTCGAAACGTTTCGTCCACATAGTAGGCTTCTTCAGTCGAGTACAGAAAAGTTTGTAGAAGCAGAAGAGATGTAAAGACGTAATTAGTCCATCACCCTTGAAGACTTAGTTTCGAGGTGGTCAGTCCCTCGGCCTGGAAAAAGAGTATTGTTCCATAGTCTGGAACAATATTTCAGACTATGGAACAATACTTAACATGAGAGGGGGGGGAGGGGGTCATCTCATTAAGACCCACGGTAGGAAACACTCATTTACTCACCTACTTAATTACTTGCTTGCCCACCTGTTTACTTCCTGTGAGAAATATTACGCATAAAATATTTCCCAGTAATCTTACACGAAGAATTTACAGGGTATTGATTATCCTCAAGCGTCAGCCAGAGAGTTTAAAATACAAGTAAGTTTAGGCCAGCAGTAACAGCCTGGTTGATCAGGCTCTGGTCCAACAGGAGGCCTGGTCACGGACCGGGCCGCGGGGGCGTTGACCCCTGGAATTCTCTCCAGGTAGACTCCAGGTAGACAGGTACACGTAAGTACAATTATAAATAGTGTAAATTACCTAAGATAAATAACAAAGGCACAATACCATGACTGGAACAATACACAAATAACCCATACATAGAAGAGAAACGTACGACGACGTTTCGGTCCGATTTATTAGGGAACCTTTCGATTCTGGGACCATGATGACTTCTAGCATAAAAAGGTCAAAAATAACTGTATACATTGGCTGGAAGAGGTGTTAAAAAAAAAAGGTCCGTGGTTCGATCCCCGGTACGGGTGAAAACATTGTGCGTGTTTTCCTAAGACACCTGCTGTCCCTGTTCACCTAGCAGTAAGTAGGTACCTGGGTGTTAGTCGACTGGTGTGCGTCGCGTACCGGGGACAAAATTAACCTAAGTTGCGGGAAATGCTCTGCATAGCCAGGGGCTTTGTATATGACTGATGTTAGCTATGGTCTGTATAAGTTGTATCCTGTACCTGTAGAAATAAAGATTTTGATAATTATTATTATTAATGGGGTTTACATCCTGTTAACTACATGAGGGTCATTAAGGCTGCACGTGACCTTTTCACTACCAGATAAGAATAGTTTAATACCTAAAATAGGAATTGAATTCAACTCAGTGTATGGACACTGAGAAATACTCGTCGTGTATGTATTCTGTGATGAAATAACAATAATATACAAGTATACATGTACAAGGTATACAGACAGTAACTGACATCAGTGACTTACTGCTATATAGAAAGAAAGCCCATTGTTATGCAGAGCATTTCGGGAAAATTAGGTTTTGTCCCCAGGATGCGACCCACACCAGTTGACTAACACCCAGGTACCTTCTTACTGCTAGGTGAACAGAAAGCAGGTGTCTTAAGGTAACACGCCTTAATGTTGTCACCCGTGCCGGGGATGGAACCACGGACCTGAATATGAGAGACAATTGCGCTATAAACTTACTAAAGTACATCATAATATGAAATATAGGGAGAGATTTAATTCTTATTCCTCAATAAATTTCTCACTGAAAAAAACTTCATTGAAAATAAGCCACAATGACTGGCTTTATTGCCTTACTACCCTTCGGGCTTATTAAACTAGATATAGGAAAGTTATACCTAGTAGGTTTACAGAAAACGTAGCGTTTTCTTTATGAAGGAATGTCTAACTATGAAAAAAAATTTCACTCACTATTTTTGTGAGTTAATTCTCAAGTCGTCATATCGCTCAGTAAGATGTTTGTGTTATGAAGCTAAATTACTATATCGGTCAATAGTGACTTCACTTATGGGTCGTATTTAATGTTTTCCTATAATAATAGCAGAGAATGTATATACTACAGGGAGGATATGTATATATATATATACGTATATACCTGGAGTTTACCTGGAGAGAGTTCCAGGGGTCAACGCCCCTGCGGCCCGGTCTGTGACCAGGCCGCATGTTGGATCAGGGCCTGATCAACCAGGCTGTTACGCTGGCCGCACGCAGTCCAACGTACGAACCAAAACCCCGGCTGGTCAGGTACCGACTTTAGGTGCCTGTCCAGTGCCTGCTTGAAGACAGCTAGGGGTTTATTGGTAATCCCCCTTATGTATGCTGGGAGGCAGTTGAACAGTCTTGGGCCCCTGACACTTATTGTGTTGTCTCTCAACGTGCTAGTGGCACCCCTGCTTTTAATTGGGGGGATGTTACATCGCCTGCCGAGTCTTTTGCTTTCGTAGGGAGTGACTCTCGTGTGCAAGTTTGGTACTAATCTCTCTAGAATTTTCCAAGTGTATATAATGTATCTCTCCCGCCTGCTTCTAGGGAGTATAGGTTTAGGAACTTCACGCGTTCCAAGTAATTGAGGTGGTTTATCGCAGTTATGTGTGCTGTGAAGGTTCTCTGTACATTTTCTAGGTCAGCAATTTTACCTGCCTTGAAAGGTGCAGTTAGTGTACAGCAATATTCCAGCCTAGATAGAACAAGCAACCTGAAGAGTGTCATCATGGGCTTGGCATTCCTAGTTTTGAAGGTTCTCATTATCCATCCTGTCATTTTTCTAGCAGATGTGATTGATACACTGTTATGCAATGTTATGCAGTGTTATTGAGAGTTATGTGGTATTGTGATATGCGGTGTTAGTGTGTTTGGCGTTATTGGTATACAAGAGTGACGTTGTTTCGCTCAACTCCGCGCTGTTTCACACTTCCACCTCAAAGCGGAAATTCATAAATATGTTTCAAGTTTTCTTTGGTTAGGGGGATGCGTTAATGGTAAGGGGAGGGGTTAAGGGGCAGGGGTGAATATAAGGGGGGTGAAGAAGCCTATATATGGGTGAGGGGTTGGTGTGAGGGAGGGTACTTAATGGTGCCCCTCAGTTACTTAATGGTGCCCCTCAGTTACTTTATAGTGCGTTAGGTGGCAGTGTAGATGGAAGGAAAACTCATATCTAGCTGTATAAGACATGTAATTTTATAAGACATGTCTAGCTGCATGAGACGTCATGTCTAGCTGCATGAGACGTCATGTCTAGCTGCATGAGACGTCATGTCTAGCTGCATGAGACGTCATGTCTAGCTGCACGAGACGTCATGTCTAGCTGCACGAGACGTCATGTCTAGCTGCATGAGACGTCATGTCTAGCTGCACGAGACGTCAATTATACTGGAAAGAAACTCAATCATTCCAGGATTAAAAGTCGACTATTTCTGGATGAAATATGACTCCCAGCTGGATGAAAGAGTGCAAGTGGCATCCAGGCACCTTAGTTGTGTTCCTGCCCTCGGGATCAATGTTATTTTAATATACGGTGCTATGAAGGGAATGTTTACAGTGTCAAAGGGAGAAAATTCTTTACATAGAATCCCATAGGGGGAAAAAAATCGATTCTCTAAATTGCAACGTACTGTGAGAGATCATCAATGTGTCCCTACAACAAACGTTTTAGAAAGAGTAACAATAAATAATGATATAACAAGGATGTGGTGGTAGGAGCCACACTGACACATCCAGTCATAACAATAGATGAACAATGAACGAACATTTTGGCACAATGTTCACTCGTGTTCTTTAAAATTCGTCGTTTTGGCGGACAATGGAGAGAGTGTGAGAGAGTGTGAGAGAGTGTGAGAGAGTGTGAGAGAGTGTGAGAGAGTGTGAGAGAGTGTGAGAGAGTGTGAGAGAGTGTGAGAGAGTGTGAGAGAGTGTGAGGAGAGTGTGAGAGTGTGAGTGTGAGTGTGAGTGTGAGTGTGAGTGTGAGTGTGAGTGTGAGAGTGTGTGTGAGTTAATGCATGTGTGAGACTGAGAAAAATTATATTTGCGCATAGAAATAATTAAAATAATAATCATAAATAGTTTGTACTATAATTAGTGTTTTTATTGTTATTAATCATCAAGAAGCTCTAAAGTCGTAGGGGCCATACAACGCCCAGGAAATAGGAGGTAATCAAGTTTGTTCCTTGGGAGCGGTTGGTTTCCCCAGTTCTTCGTATCAAGAGCCTTTCACCAGCATCAAGGCACAGCTCAAACACCAGGAGCCTTGTCAAATGTTTGGTGAGATAGCTGTGACCTAGTAATGTAATGAGGTCACTAGGTGTGTGTGCGTGTACACGTATGTACCTTTGTTGTACAGGAGAACGTAATGCGGGTGTCAGTGGCTAGATGGGTAGTGATGTTTTGTACGTCAGGAAACAGTGTTCTCTTGATACAAGTGAAGGTGGTGTTTTGTTTGTCAGGAAACATGGGAGGTGTCTCCTGATACAGGTGATGGTCAATGTGGTGTTTTGTTTGTCAGGAAACATGGAAGGTGTCTCCTGATACAAGTGATGGTCAATATGGTGTTTTGTTTGTCAGGAAACATGGAAGGTGTCTCCTGATACAGGCGATGGTCAATGTGGTGTTTTGTTTGTCAGGAAACATGGGAGGTGTCTCCTGATACAAGTGATGGTCAATGTGGTGTTTTGTTTGTCAGGAAACATGGGAGGTGTCTCCTGATACAGGTGATGGTCAGTGTGGTGTTTTGTTTGTCAGGAAACATGGGAGGCGTCTCCTGATATTGGTGAAGGTGGGGTTTTATTCATCAGGAAAGAAGACAGTGTCTTCTGTGCTCTTCATTTCAGTAGTTAAATATTCACAAGCCTAAACCAGCTGGCTCTCGCATACCAGTTGAAAACTAAAACAGTAGGGGGAAGGTGTTGACAGAAAGGATACATGGGGAGGAATTATGGGGAGTTTAGAATAAATAGATAAAGCAATGGGAAGGGTAGAATGGGAGAATTGAGAGTCAAAATTTTGAGATAGCGTGGATTGAGGTAATAGAGGGAAGGGGGATAGATGAAGAGGTTTAATGGATGATGGATGGGATTTGTTGAAAGTGGATAGTTTAGGTACTGGGAAAGAGGGAAGGAAAAACAGAAGGGTACTCGTGTGTTAGTTAGATTTGTCTAGGCACATGTCAATGACACTAGCCTTGTATATATGTGTGTGATGTGATGTAAGGAAACACTTCAAATGTTTCTGCCCACCGGTGAAGCCTCGTGCGTCAAGAAGTACCCATAGCCCGGGGCTGTGTGTGTGTGTGTGTGTGTGTGTGCGTGCGTTTGCGTGCGTGCCTGCCTCGAAAACACACACACACACACACTATCCTAATACCTTATAGATACTGACACTTTAATAAAGTAAAGTACATTTGCCATGATGTGGTAACCAGGAGACATGGTAGTGCAGCTGTGGCAGCGACCTTCATCACCACCTTCATCACCATCATATTCTGGTGGTCAAGCTCGTGAATACCCACCACTGTCTTCTTTTTTATTTAAAATAAGCTATACATTGATTATTTATTATTTACTTTTTTATTATTACGAGAGAGAGAGAGAGAGAGAGAGAGAGAGAGAGAGAGAGAGAGATGGGGGGAGGGGAGGGGAGGCGAGAAACAGAGAGCGTACTATTAGTAACGTTAAGAACCTTTATATACCTTATACTAACTAAACAGTTGACTAACATAAGATCATGAGAAAGAAGGAACACTGCATCAGGCCTACTGACCCATGCGAGGCAGGTTCATGTCACTCCCCGGCTTAAACCTGACTACCTGGAGTTAACCCTCTCCAGGTAGTCAGGTCACTTCCACTTAAGGAATGAGCACAGCATAAGACCTAGTAGCACAAGCTAGTCAGGTCCATCTCACACCCATCCACACCCACCCATGTATTTATCTAACCTATTTTTAAAACTACACAACGTCTTAGCTTCTATGACGGTACTCGGGAGTTTGTTCCACTCATCCACAACTCTATTACCAAACCAGTGCTTTCCTATATCCTTCCTGAATCTGAACTTTTCCAACTTGAAACCATTGCTGCGAGTCCTGTCTTGGCTGGATATTTTCAGCACGTTATTTACATCCCCTTTATTTATTCCTGTTTTCCATTTATACTACACAATCTTATCCCCCCTAATTCTACGTCTTGCTAGAGAGTGCAATTCTGAAATAAAGAACACTGAACCTTAACACCAGACTCCCTAGTTCGAGCATTTCATGTAAATTCGTATAACTTCAGCGTTATTATAAACATCACATCATTACTGTTTCAGAGTTCCTGAATTTCAATGTCAATATTTAGCCAGACAACAAACATAATTAGCAACACAAGTCTCGATAATTTTTTTTTTTAGTCTTCTGTTGAGATTTTTTATTGAATCTTGAAATAATTGTTGAGATAAATAAGTTACGGACCAAGCGACTGTATAATCCTACGGGTTTAGCGCTCCCCCGTTATTATAATGTGGACCAAGTGGGATTTTATTAAGAGTAAAGTCTTGTGTTTGTTGGGTACGCAGCGCAGCTCCCAGGACCTGGATAACATCTTCGTAATGTAAATTTTTGACATGCCTGGGTATTTACAACGTATCCCTCCAGCATCTGTGTATCATCATTGTATTCTTTATATTTTGTCTGCCACTTTGCATAATAAAAATATAGCTAATTATGCATTTGAAAAAAAATGAGTTGACAGAAGTTGTATATTCAAACGTCTTCATGTAGAAATCCAAATATTCTTCCTTCAATTTTTTTTATGTTTCTCCGGAGCTATGGGTTTGTGTCTTCACAATTTACACTAGACGTGGATCCTACTTTATATATGTATACGCAAAACACGGGGGAAGTAGAATGATAGCTCGAGGCCTTTCGTGTTGCAATCAACACATCATCAGGTGCTTGCAAGTTGCAGAAAAGAGGATGTCCAAGCAAATACGATCCCAAAGGACGTCTCCACTGGAATCACTCCAGTGAAGACGTCTTTTGGAATCGTATAGCAAGAATTCATTTAAAATTAAGTCCTTTCTAAAATTTTCTCTTATACATTTAAAGATATTTTTTTTTTCATATAAATGTTAATATAAAAATTAGTGATTTTATACCAAAAGAATCTCAAGAAACCTACCTAACCTTATAACAAGCGCAATTTAATTTAGCCTAATCCAACTAAATATATTTTGTATAGGTTTACAATAATTTAATAAAAAACACAATGAAATATATTTTTTTCGTTAGGTTCAGAATGATTATTGCGAAATTATTGCATACATAAATTTTCGCTTGTCCTATTAGGCAAGAATTGCGTTGCTATTTAAGCGAAAATCGCAAGGTTTACGTATTCGGCACTTATATATATATATATATATATATATATATGTGTGTGGTACCAACACTTATATGGGTGTGAAGCATGGGTTGCAAATGCTGCAGCGAGGAGGCGGCTGGAGGCAGTGGAGATGTCCTGTCTAAGGGCAATGTGTGGTGTAAATATTATGTAGGGAGGGCTGAAGAGGGGCTGTTGAGGTGGTTTGATCATTGAGAGAGAATGAAACAAAGTAGAATGACTTGGAGATCGTATAAATCTGTAGGCGAAGGAAGGTTGGGTAGGGGTCGTCCCCGAAATGGTTGGAGGGAGGGGGTAAAGGAGGTTTCGTGGGCAAGGGGCTTGGACTTCCAGCAAGCGTGCGTGAGCGTGTTAGATAGGAGTGAATGGAGACGAATGGTTTTTGGGACCTGACGAGCTGCTGGAGTGTGAGTAGAATATTTTGTGAAGGGATTCAGGGAAGCCGGTTAACCGGACTCGAGTCCTGGAAATGGGAAGTACAATGTCTGCACTTTAAAGGAGGGGTTTGGGATATTGGCAGTTTGGAGGGACATCTAAACTGTCGTATCTGAGAGAGAGACTGTAAAGTCAGTGATTATGTGTGAGTGATGGTGAAAGTGTTGAATGATGAAAGTTTATATATATATATATATATATATATATATATATATATATATATATATATATATATATATATATATATATATATATATATGAGAGCAAGGAGAAGTGAAGAGGATGATTCACCAGTGCCACAACACCTGTGCTAACATGTGTTTCATAGTTGCTGGCTCTCCCTCCTGCCTCCCTTCCTCGCCCCTCCCTCTTTACCCCGTCCATGACACCCTCTAAAACTCCCTCCCACTCTCCCTCTCCCCTCCCTCCATCATCCCTTCCCTCCCTCACCTCGTCGGTTCATTCTGTGTTGAATTCCTGATCAGTGTGGACGATGTGTTACACATAGCTATAGTTATACCACTTGTGCCTGAAGGTATACCATATATATCCCTCGCACGGATGTACTTTCGGGTATACTCTACATATTTTGCTATCATTTAAATATTAAGCCATATTATTATAACGAAATTATTTACTTAAACAGTGATTTAATGAGCTATGTGGTATTACATATATGTAATGCACAAACTCTCACTTGAAAGAGACAAATCAATACGAAAATATGATTGTGAAGTAGAAAACTTTTCACATAAATTAATGTAAAAATGTAAACAAACCAGAATTTTCAAGGAACCTAAAATTGACTTTGAACAACCTGAAGGTCTGTGTTGATCAAAACTATGTAGGTCAACTTCATTACTTGTGGAGGTAATTTTAACACCTATGTCCGGTTTCAAGGTTCCGATTCATTTTTTTTTTTTTTTAGAAATTGTGAAGTATAGTGCTGTCGTTTTTGAGTGTGGTGAACTTAGACTTGAAAATAGTGTGTGTGTTAAGCCTGTATCTTAAAATGATCATTAAATGAAGATTTATTAAATAAAACGCTGCGTTGGTTGAGCAATGTTTGTATGTCGAAAAACAAAAATTGTGGAGAATACATTTCGTCCCTAACATGAGTTAGTTGGCTGTGTTTATAGTATCATATATAAGCACACAAGATGCTACCCTCAGACCAGCATCACAACACTTCCTTGCCACCCGGAAACTCCCCAAGACGACAATTTGAAGACTTTGATTATATATCTAAGATCGGGAGAATAGTCTCTCATGATAAAAGCGCAACTTCGATGACTCCTTTCACGGAAAAAGGGAATTTCAACAAACCTGAGAAGATGGAGAAGCATAGCAGGAAACTGAAGGTTAAGCAGAAGAGGTCCTCCTCGAAGCCAATAACAAGTCAAAAGGAATTCAGTGACTTGTGCTCTTCCTCAATCGTAGGACGCAGTGACAGCAATGAGAGTGTTGTGTTGACTCCAGAGCCTGACGAAGACGAAGCTGGCAAACTGCAGCCTCTCTCCTACTGGAAGAGTGTGCAGGTGAATCTGAATGAAGAATTTAAGATTTCACAAAAGGCTAAAATTGAGCAACAGCAACAAGAACGATCAATATCGTCTTGGAAAAGTTGTTCTGCCTTACCATCGTACCAGACCAATGATAACAATGATGTGCCGCAGCGTAGGCAACCCAGACATCGATCTCCCTCACCTGAAGTAAGAAAGTCAGTGAGTTTTGAGATCCCACAATTCGGTGAAGTGATGAGATATCCTCCAGAAGAACAAACTAAAGCTCACAAAGAATACCGTAAGTCAACAGACATTGGCAGTGAGAAGAAAAAACCGGTGACGAAAGGACTGAGCAAAAACCCTCAGAGGCCAGAAGATAAAGAACAAAAACTACCAACGGTAAAAAAAAGTTCTCCTCTTCCGTTTTTTCGAAAGAAAAAATCTGACCCAGGAGCATTTCACAAGAGAGAGTTAACAGAGACATCATCTTTATCTTCTGTTCCATTTTTGAGGAAGAAAAAATTCGATTTCGACACCAAATCATCCATTAAATCTGGAGGAAGTCACCTGTCTGAACACTTGGGAAAACTCGGCAACCTTAAAGTTAACCTGCATATGCGTCGCAGTCATAAAGTTGGTGAACCCAGGTTAACAAGTTTCACGAAAGACTGCAGTGAGTTCCCTCAGCCAAAGACCTGTGCAGGAGACGGCGATTCCCACTCCATCACCAGTGTTACAAGTATCGAGTCATCAGCTTCGGCAACCAATAAAATCCAACACAGGAAATTTGGCAAAAGATGGGTTTATGAAATCCCTGATACATCTCATGACTTTAAAGTACGCTCTCCCACCAAGATCAAATCCAAAGGCCCATTGAGAGCTTTTAAAAATATAATGGGTATGCAGTCCAAGAGTGTAATGGATCTAAGTGCCTTAGAGAAAGCCAGTTCGAGTGGTCTCTCGAGAAGTTATGACGACATCTTGAAAGAGAATAACTACCCAACTCAGGAAGAATTCCTGGTGGACCCCAGAATACTGACTCTGAGCCACGAAGGCATCGAACCAGGCGACTTCGATGATGACGCAGACTATTATCGTGGCTTGTGTAGACTACACAGAAACTCGCATTTAGGGAACACCACGAGTGTTACAGGAAAAATCTCGACTTCCAAGAGCTCCTCGGAAGAACAAAACAAGGAAGAAAATAAAGATAAGAGAATAAACATGTCTTCAGATGAGCAAGACAAGCAGGAAAATGAAAGAAAATACAAAATAAATAGAAGAAATTCAGCTAACAACGATAAAGATGAAAGAAAAGACGATATCGACTTTTCTCAGTTGCGCAGTAAACTATCCAGAACAAATTCTGTTCACGACATCATTTTGAAATACGAGGCGATGGAACAAGTCAAGAGTCACAAAACATCAGCCTCAGACGACAAATCTCCACATTCCAGCAAATCCCAACACGTCAAGAAGTGTCTCAGCAATGAGGAAATCTCTGGCGCAGCATCCACTCCCTGCCTGAAGCAAAACAAGGCACACTTCTCTGCTGATGATACTGGTGACCTGAACGAGGACGACAGTACAGATTGGAAGACTTCGGTGCCGTGGTCTAAAGACCGCAAGTCCAGTAAGGAGAAACATCTGGCTGGTCCCAGGTTATCTCTTAATAACTCGCCAGTAAAATCTAACAACGAAGACGAGAGAGACAACATTGATAGATTTGCGAAGGAAGAATATTTTCAGAAGGGAACCTTAGGGGAATGCATTGCAGAATGCGACGCAAGGAAAGAAAATAGTGTAGAAGAGGAACTTCAAAGGCAGGATGGAGACAGTATCAATGAGTGCGGATTACAAACACACAGGAATTGGAAAGAAAACGAAAAGCAACTCGTCTCGATACATTACAAAGGTGATTTAAAAAAACATCAAGAAACTGCTGTTTTAGGAACAAAACGGTGTTCGAACGTAGAGAAGATACTACCATTCAAAGACGAAGATATCTTTAGCAAAAGAATGCACAATGACGAACGAAAAATGCAAGAATATGAAGGAGAATCATGCATGGAGAAAAGAGGAAATGTAAATAAAATACAGAAGGGTGAAGGAAAAACAATTGTAAAAACAGGTATTACGGGATGTGAGAGATTGTATGATGATTTCATCAGTGATTCTCTGAATGATCCTGAAACCAAACTCTCACCAACTGTCCCTCAAGTGATCGTCACAACAGATACTGACAGCAAAGCGAAGGAGACTGAAGGTGTTGATGTCTTTGTATACGACACTCAAACAGTGTCAAGGAAAATTTCTGATTCAAGAACATCAGAGGGCACAGACTCAAGGAAACAAAGCACATCACGGAATAGTATGCACGCAGAATCTCCTGAACATTCAACTATACAGCAGTCACTCAGTGCAAGCTCAACTGATGACAGTGGCTTTTTTTCTTCTCTTCACCGTCTTGTGATGAAGAACAACAGTGTGAGCTCCAACGAGGAGCAGCCCAGCTTGAAGCAGAGGATCGTAAAGAAGCTGTCAAGCGTCAGTTCCTTTGAGGATCGTGAAATCACCGACGAGACTCTTGGGAAGGTCCCTCGTAAACCCTGGCAAAAAGAAAACTCCACCCAAGAGGCCACCTCCACCCAAACTTGTCTTCGATAAATTCAACAGCTACAACCAATACTTAACCGTTGAAACTGCACCAGTACCTCAGACTCCGCCGCCACCTAAGCCCCCAAGGTTATTCCAGATTCTCTCTGGATACAGGAGACCGACTGACTCGAGCTGTCAGACGGAGGCTCAGAATTATCGACGGTTCTCCCTTGTTGATAGCGACTTAGACATGATTCGCTCAGGACGCCCGACTGAGGAGAGCATCGATGAGCTGGACCACCAAGATTCCGCTACGGATGCTGAGACTGACGGTGACGACACTTACAAAAAATTTCCACTTGTTGAAAATAGCGACGATGAATCCCTCTTAGACTATCCACTCTCTCCGGAACCAGAGGATATATTTTCTTTCAGCGCTTCTGAAGTAATCCCAGACTCTCCCCTTGCTTTGACTGCGCAGAATTCTTTCGATTCTAAAGAGGATGCTTCAAGTGGTAATGAAGACTCATCAGGGTCTCCACACCCACTTGTTAATGATGACACTCGCCTGGAAGCAGAGAGAACCCAAGAATCTCCACTGCGTCTGAACAACGGACCTCCTGATTCTGACGATAAAACCCGAGATAGTATCAACTCTGTAGCAGAAAATAACACCGAACCTGACACGCCTTTTCCATTTTACGTTACCGATTTGGAGAAAATAGCGTCGCCACTGAGTGAGTATGACAATTTTGGCAGCGGGCAGTGGCTGTGGTCTTTAGAAAGAGACGAGCAATACGCTGAAACGACAAATAATGAATGCAAAAATACTAATATAAAGAAACCTCTTGCTTTAGCTAGTGGAAAGAAAGAGGCAACCGAGAGAAACCCACAAGATTCTCCAAGAAGGTTATCTGATATCGAAATGAAACAGAACTTAATACCAACAAACAATAGCTCAAACACTGAACCTAAATTAGGTGACGTACAGCTGCAACAAAACGCAACAGTTACAGTGGAAGCAATTCGGAACATTGATTCTGGGGCTACAAGAGGGCAATCGAGAGCAATTGATGCAACAGTGGAAACATATTGGGACACTAGTTCTAGCGATATAGAAGTTAGAACAACTGACGCAGCTCAAGGAAAAATGCAATCTGAAGATGAGAGTTCAGAATCTAAGATGCTTGTAGAAAACAAAGACCTCAATGAAAACTTAATCCCCGTCTTGTTGAGCCAAACTCAGAGTAGAGATGATACAACTGCGAGCAAACACGCCAAACAAATGGAAAGCAAACTAAAAGGATTAAAAAT
This sequence comes from Cherax destructor, assembly GCA_009830355.1. Classification (NCBI taxonomy): domain Eukaryota; kingdom Metazoa; phylum Arthropoda; class Malacostraca; order Decapoda; family Parastacidae; genus Cherax; species Cherax destructor. The sequence goes on along the minus strand of WNWK01000088.1, from coordinate 507,245 downwards.
TAAGAAAATCGTTATTGACACTGGTAAATTAACAGTTGAAAATTCAACTTCCACTAAGAAGGAAGAAGAGAAATTAGTCGAGACGAAAATTGATTCCATCTATTCTGACTTCAAAGTTCATGGTTTACAATATAAAAATATAGGCAACACTGCCGTGTTCAATTTGCAAAAAGAAAATAACTTCACAGAAGAAAATAAAAGTGGCATCACTTACGATGGTAAACATATATTCAAAACTAGTAAAGAAGCTACATTAAATGTTAAAAACAAAGTGTTACCTGAAGAAGCTGTTTCTCGATTGCTGAAGAAATCTCGGGTCGTCGAAGCAGTGACTACAGACTTAAAAACTAACAACATTGAACTTCAACAGGAAAACCAAGCAAGTTCATGTAGAGAGACAAACTTTTGTCTTAGGAAATCACCAAGCCAAGACGCAGTGAACAGAAGTTGTAGTAGTACGCCGTCTCCAACACCAGTTCCAGCTCCTCGAATATCTAAAGACTTTCGACCTGTACCGACTCCAAGAACTTCAAAGCCATCGTCAGCCTCTTCTTCCAGGCCAACTTCTGCTATGTCAACAACTTCGGAGCGCCCTCTCTTGGCAATGTTCTTTGAGAAGTTATTGGACAGCCACAGTAATGGGGAGACTAGGAGACTCTCCATGTCTGTAGAAAAGTTGTCTCCTCGTGAGTCCTTATTGTCCCAGGACGAAAACAAACTCTCGAAATCGGAAAGTCATATAACGAAGAAGGAACAAGGTGAAACAAAATACTGTGCCTATGAGGATGTAAGCGTTGGTGACGTGAGAGAGTGGAAGCTGAAAACATCTCTCGATTCTTCAACGTTTAGCGACAGTATTTCCGTATGTGATTCCTACAAGAGTGAGGCGAACGTGAATCTGCAACCAGAGTACTCCCCGGTAGCGACCCGTCGATGTCTTTCAGAGAATGAGCTCGTGAGGGTTCCTGGCAGTGCAGAACCATCACCTTCGTTGAGAAATAGTACCCAGACACGCCCCTACCCACGCCCACGCCCATCCCTAACCCGGAGCAAAGCTATCATTTTGTCCAGCGACGAAGAGGATACTCAGAGTGGAATACTTGCCCCCAATATTATCGTGGAGCAAGAACCTCGACGCTCAGGTTGCAGACGACTCTGGGTTCGTCGAGGGTCAGATTCCCTGTTATCAGGTTCACAGGAGACGTCTCTACCTGAAGAAGACTCAGTAGGACTCCTGAAGGAGGCTGGATACTCTGGGGATACAGAGGACGACGAGGAGGTAAGTGGATCCATGAGACTTGTTAACGTAAACTTTCCGTATGTATACAATGAAAACTATACATCTGTTAATATGTATACGCTAAGAAATTCACCTGAGAAATACACTAAGATATATATTTCTTTTAATTGTAAATGCACAGAGATATAAGATACTTCTCTGTTCATGTACACTGAAAAATGTACAGTTCAGGACATTTATTTTAGGAAACGTTTCGCCACGAGTGGCTTCCTCTGTCATAATACAGAGATATAAATGAATTAGACACATATGCAACACTTGGGTATCTTTATTGATGGATTGATTACCTCAAACTCCTCCTGGTCTTTACGATTCTCCTTTGTATTGACTGATGAAGCCACTGTGTGGCGAAACGTTTCCTCAATAAAGATACCCAAGTGTTGCATATGTGTCTAATTTATCATAATACAGAGATAAAAAAAGCGAGTTAATAAAATGACAGGAATCTGTAATAGGACTGAAGCCCTTCGTGGCGAAACGTTTTCTATAAATGTCCTGAAGTATACAGTCAGGCTCCCTTTTACAGCGCTTCGCTTTACAGCGTTTCGCTAATACAGCGGTTTTCAATTGTACCCATTCTTCATTTATTCAGACTTCCTATAATAAATATATTCACCACTCACTATAAGGAAGAAAATATTTTAAGTAATGTGTGTACTGTATATGCATTTTTTAGGCCTAGCCTATATTGGTCACTTAATATATGATAGTGTAAACACAGTATCAGGCTTTTATATGCATTGGAAAGGGAAGAAAGACTATGATTCAATTTACAGCGATTTTCACTTTACAGCAGTAGCCCGGAACCTAACCTGCTGTATAAGCGGGGCCCTCCTGCATAAGTGTCTTTTCATACCTTGTCGGTATCACCATACCATTTCTCACGCTGGAAAAGGCACACGTCAGTCTACATGCACTGGCGGATACACACATCTGAAAATATATCCTTGCCAAAGTATTTTGTATGTAACCAAGGGACGCTTGTCATGTTTTCGACACATTATTATGCAAATTACCGACATTTTCACGCTAGTTTTGAAAGTATCACATAAATGTATTGCTTCTAATTTATTTGTCAAGGCAATTAAGTCGAGCTGAAGCTTAATTAGGTCAGGATCCACTGAATGACTCATTAAAGCCATCGTATAACCCTTAAACACATGAATAGGTGTGACCTTGGCTCAAGGTTACATATTTAGTGTTTTCCTCGAAGGTGCCTTGGCATTAGGAACTAAGAGTAACTCTTAGAACTCACAGGTAAGAACTAGAACTCACAGGTAAGAACTAGAACTCACAGGTAAGAACTAGAACTCACAGGTAAGAACTAGAACTCACAGGTAAGAACTAGAACTCACAGGTAAGAACTAGAACTCACAGGTAAGAACTAGAACTCACAGGTAAGAACTAGAACTCACAGGTAAGAACTAGAACTCACAGGTAAGAACTAGAACTCACAGGTAAGAACCCACAAGGAGGAAATGAGGAAAGATAAAAAATAGATGGAGGAGAGGAAGAATTTACTCTAAGGATGAGATCTGATTGTCTCCTAATAACCATCAGCTGTGGGACCCCTGTGGGTTTAGTAGTGTGTTTAGTTTGTATTTTAGTGTTTGGCTTGTTGACGTTAAGCTGAATAAACTTACAAATATTTTTAATTAATAAGCTAGTTTATTTTAATAAACTCTTGTCTTAAAAAAATGGTTAGATTACAGATTTGTTGTATTTTATAAAATAAATTATATCTCATTGGTCTGACGTGAGTCTCATCAGCTGTTAGTTTCTGCTAACAGCTGTTCTAACACACACACACACACACACACACACACACGCACATACAGGTGACACACACATACACAAACATTTATTAAGTCAACAATGTGGAAATAACAGGAAGTCATGACTATACACTTCTAATGTCATAATTTCCTCTCTAACTACAAAGTATAGTTACTTTATCTCTTATTTACATACCAATAAAAACATATCTACTCTATTTTTTTAATTTACATTAGAGGTGCCATGAATGACGTTAGTGCCAGTTCTTCAGAGGAAACTCATCCTTCTTGGCATCTCACATGAGTGCTTCTCATATCCCAGGCAGCGTGTGACCCATATTGGTTTAGCGCCTCGCAACAACAACAACAATAATAATAATAATATTATTGCAATGCTAGCTCCAGTCTGGAAAATTTCATATTTAGTTGATGCGTTAGCTGGCGTGTTAGTGTTAGCTGGCGTGTTAGCGTGTTGGTTTATTAGCTGGATTGTTGGTTTGTTATTTGTCATTGGTTTGATAGTTTGTGTTCTAGTTTGGGTGTTTGCATTGGTTTGGTAGTTGGTGTTAGGTTTGGGAGGCCTGGTCATAGACCTGGCCGCTGGGACGTTGATCCTCGGAATGCCCTCCAGGTGGACTCCAGGTAGGTAGACTGCACGAGGGTCAGTAACATTGCATATCATCACTAATCACTCTTGTTTGTCCTTTGAGTTACGAATTACTATTCTTCGATTTCCTGTTTGTTCTTCCAGTTTGGTTGTCACAAAGTTTTCAATATTTTTTTAATAATTTTCTAAGTTATTCTCTCCCTTTTCGCTCTTTTATTTTCTAAAATTTCTACTTTATTCTCTCTTTCTATCTCTCTCCCTCCTCCCCATGTTCTAGTCTTTCAACATTCCAACACCTGCCTCTGCCAACAACCCTCCCCATCACCCACTACCACTCATTCAACACCTGTGTATGTAGGTCACATCTCCCCACTTCTCTCTTTTCCCCTCTCTTTTCCGTACTCTTCCTCTCTAGTTTTCTATATCTCTCTAACCTTCTCATTCTTTTTCATTCTCTTAGGGGTATGTGTGTGTACTCACCTAGCTGTACTCAGTTGTGGCAGCAGGGGTCGAGTCATAGTTCCTGGCCCCGCCTCTTCACTGGCCGCTACTGGGTCACACTCCCTGCGCCATGAGCTTTATCATACCTCTTCTTGAAGCTATGAATGGATCCTGCCTCCACTACATCGCTTCACAAGCTATTCCACTTCCTGACCACTCTGTGACTGAAGAAATACTTCCTAACATCCCTGTGATTCTTCTGAGTCTTCAACTTCCAACTGTGTCCCCTTGTTGCTGTGTCCCATCTCTTCTCTGGAACATTCTGTCTCTGTCCACCTTGTCAGTTCCTCTCAGTATTTTATATGTCGTTATCATGTGACCCCTATCTCTCCTGTCCTCCAGTGTCGTCAGGTCGATTTACCTTAACCTCTCCTCGTAGGACATACCCCTTAGCTCCGGGACTAGTCTTGTTGCAAACCTTTGCACTTTCCCTAGTTTCTTTACATGCTTGGCTAGGTGTGGGTTCCAAACTGGTGCTGCATACTCCAGTATGGGCCTAACGTACACAGTGTACAAGGTCCTGAACGATTCCTTACTAAGATGTCGGAATGTTGTTCTTAGGTTTGCCAGGCGCCCGTATGCTGCAGCAGTTATTTGGTTGATGTGCGCCTCAGGAGATGTGCCTGGTGTTATACTCACCCCAAAATCTTTTAACTTGAGTGAGGTTTGTAGTCTCTGGCTCCCTAGACTGTACTCCATCTGCGGTCTTCTTTGCCCTTCCCCAATCTTCATGACTTTGCACTTGGTGGGGTTGAACTCCAGGAGCCAATTGCTGGACCAGGCTTGCAGCCTGGTCCGATTGAATTCTCCTCATCATCTTCACATCATCTGCAAACAGGGACACTTCGGAGTCTATTCCTTCTGTCATGCCGTTCACAAATACCAGAAACAGCACCGGTCCTTGGACTGACCCCTTTGGAACCCAACTCGTCACAGGCGCCCACTCTGACACCTCACCACGTACCATGACTCGTTGCTGTCTTCCTGACAGGTATTCCCTGATCCATTGGAGTGCCTTCACTGTTATCCCTGCCTGGTCCTCCAGCTTCTGGACTTATCTCTTGTGTGGAACTTGTGTCAAACGCCTTCTTACAGTCCAAGAAAATGCAATCTACCCACCCCTCTCTCTCTAGTCTTACTGCTGTCACCGTGTCATAGAACTCCAGTAGGTTTGTGACACAGGATTTCCCGTCCCTGAAACCGTGTTGGCTGTCGTTGATAAACTCATTCATTTCTAGGTGCTCCACCACTCTTCTCCTGATAATCTTCTGTGTGTGTGTGTGTGTGTGTGTGTGTGTGTGTATGTGTGTGTGTGTGTATTCTAGCCTTAATCTACATTATTTCTGTCATTAGTGTTAATAAGGATAACGGTTGTTAAATAAACAACTCCTTAGGTTTCAATCCCATCGACTGCACGTACGTCTGACCCAGTAAAATATGTAGACACAAACATAAAGAACATTTGATTCCTTAAAAATGGGATAAAAGTTTTGGGTCATACCCAATGGACACGAGATCTCTCCCGGGAGGAATGAGACGAACTGGCAAGTCTCCTAACACCTGTTGCCCCTGTTCACCTAGAAGTAAATAGGTACCTGGGTATTACGCAGTGTGCTGTAGAGAATACTGTATAAAAAAAACACTACATATATAATGTCAGTTAACGGAATTTGTTCTGAAATCAGACGCGTATTATTCCTGGACAGAGTGGCCAGGAGAGCAAGATGTCTTTTGAGGTGTGTTTGTGGGGCAGTACGTGGAGCGCAGCAGCTGGAGCAAGATGTCCTAAGAGGTGTGTTTGTGGGGCAGTACATGGAGCGCAGCAGCTGGAGCAAGATGTCCTAAGAGGTGTGTTTGTGGGGCAGTACGTGGAGCGCAGCAGCTGGAGCAAGATGTCCTAAGAGGTGTGTTTGTGGGGCAGTACGTGGAGCGCAGCAGCTGGAGCAAGATGTCCTAAGAGGTGTGTTTGTGGGGCAGTACGTGGAGCGCAGCAGCTGGAGCAAGATGTCCTAAGAGGTGTGTTTGTGGGGCAGTACGTGGAGCGCAGCAGCTGGAGCAAGATGTCCTAAGAGGTGTGTTTGTGGGGCAGTACGTGGAGCGCAGCAGCTGGAGCAAGATGTCCTAAGAGGTGTGTTTGTGGGGCAGTACGTGGAGCGCAGCAGCTGGAGCAAGATGTCCTAAGAGGTGTGTTTGTGGGGCAGTACGTGGAGCGCAGCAGCTGGAGCAAGATGTCCTAAGAGGTCTGTTTGTGGGGCAGTACGTGGAGCGCAGCAGCTGGAGCAAGATGTCCTAAGAGGTGTGTTTGTGGGGCAGTACGTGGAGCGCAGCAGCTGGAGCAAGATGTCCTAAGAGGTGTGTTTGTGGGGCAGTACGTGGAGCGCAGCAGCTGGAGCAAGATGTCCTAAGAGGTGTGTTTGTGGGGCAGTACGTGGAGCGCAGCAGCTGGAGCAAGATGTCCTAAGAGGTGTGTTTGTGGGGCAGTACGTGGAGCGCAGCAGCTGGAGCAAGATGTCCTAAGAGGTGTGTTTGTGGGGCAGTACGTGGAGCGCAGCAGCTGGAGCAAGATGTCCTAAGAGGTGTGTTTTGGTGTTGTTTGTAGGGATGGGTTTTTTTTTTTTTGTAAGTTTATACCATAGGTTTATTGGTTTAAGTGCTCTCATGTTTACCTGTAAGGCCCTAGTGTGCAGAGGCCTGTTAAATTTTGGGAGAGTACTAGTTCAGCCTGAAGGTTGAGTAGCCTGCAAAGAGGGGGGGGTGCCATGGAGCCTTGCAGTTTATAAATGATAGGTTGTTTGTGGTGTATATATATATATATATATATATATATATTAATATTGTCTCCACATAAATGTGAAGGTACAAGCTGGCCCTAGAGTGGTTTATTTTTCTATTTTAAATAATATAAATGCCCTTAGACTAGGCAGGTCGTTTACCATTTAGAAGCCAGGACTTTTATTTATGTTACGCAGTCAAAAGCGTAACATTCGACCTGCCATGTATGGGCCAGTAGGCCTTCTTCCGTGTTCCTCCATTCTTATGTTCTTGTCGAGGTTCATGTAACTTTCGCTGGACTCCATATTGACACGTTCATCAGCAGAGAACTTTTTTTTTTCATTTTGTAAGGTTCATAAGGAAGATTTCCCTTTCACTCTCCTCTTGATTCCTTTCCCCTTTCACTCTCCTCTTGATTCCTTTCCCCTTTCACTCTCCTCTTGATTCCTTTCCTTTCACTCTCCTCTTGATTCCTTTCCCCTTTCACTCTCCTCTTGATTCCTTTCCCCTTTCACTCTCCTCTTGATTCCTTTCCCCTTTCACTCTCCTCTTGATTCCTTTCCCCTTTCACTCTCCTCTTGATTTAACTCCCCTTTCACTCTCCTCTTGATTTCCCTCCCTTTCACTCTCCTCTTGATTTCACTCCCCTTTCACTCTCCTCTTGATTTCCCTCCCCTTTCACTCTCCTCTTGATTTCCCTCCCCTTTCACTCTCCTCTTGATTTCCCTCCCCTTTCACTCTCCTCTTGATTTCCCTCCCCTTTCACTCTCCTCTTGATTTCCCTCCCCTTTCACTCTCCTCTTGATTTCCCTCCCCTTTCACTCCTCTTGATTTCCCTCCCCTTTCACTCCTCTTGATTCCCCTCCTCCATATGAACTTTGCATCACCTCCAGGGCGCTTTAAAACCTCTCATTTCAAGGTAAACGAATCTCGACTCTATCGCCATTAAAGATCCACCTGTTCGAAAGGTTTGAGTGAGCGAAACGCTCATTTTCTTGAGTATAAAATGTAAATGCTCCTTTTCCGCACTATTCCCGATACGAATTTCTCATCAGAGGTGAGAAACAGACATTTTTATATATATATTATACTTTAGAGAATATTTTAAAATATCTTTCGTAAGAGGATGTTTTACAGACTCCTTCAAAAAAATATTTGATAAATCTTACGCCTTCTTTTATGAACATTCTATAACTCCAGCGTTTAATTTGTACAACTGTGGAAAATATTTCGTAAAAAAAAAGTTTGAAGAACAAGCATTTATTAGGTGTTGAAAATGGTATGAAAGTTGATGATTAAAACACATGTGGAACAGTTGGATATCTTTATTGTTAAGACGTTTCGCATACACAGTAGACTTCTTCAGTCAGATACAGAAGTAGCAGGGACTGACCACCTCACATCTCCATCAACCTTGGAGATATGAGGTGGTGAGTCCCTCAGCCTGTACAAGAGTTCATCTCCATGGAGATTATATCATCTTCAATTCACTATTACACATTCTGCCTTTGTATTTAACTGAAGAAACCTACTGTGTAGTCGAAACTTCTCAAAAAGCTAACTGTTTTCTGTCATATTCCATCCCACGGGATGGGGTTCACATAAGGTGTTGAAATCTGTCAGCATGAGCTGGGAGACTCCAGTAAGGGTTCAGCTGTGGAGCTTGAGCTCCGTAACTGAGCTTAATGAAGCTCTATGGAAAGCAACAACGTTGCAATACTAAAATCTTATTGATGAACCAGTTCAAGGCTCCAGTAGAGTAGTATTAATTAGGATAACGTTTGCTAAATACAGTTACTTAGGTTTCAAGCCTATCGACTGCAAGTACGTCTCTGAACCCATAATTCAAAGAAGAATACTACCTTTCTAGAAAAATAAAATTAATTACATCCCTAATTTTTAAGGGGTGGGCCGGAAAGCCAGCGGAAGGCCTCGGTCAGATGACCAAAAGTTTCAACTAAGGGTACTCATACGACTTAAGACCCGCGTCAGGAAACACTTCTGTTTGTTGACAGAACAAGTGTTGATATGCTGAGTGGCGAACCACTCTCGGTGTAATAGCATTAGTTAAGGAAACAGTAGTTTTGGTTTTAGTAGTAGCAATAACTGTAGTAATAGCAATAATAGAATAATAATATTAATGATGCATGGCTTGTCTTAAGTTATCACCAATACTTGCACGTACACAACTTGCCTGGCCTTAATAAAGGACGCGACTCCAGTTATCACCTGGACTGTTCCACATCCTCAGCTGACGTAGTTCCAGGACCGCAAATATTGTCACATTACAGACCTGTGGTAACCTACATAAGGGGTGTGATGGGACCAAAGACCTGCGTACTGATTCTATAGTACTACTGGTACATAATCTCTCCTTTATCTCCAGAAGGATAACTAATTAGGTGCAAAATTTACTTTACAATGAGTAAATTTTAGTTAAACATCTGAACTGTTATAAAAAACGTATTAATATCATATATGATTGTTCAACGTCTGGCAACTTTGGGAACACAAACACTAGCGGCCATTATTCGCCTCTGGCTGTATACCTCTCCGAATTCACTCATTCTTGGCTTCCTTTGTTGTATAGAACACTGCCTTGAATCTCACTTATATGAAGTCTGTTTTTAAGGCAGATCTGATTATATGTACAATCCGAGATGAGAGTCATTGCAAATACGAGTCTTGAAATTTTACGAGATTCCTACTTTCCCCTGTGTTGAAATCTCTCTATTATTTAAATCTCATTAGGCTCAATTAATTTGCGCCTATTTATATATCAGTGTAATAGTTTTATTTTTGTCTGATTACAAATATCAAGACGCGGCCTGAGTGTCCCAGGTGTGTCGTATGTGACTCAAGTCATGGAACATCATTAGAGCGAAAAATGGCTACAATAGACCAATAAAACAAACCTTCCAGCCGATACATTGGTGCCTTTTTCTTCAATACTGAATAATATAGTGTTAAGTCTTGTGGGGTAGGCCTATGCATGAGGTGAGGAGGCTTGAAGTAGGAAAAGCGAGGTATACCTGTTTATACCTTGGGGATTAGCGTATACACTTGCTAATGAGAAATGTATATATGTTTCTGCATATCATGTACTGAGTGTCGTTTTAAATTCTAACTTATCCTTCACAAATTGTCAGTCGAGAAAGATTGGAAGCTCAATGCATCTTATATTCAACAACATACAAATACCTATGTCAAGATCTGGCCAAGGAATACCTCGGTCCATCCGATAGGAAATGAAATCATTCGAAACTCAGAGCTACGTACTCGTGCACACTCCTCAGAGCGGAAGCCACGAGGACCTTCTTCAACCCAACACCACCAGTGAGGGTTGAACCTTTAGTGTGGGTGGTGTCTTTGTGAGGTTTGTGGGCGTGTGGGCGGCTGTGATGGGCGTGGGAGAACACGGCCCCCACGACTGTAAACACGGTGTGTTACGGTAGAATTTTAATCCGTACAATGAAGAGGCTAAAGTGTTTCAAGTGAAAAAAAAATGTAATTCGTTGTATGCTAGACAAGAGAAGTTTTACAACCAGTGGTGGAATGTGGTGAACAAAGTACATTACCGTTGCTGGAACAATCCACAAATAATGCGGTGGAATGTGTCAGTGTAAGAAGGAAGTTACTGTGAAGAACAGCAAGTTCACTACATAATACACATAAGAATAAGCTGTTTGGAAATGCGTTCGAATCGGAGTACAACTGACCGGAAACAGCCATGGGAATAAAGCAAAAATTTGCAAGATGAAAAAAAAAAATCCTGCTGGAGTTTCTTATACATCCTCGTCTTTAACTTCAATGGTGCCGATAATAGGTAAATCTTCCCATTGTAAATTGACTGGCAGTAGATGCTTAGCTAGTCGGTAATTGTGGATGGCATCCTGGGGAAGGAATTAAACCAGACATACAACAAATATATATATACCACACTGCTTGACATTCATCGGTTCTAAGTCGTTAACCCATCTGGGTTACTAATCAAAATAAAATCTCCCGCATATATACATGCTCTCTTCTAATGTATATAGTCTCTTTTAGGTGCAAAATAACCTAATGAAAGGGATAGATGTAATAAATACGCTCATACTTTTAAATAACGTTTCACTCTGTGTAGAGCTTTTAAAAGCTCTACACTGAGAAACATTTTGTCAATAAGAAGTTGTTCTGCAATTTCTATCTTGTTTCAAAATGAATTTAGCTCTTAGTTATAATAATAATTTAAAATTGTTAATATCAATATTAATGATTAAATAGAGATGTTATAAAATAGTTACACACACACACACACACAGTGTTAAGAACATGACTTAATGTACGTAGTGGAAACGTGAATGCAAGGTAGATGAACTTAACTGTGTTTGTGGGAGACCAATTTCATACCTAGTCTTAGAGCTGTGTATTGAATATCCTTCCGCTACTTCCTGATCTAACTCCTTCCCCATTTCAATCCCCTTGAGATTAAATAAATTGTCATATCTGTCCCCTTGACCCTGGTCAGCTAATGTGTAATAATGTTGATAGAATTACCGACTATCTTAGGCAAAAAAACACATTAGCAAGGAGACAGTTTAATGTGGCAACGTTTCGCTCTCCAGGAACTCCTGGAGAGCGAAACGTTGCCACAATAAAATGTCGCATTAGTTGTGAATGTGTCCTTTTGCCTAACACGTAGTATCATGTCTACAATAATCCTCTTTCTCATCAAGGTCGTCAGGATCCGTTCCTCAAAATGTATTCTTCTCATGTATGTGTGTGTGTACTCGCCTCTTTGTGGTTGCAGGGGTCGATTCACGGCTCTTGACCCCTCCTCCTCGCTACTAGATCCACTCCTTGCTCCCTGAGCTTTGTCATACCTTTTATAGCTATGTATGGATCCTTGCTCCCTCATATCACCTTTCAGCTTGTTCCACTTCTTGATAACTGACTGAAGAAGTACTTCCTAACATCCCCGTGACTCATCTGAGTCTTGAGCTTCCAGATGTGTCCCCTTGTTACTGTGTCACATCTCTGCAATATTCTGTTCCTATCCAAATTGTCAATTCCTCTCAGTATTTTGTATGTCGTGTGTGTGTATATGTGTATGTGTCGGCACTATGTATGTCGTGTGTGTGTATATGTGTATGTGTCGGCACTATGTATTTTGTTCGTCTGTCAGACACAAATTCCAGAGAGTAAAGCTCTATTAAAAGTAGAGAATCTTATAATTTTAGTGACATGGGAAAAATAGCGACTTTATTTTAGGGCGACCGAAGGGTTGATTTAAGTTTTTTGTGGGTTCGGGTCTTTGGCCTCAGAAGAACGGTCAAGAGGCGGGAGGATTACAGTGGATGAGGGAGGGGTGAGGAGGAGGAAGGTACTAGAGGGGAGGGGGAATTGAGGCGAGTAGGGGATAGAGAGGGGAAAGCAAGATAAAATTTTGTGGAATGTTCAACTGGATGATAGAACATAAATATTAATAAATTTATTAATACATATTAATACATATTAATAAATTTATTAATACATATTAATAAATTTTAATTTTATAGTTTTTATAAGACCGAAGAACGACAAGGAAGTCTGTGAGGCGTTAGAGAAATGATTTAGGGAGATGTTCTCAGGGGAACCAGAGGCAGCACCAGAGAGACGAGAGAAAAGGGTACATTACCAGCTACTGGACACCATACACAGAAATAATGCAGAACCATCAGGGTATGTGAGAGTGAAAGCTGACAAATATCACCATGGATTCTACGAGAGGAAGCAGAAGCACTCTTTGACCCATTAGGTGCGTGAGTGTTAGGTAAGAATGAGTGGAGACGAGTGGGGTTTTATGACTTGACGTGCTGTTGGAGTGTGAGCAAAGTAACATTTATGAAGGGATTCAGGGGAACCGGTTAGCCGGACTTGAGTCCTGGAGGTGGGAAATAGTGTGCCTACACTCTGAAGGAGATCTACAGGAGGTGATTATTAGTGATCTGAAGGACTGCAAATGTACTCCAAACATTGAAGAAACAAACAGGAAGCATTACTACAGACCAGTATCACTGGTATGCATGCTATGTAAGGTAATGGAGAAGATAATCAGGAGCGAGGTAGATTACTTGAAGAGAAGTGTTTAAGTTAGTAAGTTTATTTAAGTACAGGTACACATATGTAATTGTACATAGTGTAAATTATATTAGATAATCCGATAAAAGGTCAAAGAATCTTATAAACAACCAGCACGGGTAGAGGAATGGCAAATACTGTCTCAAAAACTTGCTGGAGTTCCATTACAAAGAGAAGGGAGAGGTAGGTAGGTAGGTAGGTGAACCGCATATTTTTTAAGTGCAAGCTACTGGGACTGGATGGTATAACAGGGAATGCACTACGGTAAAAAATCTGATCGGACAGTGAAACACAGCAGACGTTACAGCCATACTTTACTTGGACACCTTTCTACTTGCTCAAAGCTTTCGCAATAGACACAAGTTAATACTATACCAAAAAATACGTATATTGTCTGTTCATCCAATACTACTACTACTACCACCTTGAATGCCCCACCTTCCAAACAACTCTCCTTGTTTCCTCTGTGTCCATATATTATTTGTATTGGCTTGAGAAGCTTCTGGGGAGCGACACGAAACAACAGAAACTATCTTATTAGCTGTACATTTACGTAACATATTGTCAGTAGCCTTACAACTAATTCTGTGTAGCTATTGAAGAAAGGAGGATCGAGCACATGGCCTTCTTCTTCGCCTTCTTCTTCTTCTGTAAAAGAGCTGAACGGGAGACTTAACCTGATTCCTTCCCCTTCTATCTCTTCCCCACTTCTCCTCTTTCTTCTTTCTCCTCTGGGTTTTCTTTCTTTTGCCTTGTATTTGTCCTTCATTTTATTTTCCTTTTTTCCCCTGTGTTCTTGTCCTTATACTATGCGGGCCGCCAGTTTTATTGCAGTGCTCCTCTTTCCCAGAATTTGACTGACTCCACTACTATTATTTCCACTACCACTACTTCCACTATTACTCCTCCACCACTTTCTTGTACCCTCCCCTGTCTGCTGGCCTATAAATATCCCTTCTACCTTTTCTTTGTGTTAGTGTGACTTTGTAAATGGTCCAAGTCGGACCGAAACGTCGTCGTAAGCTCCTCTCTTCTATGTGCGGGTTGTGTGTGTAATGTTTTAGTTTGATCCAAACAAAATATGTTTAACTCCGGTTTTTCAAGGAACACACGAACTCAAGTCTTTCACGCATCGCCTCTTCTGGTTCCTCACGCTCCAAGTTTTTTCTCTTCAGTGTTCTTGTGTTGGGTCTGGCCAAGTTTAGCGTGTGAAGACTCCCGGTTCCCGGTCGGTGTGAAGAAGTAGCGTGTCGACCTGTTAGTTTTACAGCTCCTGAAAAAGCGGAGTTTTGTTAATGTAGGCTGGTCGTCATGTAGGCTGGTCGTCAAAAAGGCTGGTCGTCATGTAGGCTGGTCGTCATGTAGGCTGGTAGCAATGTAAGATGGTAGTAATGTAGTCTGGCCGTAAATATATTATTGCAATCAGTGACCTGTTCCAGCATTCTAGGACCTGGTTTTCTTGCATAACAAGTATTAGAAACACACACACTCACTCACTCCTCTCGTTAACTCCCTTCTTCGTCGCCTCTTGTTCCAGGAAATACCTTGATCAGGCTGACCAGTCTTCAGCCGCTGGTGTCGGTGACTTCGAAGCATTTATCACAAGAAATTCCTCCCCGCCTTAAGGCACTCGTAACCCATTTCTGTGGAAGGAGCAGGTGCCGTTACTAAACGCAAAGCTTCGTAGCTACTCTTATATTTCCTTGGCCGTTGCGAATTATTTTCCTGCGATTTATATACCTTATCAACAAGGAACCCGCTTGGTAGGAAACATCGAAGATGTGGACTGTAGTGAGAAGGAGATAAAAGGTTAAGAATCGGAACTAAATGTAGTAGAATGTAGATAACTGGTTCAGAGAATCTACAGGTTAATGAATTAGACACTTGTATAATACTTGGGTATCCTATTAGCAACGAAAACACACACACTGCACTTCAACTACTGAGTTTATGTATCGACATATTAAGATCTTTTTCGCGCTTAGTTTTGATTATAATAATAATATAAGATATATATTAAGTCATACAGAATTAATATACTTCAAAACATATACTCCAGGGAGGAAACGAAGAGGCGAGTGAAATCGATGGAGTGTGAGGAATCTCGACTCAGTGAAGCACTGAGAGGTGATGAATAATATTCATGTGTAATATTTGAGTTTATTACCGAAACCGCCAGTGTTATATTCTCCTGTATTCGGCTGAAGAAGCCTGTTGCGCAGGCGATACGTTTCAGCAATAAAGGTGCGCAAGTGTTGCACATGCTCATTATATATATATATATTAATCGCCTAAGCAGAAGCTTAGGCGGTTAATTGATCTGTATATTTCGACCCCCTTCTAGAGATATATATTACACGGCATTTTTAGCTTTTCGAAACAATGTCCCAAAAATGTTTTTTTTTATTGGTGTTTTTTCTTCATGGATAATTGAGAGATTAAGATTACGGAAAAAGGAGGTGTAAGGGACAAGATAATGAAAGGAGAAAGTGAGTTATAATGAACGTGAGATGGGAAAATGGTAGTAAAGGTAGGAAGTTGGAGAAAAATAGATAATAAAAAGGAAGGGAAAGAGGAAAAAGATTACGAAGGAAGTGGGAGAATGTGGTAGGGGAAAATAAAACCGATTAGAAGCGTTAAAGAAAGAGAATTAGATAGCGCAAACAAGAGGAAATATAAAGTCAGTAGAAAGTAGAGAGACGGAGTGAGGACAAGAAAAAAGAATATGAGCAGGCGGAAAAGATGTAGGAAAGAGAGGAGGAGGAGAAGGAGGAAGGAAGGAGCAGATGTCAGGCCGCCACCTGTTGATCTGTCTACCCTTATCACCCAGCCTTTCGCCGCTGTCTCCCTCCCTCAACTCCCTTCCTCCCTCCCTTAACTCCCTTCCTCCCTCCCTTAACTCCCTTCCCAAGGGATACAACTTGCTACACTCCCCATCTGACGCTAAATCTTGTGGTTACAATTTATACATCTCTCGCCTAGCGGTTACGCGCGGTGGAGGTTACGAGCGGTGGAGGTTACGAGCGGTGGAGGTTACGAGCGGTGGAGGTTACGAGCGGTGGAGGTTACGAGCGGTGGAGGCTACGAGCGGTGGAGGTTACGAGCGGTGGAGGTTACGAGCGCTGGACAGGAACCTAAAGTCAGTTCCCAACCAGCCGGGCAGTGGTTCGCTCATCGGTTTGCGTGCGTCCAGTAGTAACAGCCTGGTTGATCAGGATCTGATCCACCGTGAGGCCTGGTCATGGACCGTGCCGTGGGGGCGTTGACCCCCCCCTGAAGCGCCCTCCAGGTATACTCCAGATATAAAAAATTTCTTTATTGAATCATCAAAGAATCCAACGACCAAGAACGACAGACGACGCAAAATACCTCCAATTAAAAGCTCGTAGAGTACACTAAAAGACAACTAAATAAGCATATGGGGCCCTAGCCTCTTCAGCGCCCTCCCTTCGTGCATAAGAGCAATTACCAACAACATCCCTTGGCTGTCTTCAAGAGGGAACTTAAGTTCCCTAAAACGGTTTCTGATTTAAAAAAATCAACACTGGTAACTTGGGAATGCATTGTCTTCAATGCGTCTTCAAGCATAAAATGCTAATTTATTTTTGGGAAAATAATCTGTGCGATAAGTAGAATAATGTTTCTACCGACTGGCTTTAAACTTCAGAGCTGATGTGTTATAATGAGATTCTAAATTGGTTCTGGGCTGTGTAGGTGCTGCTACAGTGTGCTGCACTACAATTTATATAAACAATAATAAATCCCGGTATTATTCCGAATCCGGACGCTTTTTGGTAAGTTTTTAGTGTATACGATTATTTTATTAATGTTGAAGTTCTCTCATGTTTATTTGTAAGGAGGGGGGGGGGTGTCATGGAGCCTCCCTGTTCATAAAATGTTCATTTATTTTATTCACGAATAGCAGTGTGCTAGTGAGCTAATGTGAACTACAGTTAAGGTGATGTAGTGGAGTAGATTGTAAGTTGTATATAAGTTACTATTAATATTGATATATTTTTATATAGGCGAGTTTATCTTTCCTTCCTTCCTAATAATAATAATAAATAATTTAATGAGTGCATGTTGGCTCTCGAGTGGCTGTGATTTTCAGTGTTATTTAAATGTCCCTAGACAGCAGATTGAGAAGCCATTTATTAGCCAGGACCTTTTTAATTAAGTTACGACTTCGATATCGTAACTTAAAAAGGTCCTGGCTCCTAAATGGCTGCTCAATCTGCTGTCTAGGGACATTTAAATTACACTGAAAAAAACACAGCCACTCTAGAGCCATCATGCACTTAAATATTATTAATTATTATTAGGAAGGAAGGAAAGATAAACTCACCTATATAAAAAGATATCAATATTAATAGTAACTTATATACAACTTACAATCTACTCCACTACAACATCACCTTAACTCCAGTTCACATTAGCTCACTGCTTCTAGTGAATAAAATGAACATTTTATGAACAGGGAGGCTCCATGACACCCTCTCTTTTCTTCAGGCTACTTAGCCTACAGTTAAAACGTTAAATGCTCTCCAAAATACAGGCCCTTGCACACACTAGGGCCTTACAAATAAACATGAGAAAACTTTAACACTACTAAAATAATCGTATACACTAAAAACTTACCAAAATTACTTACACTATCACCCATACATAGTGACTTCTCCCCGTCACCACTCGTCTCAGGTACCATTTTATTGAAAAAAAATATAATGATTTCCATGAATTGTACGTGTTTCTTCTGACTGACATCGAATATTGACTGCTAATATTAAGATAGATTCGAAATTAATGCCACACTCTGCACTATTCCTTTTGCGTGAATTGAGATAGAAAAGGCTGGGCTTATGGGATACGGGGATATCTATGTTATGATTTCTGAGGTAGAGGGAGCAGGACTCCCTGGTTAAGGGAATACCTTTCTCGGATCATTAAGGTGGAGAACTGGGTTTTTTGATACGAGTTTACCTTTCTGGAACCACGAGGCGACTGTAGCACGTCCAGTCTTCTAACTTCCAGCCAGTCATGACTGTCTTCGAAGCAAGTGACTGTGGCAGTTATTCTCCATTAGTTATTTCCGTGTTGGGTTGTGGCGAGTGTATTTGACGCTTCTGGTGGTGCTGCTGCTGCTGCCGCCGGCGACATTCCCTCATAAACTAACCTAGTATAACTTAATCTAAGAATGATGAACCTAACTTAGATAACGTACCCAGTCTAACTTAACATCATCTACTATAATGTAACCTAAATTCATCCAACTTAACCCAAGCAAAACTAATTAATCGAACCTAGCTTAGCATAACCTAACCGTACCTAATATTATCTAAACTAGGCAACCTATCTAACATTATCTAATACAATCTAACTAACTTAAACTAACCTAAGCTAATCTCGAATAATAATATATTATTCTAATATCGAATTAGAACGTTCAGCAATAGACGCTCCTACGAGCGTGAGAAAACGAACGGTACATTTGGAGGAGGACCTTTATAAGAACGTGACATTCAGTAGTCTCCTAAGACTTTGTCTTTGCAAAAAGGAAGTAGTCTTGGGGTGGTCAGTCCATCAGCCTTGAGACGTAACCTGTCATTCTCTTCCTCGGGGGTAGAATGATCATTCCGTGCTACGGTTGGTAAATTATATTTTTATCATTCTCTGGTATTCTCATCATTCTTCGTCTCCCACGGGAAACTCTTACCCGTTATTTCAGTTCTTTGACACTTTTAAAAGTGTCATCGTGATTTGTGTGTGTACTCGCCTATTTGTACTCACCTATTTGTGGTTGCAGGGGTCGATTCATAGCTCCTGGCCCCGCCTCTTCACTGATTGCTACTAGGTCCTCTCTCTCTCCCCTGTGTGTGTGTGTGTAATTGGGTTCATGTGTACTTTCTGACGCCAGTGACTTCAAATTTGATTCAAGATAAAGACTTCCTATCAAGGGAATCAATTAAATCATATTTTAATTAATAAGCTTTTCTCACACACACACACACACACACACACTAATGTTTATACTTCAGTACTGTTAAGATGACTGTGTGTTTCAGACTCGACCGTCGCTGACAGAGAAGGAGAGATGTCTGGTGCGCCGTAACTCTTGTCTCAACACTCAGCTCTCCCGCCTCCAGATCCACTGTAAGACTCTGAACTCCGAGAACAACACTCTGGTGAGAGCACCTTCCTCCGTTTCCATGAGTATCTCCTCCAGATCTTTAAAGCTTTAAGTTCTTTGAAGCCCTATTTAATATCTTTGAAACCCTGTTAAGGTCTTTGAAACCCTTTTCCAGATCTCTAAATCCCAAAATCTTCGAAACCGTTGTCTGGATTTTTGAAACCCTCTCCTAGACCTTTGAAACCCATTCTATATCTTATACAACATCTCCCGACTTTTGACATCATTTCCTCTGTCTTAGAAATCTTCTTCCAGACTTTATGAATATATTTCTAGACTTTATAAATAGTCTACCAGACGTTTCAAACCCTCCTATCAATCCTTAGCAATCCCCTTCCAGAACTTAGAACCTTATTCCAGAGCAAAGAAACTCTTCCAGACCTAATAAATCCTCTTCCAGCGCTACGAAACGTTTTCCAGACCTAAGGATCTATTCTAAAGTCTCTCCCAAGTCTTTTCAATCCTTTTAAAAACCTTAAAATCCCTCCTTCACACCTTATAAATCATCTTCTAACTTTAAATCTTCTTCCAGACCTAATATATCCTTTTTTGTATCTTGCAAACCTTTTTTTCTGATCATATATTTCTTCAGGCTTGTGCATTTTATCCCAGACCTTGGAATCCAATAGTCATATTGGAAACAGTTTTTTAAGACGACGTTTGGAGCAGTGAAAGCTTCATCAAGCTTGATCATGACTTGAAACACTGCATGAGCAAAACGTTTTCCTGACAGATGTTTCTGCTGTGTGTGTGTGTGTGTGTGTGTGTGTGTGTATTTCGAGAAAAAAATAAAAACAATACAAAATCTTTGTTTCGTCACATATCTTAACTTGGAACCGCCAAATTATGTGGTTAATGTACCGCAATACTCACCAGACACATCCCCAGACCTCTTGCGGTACCTACTCGTGTGTGTAAATTCACTGAAGTTGTACTCGTCTACTTGTAGTTTCTATGTTGTATTCACCTAATTGTACTAGTTGCACTCGCATTGCTTTATTCATATTGATTATTTAGTTAATGGGGTGTGTGGGCTATTGATTATTCGAGGGACATCAACGCGCATGTCACCTGTAAACCACCAGTCAAGAATATTTTAATAGCTAAAATAAAAAAATGACCCTGAAACCCCTGGTGAACAAAACGACTTCTCAATAAAATGCCATAAAACGTGTCATATTAACATGCTTGCCGGTATAGAATACCGGAAAGTATATTAATACGGGGACTAATTCACTTGCAATTCCGTCCAGTGGAAAAACGAGTCAAACCTGTTGATCCAGTTGCACTCTGTCATGACTGGTTAGCATGAGCCAGTTATTGCTGCCGGGAATCGAAACCTGACATCAGGGGTCTAATACCATGGCAAGCCTGTTTTTAAACTATTAGGCTGACATGGTAAAGTGGATTGCGCACTGGCTTGCTAATTTTAAAACTGGCCTGAAATAGGTTCGAATCAAACTCCACTCAATGAGTTACTTTCTCAGACATAATGTATAGTGTAAAAATCCAACACATAAAGCGAGAGACAAGCCACTACATTACATATGTACCATGTTTCTCCCTGTATTGTGTCAGTTCTTCCTCAATTATTCGTATATACCTCTGCTTCTCCACCCCGTCTCCATACTTTTGTTTTTCTGTCACCACTCATTTCGTTTCTCTCATCTCCCACTCTCTCCTCTCCCACTTTTTTCTTCCATCTCTCCCTCTTCATCATATCTCTTCTACCTCCGATCGAATTCTCCATTCGTCGATGAATCAAATTCGTTCACCACATTTCCTCTTCCTAGCTCCTTCGGTATATTAGATTCTGAGTCAAGTTGAGGTAACGGACTCATCCTAGCGGTCGCTGCTGTCGTGGTCCGTCACAGGTCCAACCTAATCAACCCCAGTCAAACCCACCTTATCACAACGAACCCTTGGAAACCCCGTCACGCCCCTTCTCTGCCGTAATACTGCCAGGAAAACCCAACTTAAGTGATGGGAGTGTTGGAGGAACTTAATTAACTCTTATTCCCGATCTTGTAAAATATTATGTAGAACATGGTGTGGGTTTAATGACACTATGTGCAGAATAAACTTTCACTGGGACTACGTTTCTCAGCCCATAGCTTTATCTAGTCTAGGTTAGTGTAGTGTAATCTAGTTTAGGTTATTGTGTATGTAGTCTATACACATATCTGTGCACACACATGCTGTGTATTAATATTAGTAACAAGAGAACTCTTTAACTCCTGCAGAAGAACAAGATGGAACTGGAACTGGAAAGGCCCCTGGAGCAGCGGGAGAAAGACCGACAACGCCAGCGAGAGATGCAGCTCCTGAAGAGGAAGAACACAGAACTCGCCTCCATCACCAGGAAGCTGGAGGAGAAGGTCAAGAATCTTGAGAAGGTAAACAATTGACGAATCTAACATTACGTCACATTACGTCAGTCAGTGGTGTTTTTCAGTTTAATGCAGAGATTATATACAGACAAGTGGAAGATGAGGTATTCAATCCCTCAGTCTTGCAGAATTATATACGGTAAACAGTGGTAGACGAGGTACTCAAATACTCAACCTTGAAGGTATTCAGTACTCTGACCAGTCAGTTTGTCAGTAGTATTGTTTATCACTGATGATAAAGTAAACTAGTATGAGTTTTGACTGGTGCATAAAACAAGGAGACAAGCAAGAATAATTGATTTTATTTATGTTTGAGCTTCTAAGTGAGGTCCTCTTCAGTAGATATCTGTAGTCAATAGTGAGGAACTGACAAACTAGTAATGTAAAACTCTCGGAGCAAGGACAGCTCTTTTCATTGGGACATTTTGCCCTTTTTATGGCAAAATGTCCTTGATAAAGCCCTAAATGGGGCTTTATCAAGTCTATATAGCTCTGATAGGGAACTTGAGAGTGAAGTATTTCTAATAAAGAGGCTCTGTTTCGTTTGTTTTATATGAAATGGAGATATCTGCTGAAGAGGACTTCATCTGGGGGTCGAAATATTTTAATTTAAAATATCAAATGCTAAAATATCAAATGTTAAATTTGCATAATATGTCTACAACACCTTAGTGCACTCTGAACCATTGTACAAATCTACACTATTGTCTGTAAAATTATATATAGATTTCCGGAGTAAAACCTTATCAAGGTTACACTGGGAGGTTTATATCTGTGTGTATACATTGAAAGTTTAGTGTAATCCCTAAAATGGGGATTTAAGTAAACTTTCAGTGTATACACGGTGTGTCTTTTATTGGTGGTTGGAGAATAGGTATAATGACAGCAAGTAGATAAAACCACGTTTGAAAAAAATAAAGGCATTTGTTGAGGAAATGTTTCGCCACAATTGAACGGAGTAAATTTATTTAGGCACAAGTGCAATTGTCATACATGGTTCAAGAAATCGTAACGACACGATTGCAAACAAACCACGGTACGGGAGGGGACTGAACTCGCGGTGAGTGAGTCGTTCTGGAGTTTTTCTACTCGCCGTGAGTTCATTCCCCGCCCGTACCGTGGTTTATCATATATGGTGTAAATTACCTTAGATAACCCCCCCTCCCCCCAAAAAAAATAACTCAAACGTTCCAAAACGTTTTCTTAATGTCTTGAACTGCACAAATGTGTGGTAATTTGTGGGGTGCAGGTGACATGAAGCATTGATGACCATTGGATAATCTACTATGCCTGCAAACCTAATCAACTAATTCATTTCCTTCAGAAAACGAAGGAGTCCCCAGCCACTGAGCGTAGGAACCTGCTGTTGGCTCGTCAGAGGGAGAAGGAAGCTCTCTACGAGAAGCAGTTGCTGGAACGAGACAAGGAGATCCAGAGACTGAAACAGAGAATGAAGGAGCTCGTCAGGAAGCTCACCGGCAAGAACGGAGAGGTACGTTGGAGGTGTTTTGTTCGTCAGGAACCAGAAAAATAGTAATTCAGATACTCGTTAAGAAGGAAGAACCTTCATTTTCCAGCATTTCAAACACTGTGGGGTATTTTTTTTAACACATTGACCGTCTCCTTGCAAGTAAGGTGATCCGTCTTGCCATAAGTGTACACACATCACAAGTCAAATGACCCGCCCATATATAATATATATATCTGAAGGATATATATATTATATCCTTCAGAGTGCAGGGATAGTGTTCAGTTCGAAGGGTCATTATATATTCATAAGAACAAAAGCTAGAAGGAGCACTGCTGGAGGCTTGCTGGCCTACTCACAGCAACACTCCTTAGTGTCTCCTGACACTGGTTTAACAGATGATCTGTCAAGTGGTTAAGCATCTACTGGCCTACCCCAGCTACGTTTTTAACTCCATTTAAAAACGAAACATTGAATCGCAACATAGTTGAATAATAGTGGTCCAGTGAACTGAGAGGCACAGTAAATGAGGACAGGTAAATATAACTTTTAAAAAAATTTCCCATCAGATGCAAAACATAAATAAGTTTCCTATGGTTAAACGTGGAAGAACAGTAATAATAATATTTATTTCTACAAGTACATGATACAATGTATACAGACCATAAGTGACATCAATGACATACTACTATATAGAAAGCCCCTAGTTATGCAGAGCATTTCGGACAAATTAGGTGAACTTTGTCTTCCATTATGCGACCCACACAAGTGGGCTAACACCTAGGTATCTATTTACTGCTAGGTGAACATGGGCAGCAGGTGTCTTAAAGAAACACATCCTAATGTTTCCACCCATACTGGGAATCGAACCCCGGACCTCAGTGTGAGAGCTGGGTGCGCTTCCAACTGACCAATACAACGACTGGAACTTTTCATAATAAACCTAAGAATGGGAGATAAATTTTGACACAATGTCTCGGAAATAAATCAGTCTGACTTTCTGGGTTATCCTGGGATACTTACCGATTTTCTTTGGTTATCTTAGGTTACTAGCTGATTTTCTTTGGTTATCTTAGGTTACTAGCTGATTTTCTTTGGTTATCCTGGGTTACTAGCCCGCCGGTCTGGGTAAATAAAGCCAATAAAAGCTTCCTGTCTTTTTTTTAAGCCTCCCCTAAAATACAGTTGCTGACACTTTCGTTTTGATCAATGAAACATCGTTTTCTATGAGTTATTTAATGTTGGGAGGCTAATGTAGGTATAACGTGGATTAATGAGTAAGTTTATTCAGGTATACACAGTTAAGTAAGTAAATAAGTAAGAAAGTTAAGTAAGTTTTATCTAGGTTTTGTGTAAATAGCATACAAATATACGTTAAAAAGGTCTAGACGTCAACTATATATCATGTTACTCTACATGCTAATATCAACCCTCCGCTCAAAATTCTCCTCAACAACTTTAATAGGTCCCACGACCACAACACAAGACACAGATCACTTTTTGACATAACCCGAGTCCATACCAACCAATGTAAAAATTCTATGCACATAAAAGGCCCCAGAATCTGGAATTCATTACCAGTAAATATTAAGTTAACCTTGTCTGAAAATCAATTTAAGACTTCTCAGAAATCACCTACTCACCCTAAACTAAATAATCATACTGTAAACTACTTTAAAAAATGCTCAATGTTATTTTCCTTAACATAATCTCAATTCTAGTATTATGTACATAGTCTATAAGTCATTAGATTAAGCTGCCCCTAATGCCATGCCAATGGCTCTCCTTGCATTTCAGTTTTATGATTGTAACTACCAATATATATGTATACTTGCAAAGAAATAAAAAATTTATTTTATTTTATTTTATATGCAAAATAAATAAATAATATATATATATATATATATAAATATATATATATATAAATATATATAAATATATATATATATATATATATATATATATATATATATATATATATATATATATATATATATATATATATATATATATAATGCGAAGAAATTGTACTTATACTTAATGGTTACCTAACCTTATAACCACGATCAGATGCCCAAAAGCTCCAGCTGTGGGTCATTATATGGCTAAGACCCACGTCAGGAAACACTTGTCCTGCTTCCTGACAAACCTTACCTAACATATAATATTACTGAGATATATTCTCGGATATATTCTGAAAGTTTATTGCATTCACTATTTTACTGATTTAAGAATTGTCTCCGGGTGTGAAATTTATATATGTATAATAGATAGGCTTTAAACCATTCAGTCATTTCCATTGAGGATCTTTGTCAATTTACATAGATAAACATACATATCGTCAGATATGAAGAGATAAACCTCAGATCGATGAATGAATTAACATTTTTGACACTGAATATTTTAATTTAAATCAGTATCCTATTTTCTGTAGCTTCATTTTTTTTTTCAACCGTTTTGTATCAAGACTGACCTTGACGTGACCAGGTGACCCATTGCTCTTCTTTATTTTGTGTAATAAAAGATGTTTGAGTCGCTGTCGGTACAAATAAACTGTTTTTCCTTCTGCAGTATTACAAAATACAGTTCACTTGTAATAAAATACTGTTAAACACAAAGGAAAGCCACTAGGTTACAGACCGGGCCGCGGGGGCGTTGACCCCCGAAACCCCCTTTAGGTATACTAGCATGCTATGCATTTCAGGCAAAAATAATGTTCACTTTCCCTAATTCCATACTGGCTATCGTTCCTAACCATGGCAAAATTTGCAGCAAGATTTTATGGGCACTAAATGTTAACAATTTTGTATACATGGTTGAGTTTACTATCTGCTACCTAAATCATTTCCAGTTTGTGTACATCATCCTGGTTTACGTGTTGTCTTGGACTCAGGTCAAGGATAAATTCCACTATCCTATCTTGGGTAATATGTAGTCTGTTCTCCCACTCGTATATATACTGGCTCCCTCACCTCCTGTGTTAGTGTGACTTGTAAATGGTCCAAGTCGGACCGAAACGTCGTCGTAAGCTCCTCTCTCCTACACGCTGGTTATTTGTGTATTGTATTCAGTACTTTTTGTTATAGTACCATGAATAACAAATATCGTCTACATGGCATTGTATAAGAACCAGACAGAGTGTCCTGCGAGCCAATCAGTTCTACCGACATCCATGAATCAAAGGATATTCCTCGTTACACTACATTATAATTATATAACCTTTACAATTTACCTTCAAAGCAAAGAGATCGTAGTTGCTAACATTATGATCACCGTTCCAGATACCTTTTGAAGATCTAAAGTGACCCGGACTGTGAAATTCCCTTTTGACATTAGGAAATTTCGTATATTCCATCATGTTAATTAAGGATATATCCATTGAATGAGATCACTGAAATATTGTTAATGACTAAGAAGGATGTTGTTGCCATTAAGATACTTAACTACTTGTTAGTATATTTCTTTCTCTAGTATTTTAGACATAATGTGAAGTATACTAGCAGACCTTCAGTTACTGGAGCGACTCTAGGTGCCTTGAGTTAGTCTGGAAAGGTACCAGAGGTGATGGATAAATTTATTTTGTGATCTGTGGATACTTAGGGTTCGAAGACTTTATCCTTTATAAAGTTTGTTGGAATTTTATCAGGTCCAATTCTTTTGGTTGGCTACAACTTAGTAATTTTTTTTTTTAAATCATAAGTTATTCCCGATAGCTGGAAATTGTTACGGTAGTAATTTCACAATAGTGGAAGTGGTATGGTAATATCGGCAAGTTGTAGGTACAACAATAATTTTGCAATAATTCGATTCTTTGACCAAATTGTTCGATGTCCCCGGCAGTTTGGTGAGCGGTGATGTCAGTTGTTGCAAGCTTCGTCAGCCGCCTCTCAGTATTTAGCATGTTAAAACTATATGCTTCTTAATGGTTATTCTCAAGGAATTTTAATACTTGCCAATAAATACTTCTTCACTAATACTACTACTTGTGCTGCTTGTACTACTGCTACTACTACTACTACTGTATCTACTACTGCTACTTCAACTACTATTACTATTGTTTCTACTACTATTTCTGCTGCTGCTGAAAATACTGCTGCTAATTCTACTTCTACTCTTGCTAACAATACTACTTCTGCTGCTGCTACTATTATTACTACTAGTATTACTACCACTACTACCTTTTAGCAGTGTCCTAAAGTATGGTACTACGTCTCCTCAGATCACACGGGCTCAAAGTACCTTGGAACTGGAGCAGATCATTCGTACCGTGACGAAGGAGAGGCTACAACTTGAGAGGCACCTGGCTGCTGCTAGCGAGGTGAGTATCCCTTCATGACAACAGTTAGGAATAACAAAAATACTAGAGAAATACCACCTTGGTTCTCCTGGCTCACTCTAGGTATGTCTTACACTCAAGGCCAAAATATTAGAGGGATATTGCAATAGGCCCCCTGGCTCATTTATAGGGGAAAATTTCTTCCCCTATGATTAGAAAATTATTATGAGGGTACTTAGGACGATGAAGTTGAGCATCATGTTAAGAGATTTGAATATATATATATATATATATATATATATATATATATATATATATATATAATATATATATATATATATAATATATTTATTATTTTTTATTTTTTATTAACACATCGGCCGATTCCCACCAAGGCAGAGTGCCCCGAAAAAGAAAGTTTCATCATCATTCACTCCATCACTGTCTTGCCAGAGGGGTGCTTTACACTACAGTTATAAAACTGCAACATTAATACCCCTCCTACAGAGTGCAGACACTGTACTTCCCATCTCCAGGACTCGAGTCCGGCCTGCCGGTTTCCCTGAATCCCTTCATAAATGTTACTTTGCTCACACTCCAACAGCATGTCAAGTATTAAAAACCATTTGTCTCCATTCACTCCTATCAAATACGCTCACGCATGCCTGCTGGAAATCCAAGCCCCTCGCACACAAAACCTCTTTTACCCCCTCCCTCCAACTTTTCCTAGGCCGACCCCTACCCCGCCTTCCCTCCACTACAGATTTATACACTCTCGAAGTCATTCTGTTTCGTTCCATTCTCTCTACATGTCCGAACCACCTCAACAACCCCTCCTCAGCCCTCGGGATAATAGTTTTGGTAATCCCGCACCTCCTACTAATTTCCAAACTCTGAATTCTCTGCATTATATTCACACCACACATTGACCTCAGACATGACATCTCCACTGCCTCCAGCTTTCTCCTCGTTGCAACATTCATCACCCATGCTTCACACCCATATAAGAGTGTTGGTATAACTGTACTCTCATACATTCCCCTCTTTACTTCCATGGACAAAGTTCTTTGTCTCCACAGACTCCGAAGTGCACCATTCACCCATTTCCCCTCATCAATTCTATGATTCACCTCATCCTTCATAGACCCATCTGCTGACATGTCCACTCCCAAATATCTGAATACATTCACCTCCTCCATACTCTCTCCCTCCAATCTGATATCCAATCTTTCGTCACCTAATCTTTTTGTTATCCTCATCACCTTACTCTTTCCTATATCCACTTTCATTTTTTTTCTTTTACACACCCTACCAAATTATATATATATATATATGTGTGTGTGTGTGTGTGTAACCACGAACGAGTGGTATTTAATCAATAAAAACACTGCGACCAGCCGGGGGATCGAACCCGTGTTGTTTTAGCCCGCCTCACGGTGAGCGAAAATTCACGGCGCTCTAACCCACTGGACCATACAATCCTACATACATCACGCACCCAGGAGAGCTAGGTGTTGTACTGTGATCCGAGGATATACGATGGTGTGGGTGCCTCAGAGCTAATTTCATTCTACTCCCCGTTTGGTGTACTAGCCTTCACGAGCAGTATATATAGTACTGTAACCACGAGCGAGAGGTTTGTTCACCTTGTGTGGAGTGTATAGTGGTGTGTTGTTTATAGTGGGGGCTGTGTATCGTGTCGGGTCATGTCTAATGAGGTGTCGTTTAGTGCAGTGAGTGGGCAACTCTGCCAGGCCTGCCTCCCCAGGTCATCACCCCTCCTCCACTACTCCCTCACTCTAATCATTCTTCACACCGCGAATGAATTCGTGTATATATGTGTGTAGTAGGTTGGTAGACAGCAACCGCCCAGGGAGGTACTACCGTCCTGCCAGGTGAGTGTAAAACGAAAGCCTGTAATTGTTTTACATGATGGTAGGATTGGTGGTGTCTTTTTTCTGTCTCATAAACATGCAAGATTTCAGGTATATCTTGTTACTTCTACTTACACTTAGGTCACAATACACATTCATGTACAAGCATATATATACACACCCCTCTGGGATTTCTTCTATATTCTTACTAGTTCTTGTTCTTATTTCCTCTTATCTCCATGGGGAAGTGGAACAGAATTCTTCCTCCGTAAGCCATGCGTGTCGTAAGAGGCGACTAAAATGCAGGGAGCAAGGGGCTAGTAACCCCTTCTCCTGTATACATTACTAAAGTTAAAAAGAGAAACTTTTGTTTTTCTTTTTGGGCCACCCTACCTCGGTGGGATACGGCCGGTTTGTTTAAAGATGATGATGTGTATATATATATATATATATATATATATATATATATATATATATATATATATATTTATATATGATCAGTTTATTGCAGTGTGATCCGCAATGCACCAGAGGGCAGTTAATGGAAGGGCTTTTTAGGCATGAGGGAGGGGAGGAGAGGGGAAGAGGGAGGGGAGGAGAGGGGGAGAGGGAGGGGAGATGGTAAATGAAAAAAGAATCTTACAAGCTCCTGCATGATCTCATGTATTTATTTATTCAGATTAAAACTCCTGTGTAGGCGAAATGTTTCTGACGATAGGTACCTAAGGTACCCGAGTGTTGTACCTGTGTCTTGTTGGTATTGAATACCATCATGATACCAGTACACACTCCCATACCAACGATACTAAATGCACACAAAAGTCAATACCAGGATTGAAAATACCAACAACAACAACTACTCCACCGCCTCGACGTCTAGCAACAACGTCAATATAAACACCAACACTGAGGGCCACTATTTCCGACAACATAAAAGTAATCACCAACATCAACAACAACAACAACACTACCACCAACAAGAATAGCAAATCTATTACACACATATTCATAAGCAAAATGATATTGAAAATAAAAATTAAAACTACATTTTTAGTGTGTGTATGTGCGCGCGCGAGCGTACGTGTGTGTATACGTGTACGTGTTATGAATGCGGTCTCTGGAGCATTATAGTGGGCTACCGCAAGCGGATTCAGTACTGAGCAGAATATGCGGCAACATAGGGTTAATTGAGCAATGGCTTGCTTCTCTTGCAACATGCAGAGCATTAATGCAATATAACAGCATGTTCTCCATGCCGGACAGAATACTTAATGGAATACGATATCTGTACCACCACTTTAACGTCATGGCACTACGAAGTGCCCAGCTCTAGTGATGCTTAATCTTTTGTACAAGAATGGTAAAAAATACATAGATGAAGAATTAGACACGTGTGCAATATCTGGGTATCTTTATTTGTAGACGTTTCGCCCTCCAGTGACTTTATTAAAAAAAATTCAAGGACATAATGGGAATACTAGAATTATATACTATATATTCATGGATAAAAAGGCTTCAAGGAAGAATATTTGGATTTCTTCCTGAAGCCATTTGAATATTCCACTTCTCCTGCCACCCCATCTTTTCATTTTTTTTTTTTTTTTACCAATAGGTATATTTTATTATATATTCTATATTTTTGTATTGATAAAGCCACTGGATTGGTGAACCGTCTACAAATTGATACCCAGATGTTGCACATGTGTTTAATTGATACCCAGATGTTGCACATGTGTTTAATTGATACCCAGATGTTGCACATGTGTATAATTGCACATCCCAATATTTTCAAGACTCATGAATACCTTTTGAGAAGCTGATTAATACATGTAGAACAAAGTCACAATACCATAACTGGAACAATCAACGCTTAACTGGAACAATCAACGCTTAACTGGAACAATCAACGCTTAACTGGAACAATCAACGCGTAACTGGAACAATCAACGCATAACTGGAACAATCAACGCATTACTGGAACAATCAACGCATAACTGGAACAATCAACGCATAACTGGAACAATCAACGCGTAACTGGAACAATCAACGCATAACTGGAACAATCAACGCATAACTGTAACAATCAACGCATTACTGGAACAATCAACGCATAACTGGAACAATCAACGCACAACTGGAACAATCAACGCATAACTGGAACAATCAACGCATAACTGGAACAATCAACGCACAACTGGAACAATCAACGCATAACTGGAACAATCAACGCATTACTGGAACAATCAACGCATAACTGGAACAACGCATAACTGGAACAATCAACGCGTAACTGGAACAATCAACGCACAACTGGAACAATCAACGCATAACTGGAACAATCAACGCATTACTGGAACAATCAACGCATAACTGGAACAATCAACGCATAACTGGAACAATCAACGCATAACTGGAACAATCAACGCATAACTGGAACAATCAACGCACAACTGGAACAATCAACGCACAACTGGAACAACGCATAACTGGAACAATCAACGCATTACTGGAACAATCAACGCATAACTGGAACAATCAACGCACAACTGGAACAATCAACGCATAACTGGAACAATCAACGCATAACTGGAACAATCAACGCATAACTGGAACAATCAACGCACAACTGGAACAATCAACGCACAACTGGAACAATCAACGCATAACTGGAACAATCAACGCATTACTGGAACAATCAACGCATAACTGGAACAATCAACGCATAACTGGAACAATCAACGCACAACTGGAACAATCAACGCACAACTGGAACAATCAACGCATAACTGGAACAATCAACGCACAACTGGAACAATCAACGCATAACTCGCACACATGAGAGAGTAGTTTGTAGTTTGCGGAAAGTGTTCATACAGATTTATAAGCAATGAAACAACGCTTTTTCTAGAACGAGTTGCCGGTGGTTCGATCCCCGGCATGGGTGAAAACGTTGGACATGTTTCCTTACACCTGCCCCTGTTCACCTAGCAGTAAGTAGGTACCTGGGTGTTAGTCGACTGGTGTGGGTGGCATCCTGGGGTGATAGTATACCTTAGGTCTGGGCTTCGCGATGAGCTGAGGGAGGGTAACAGATCTTAGCTTGTAAAATTAATCTGTCAAAAAGTGTTTGGGTCGGAAAAAAGGAATAGTGCAGAGTGCGTCGTATGTAATGGAGTTAAATATCAGTGTTCAAAATTTCCAGTTAATCAGAAGAGATATTCATTAGTATATGGTAACCGTTATGCATTTTTTTTTATAGCCCAAAACCAACTCGAGATTTCAACTAATTGAAATAATCCAAACTTTGAAGTTTAAAGACAATCAGATGAGGCATTCTCTAGTTATCGAACAGAGACCAACATCACAAAAATACACCAGCACTTTAATTTTGAAACCGGCTAGAAGCTGAATTCTGAAGTTGCTGGTGTCGAAGGTTTCAAGCCGATTGGATGAGGCATTAAAAATTATACTATAAAAATCAATATTTAATTTTTTCCCCGATTTCATTAATAAAACTGGGAAATTAGCATATACAATTCAAATCTGGAAATATTTTAAGATTTTAAACCGATTTGAAGAAGCATTCTCCAGTTGTATACAATCCAAATTCAATGCGAAAATTTCTTTGAGAAAATATACCAGCCCTGAAGATTTGAAACCAATTAGACGATGTTTCTCTAATTATCTCCACGAAACCAAAAAATCCCGTTTTAATAACTTAGAAAAGTGGCAGATATGCAGCCACACCTAACACGGAAGGTATAATTCTTATCATTCTCATCAATAAAGATTGAATGTGTGCAGAAGGGTCAAAATGGCCCTACCACACTAGAAAAACAATCCTTCTTGAGGGTTTAGCGCTTAGCAATGATTATAATAACAATTCTAAGATCGGTGTATAAATCTGAAGCTGCTCAGGAGAGGCTTACTAAGGTTACAGCACAGAAATCTAAATCAGGAGCAATCTACATGAAACTAATACCTAGGCACCTACACATCGGAGGTGTTGTCTGACCCTCGTCCTTGTTACGGTGAACAGACGAAGCATTCTCAAGGTGTAAACGAAAACCTTAAAAAAATAATCAGGGATACCTAAAAATTGAGGGATACCTAAAAAATGAGGGATATCTAAAAATGAGGGATATCTAAAAATGAGGGATACCTAAAAATGAGGGATACCTAAAAATGAGGGATACCTAAAAATGAGGGATACCTAAAAATGAGGGATACCTAAAAATGAGGGATACCTAAAAATGAGGGATACCTAAAAAATGAGGGATACCTAAAAAGGAGGGATACCTAAAAAATGAGGGATACCTAAAAATGAGGGATACCTAAAAAAGGAGGGATACCTAAAAAGGAGGGATACCTAAAAAAGGAGGGATACCTAAAAAAGGAGGGATACCTAAAAAAGGAGGGATACCTAAAAAAGGAGGGATACCTAAAAAGGAGGGATACCTAAAAAAGGAGAGATACCTAAAAAAGGAGGGATACCTAAAAAAGGAGGGATACCTAAAAAAAGGAGGGATACCTAAAAAGGAGGGATACCTAAAAAGGAGGGATACCTAAAAATGAGGGATACCTAAAAATGAGGGATACCTAAAAATGAGGGATACCTAAAAATGAGGGATAACTAAAAATGAGGGATAACTAAAAATGAGGGATAACTAAAAAAATCAGGGATACCTAGAAACTTACATTTGACATAGAACTGAATTCGTATTCAACAACAATTCTCAAAGCAATAACCAACAACTCTAAGAATATTTTTTTATATTTGGTTCATGGACCACTTGCTGACTTTCCATGAACCACTGGTTAAGTACACCAACTCTAGTGCCACTGTCACTCTAGTGTCATTCTCACTCAGTGGGTAAAATAAATGAGTCACCCTTAGTGGCATGAATCGTAAAGATGATGCTTTAGATGGCGCCGGACTAAAGTGTGTGCGTGCGTGTGTGTGTGTTAGTTACCATTTTGTCCTAGGCACATGTCAATTAGACACTAGGCCTGTTGTATATATGTGTGTGTGTATGTGTATGTAAGGAAACACTTCGAAATGTTTCTGCCCCACCGGGAATTGAACCCGGCCCCTCCGTGCGTCAAGCAAGAGCTTTACCCACTAGGCCACCGGAGGCGTGTGTGTGTGTGTGTAAGAGAGAGAGAGAGACACACATACACACACTTCTTTTTGTATGTACATACACTGGAACACACACACACAACAGGTGGCATGCAGTAGTAGATAAAATTTAAACCTCGACCTTTCCTCCTTTGGACCCAAAAGTACTTCAGATCCACGATGAATAACAGAGAAGACAGAGTATTAACTTTATATATATATATATATATATATATATATATATATATATATATATATATATATATATATATATATATATATATATATATATATATATATATATATATATATATACATACTATATATATATGTAGTGCCGATTAGGTAAAACTGGTCAATTAGCAAGAACTCATCTAAAATTAAGTCCTTTCTAAAATTTTCTCTTATACGTTTAAAGATATATTTTTTTCATTTATGTTAATGTAAGAATTTATAATTTTGTACCAAGAGAAACTTTGAAAACCTACCTAACCTTATTACAACAAGTGCAATTTAATTTAGCCTAACCCAACTAAATATATTTTAATACGTTAACATTAATTTAATAATAAACAAACACAATGAAATATATTTTTTTGGTTATGTTCAGATTGATTTTGGCGAAATTATTGCATACACAAATTTTCACTTGTCTTATATGGCAAGGTGAGCGTTGCTATTTAAGCCAAAATCGCAAGTTTTACCTAATCGGCACGACACACACACACACAAACATATATATATATATATATACACTATTATATATACACTATTATATATACACTATTATATATACACTATTATATATACACGCACAAATTCATTCGTTGTATTTTTCACAAGTTGCCGGAAGTTTTTTGCCTTCTTACTTCAATCATTGTTACAAGTGTTGCCATCTATTGTGTGTGATGTTTGTGGCAGCAATACAATAATTTTCTGCAAGTGCTGCCATCTGTTGTGTGTGTTTGGTTGCAGCAGCAGCACTAACAGCGTGGTTGTCGCAGTGAGGGAGGAGGATGGTAGAGGCGCCAGAGCAGCATTAACAACCACCACGCTGCTCATTTGTCATAGTGGACTCCAGTAGCGACAACTTCTTTTTACTTTACTGTTCTCGAAGTGTATACATATGCATGTGTATGTATACATATTTATGTACACTGAGTGTACCTCCTGTGTATGTCCCTCTGTTTATCCCCTACTCACATTCATTCATCTATTAACTGCCCCTATCGATTACCTTCAAAAACACGTCTAGATAGCAGTAAAGAGCTCTGGATTCCGTATTCCATAAACCCAGCCACACTGACTCAATGCACGAGTAAAGAATAGTGCAGAGTGCGGTAAAAGTTTCTAATGCTTTTGAATATCAGAGTCAAAAATTTGAAGACAATTACATGAAGCATTCGCAAATTATCACAAGGGATCTGGCTAATATACCATAGTTATTTTGAGTCAAAATGGCAAATAGGAACCTATACTGCCCCAGATCAATATAATGCAGTGGACTGTTTAAAGGGTCACGGATTCACTCGCAGCATTACTATGTAATATATATATATATATATATATATATATATATATATATATATATATATATATATATAATATACACTGCAGGAAACTAGCCTCTCGGGTCTCCTGGTGAGGTCAAAGTGTTGAAAGTTTTTCCTATAATCCAAAGGTGTGGTTTGCTCTCCTCTTGTTTGATCTGTGCGAACTTCTCATTAAATTCCAGTGCTGAAGAGAGAGACAGGTACAGAACAAGCATTAATTATTTCATCTCTTCAAGTCATGATTTAGTAACGCTCTACACAGAGCGGAACGTTGTCACAACTGAAGTTTGATCTGCAGAATTTATTTTTCTTTGGTTGTGTCCGTAGAATGCCTTTGTATCCAATATCCAGTCCGTTCGTGAGGCAGGATTTGTCATCTCTCCAGAATGTTCGTAAGAGCATTTGTCTTCTCTAAATTCCAATACGCTCATGTGGCAGGATTTGTCATCCTTATATCCTTATTGTCTCTCTCTAAATTACCTTCTATGTTGCAGGTGCTCGGCTAGTCCCTAATTCTAACTATCCTTCCTGTAGTTTTGCAAAGTCTAAATATAAGTGAGATTGACGTCTAATTTAGTGTGTCCAAATTTGTGGTTTGCCAACTGTCAGGTAAATTGTATGTGTACTCACCTAAATGTGGTTGCAGGGGTCGATTCATAGCTCCTGGCCCCGCCTCTTCACTATCGCTACTAGGTCCACACATTCCCTGCTCCATGAGCTTCATCATGCCTCTTCTTAAAGCTATGTATGGATCCTGCCTCTATTACATCACAAGTGTACTCTCATAAATATACTCACCTAATTGTGGTTGTAGGGGTCGAGACTCAGCTCCTGGCCCCTCCCCTTCATTGATCGTTACTGGGTCCTCTCTCCCTGCTCCATGAGCTTTATCATACCTCGTCTTAAAGCTATATATGGTTCCTGTCTCCACTACATCACTTGCTAGACTATTTCACTTCCTGTGTGTGTGTGTGTGTGTGTGTGTGTGTGTGTGTGTGTGTGTGTGTGTGTGTGTATGTAAACCCGTCAGCACTGCCAGGCACGAAAGTCTTGATTTACCTTAAATGTTTTGAGTGCAAACTAAAGGGTAACAAACGGAGGACTGAGCCTCCACCATTCCTTATCCCGAATGACCCATACGTATCTAGCGTTTCACATTAATGAAAAGGGTCTTTCCACAGATAAACCAGTAAAAGAATACACGATACAAAACCCCTTGAAGGTTTAATATAGACGCTGTTACGGTCATTTAATTCAAGAAACTATAGATTCTCTTAGATGAAACCTAATGATTACCACCTCATGACTCCAGTCAGTTTAATTCTTCCAAAGGAATATAATAATACTTTTAACACAGATGATTGTTGATAGGAAACAAATGTTGGCCCACTCGTTGCTAGTTGCTTCTATTTCATGCACGAATATCCAGAGGGTGAGTAATAATAATAATAATAAAATTATTATTACAAGTATAATAATAATCCCGATGTAAATCGATGACTTGTCTGAAAACCGGTTTTGTCATAACCACAACTACGTAAGCACATATCCCTTACATAGTAATGTTGTGAGTGAATCCTTGACCCTGTAAACAGCCCATTTCTTTTCCTAACAATTTCATAATTTGTAAACAGTTTATTATCACCTTATTCTCATTATCGGTAATCTTATCACTATTGCCAACAGGAAGGTTATAAGGTTACTGCTGCACACCCAACATGTGTGCAGTAGTCACCCTATGTTTGGATTTAAATCTCTTTGGAGTGGGTGCTGGATTTAATGGATCAGGTATTTACCTAATAATAGGGATTAAAGTAAGCTCTCAGCGCATATTACAATGAGACATCTTTCTCGGTGTATATATCCTTTGGCCAATGGGATATATGTATACTACCATGGTCTGGGTTTGATTCCCAGGATCTCGGTTTATTTTCCAGTGACCTAAATAATATTTCTATAGGCTGGGTTCAATTTGCATGGGTTGGAATCGATTAAAATGGACTTTTGTCAATTAACATGGGCTGGGTTCGATTAACATGGGCTGGGTTCGATTAACCTAGGCTGGGATCGATTAACATGGACTGGGTTCAATTAATATGGGTTGGGTTCGATTAACATGGGCTGGGTTCGATTAACATGGGCTGGGTTCGATTAACATGGACTGGGTTCGATTAACATGGACTGGGTTCGATTAACATGGACTGGGTTCGTTTAACATGGGCTGGGTTCGATTAACATGGGCTGGGTTCGTGTCCCTGTGTTTTGCGTACGAATTCCCATGGTAAAGAACGAGTTCCCATGAAGTATGTAAGGAACCCACAACTCGGGTACGGGTCCTACTCATCGTGCATGGGTCTATGAAGTCGGGTACGGGCCTCTCCCAGCGGGTATCACTCCAAGAGGTCAGAGTACAGGTCTCAAAGGTCACACATGACGGCAGGTTTATGTCCTAGTGTGTCTCTTCTCTGGTCGCTGCTCAAGTGTTCCACATTGATGATTTTGTCAAACTGACCCAATTTCCGACGGCAGTGGTGATGTGGCCACTCCGCACTTGTGGCCGGCCGCCCTTTGATTGGCTGAGTAATTGGCGACTATTTTGTTAGCAATCTAACATTTGATATTATTATTTTATTGTGAATGTGTAAGTTCAGAATCGTCCTTAAAGATCCTTCTTTTTTTCTTCCGATTCGGAGCCTTCTTTCTCATCAAAGGACGAAATAAATGCGTAATATTCCCCCAGTTATCACAAGGTTGCTTCAATTATTCTTTCGTGCCACAAATTTTATTTACTCCATGTATATTTATTCTCGAATAATCAATGTTAATCAAATGGTTGGCGCGGTCTTGGGTGGAAAGTTGCGCGCGGCCCCTCTGTATTGATCTCCACGGGGTCCTCTAGGCGCTCTGAAAGCCCTCTCCTGATTGGCTATTCCCATGTCTAGCCGTCTCTGATTGGACGGTTAGCCTGCATGCGCTCACTGGGGGTGTCGGAAAATTTGGCGGGAATTCGAGAGGAATTGCCGATATTTTCGCTCGGATCTTAATAAATATTTACTCACTAGAGGTAAAGATTTGTTTCGGCGTTCGAAAATTCTTGCAGGAACCACAAATGGTCTTCAATACATGAAGTAGTTTAACAGAACTAATAATTGCCCAATATTGGGTCAAAAGGGTTGATGTTTCAACGTACACTAAACGGAATGAAACCGCACCAGGGGGTGTGATAGCACGTATCTCCGCTTCCCGAGTCTGGAGCCTCAGTAGCTACCACCGCCGTAAGCTTGGACAGGCTTGCAGTGCCTTTAGTTTATTCATTGCCAATGGCTGTGAGTTAGTAAGCGATCTTAGAGCTCAGTGCGTTGTTTAACCCCTTATGATACGTAGCCCTGAGCAGGAGTCTACCTGATGGAGCGAGGAGATTCTCAAGTAGCAACTTGGAGCCCCTCCCTTGCTTGATGTAAGTATTTGCTGTAGCTGAGAAGCAGCTAACTAACATACTTTAGCTTCCAGTGGCAACGGTGGTACTTGAAGCTTCCTTTCCGGTCTTCTCAACTCGTCTTATTAGTTCGAAGTGACCTGGTTATTACTTTAAAGATATGCGAGGGGATTTTGCAAGAGGATGGCAGGCTCAATCGTGGGACTTTGATGTAAACAAAACGATCTGTGTGTGTGTGTGTGTGTTTACCTATATGTATTCACCAATATGTGATTGCAAGAATATAGTCTTAGCTACTGAACCTGCCTCATCGCTATTTTCTACTGGGTTCATTCTCTCTTCTGGCTTCGAAAGCCTTATCGTATCACTTAAAACTGTGTATAAATCCTGTGTGTACTTATATATGTATGTATATATGTATGTATATATGCATATATGTATGCATACATACGTATGCATACATAAATGCATACTTACATTATAAGCTGATTCACTTCCATCTGATCCCAGATGGAAGTGGATCAATTTATAATGTCAGGTGGCACCGTCACAGAGGTGTGAGATGAACCCTGACACACAGGTACGCAACCATACCTCCACCTGCCAGTGATGAGGTCATTATACGCTTTCTATAACTCACCCAGCCAGTCGATTTTCAGATCCAGGACAGCTGAGGGGAAACTCTTACCTCTCTTCTCCCCACCCGCAGGCTCACACCAGCCTCTCAGTCTCCTCTACTTCATCATCTCCAGTTAAAGTAAACATGAAATAGTTTTTCGATAAGGGGATCTTTGCATCATCGTAGAGAAAATTTGCCATTAAAAATTTCAGTGGTGTGTTTTTGAGGCTTGATGGCAATCAATATCCCCTTCTTGCATTATTAGCATGACTAGCATCTTGCACAGGAGGTAAGGGAGGCTGGAGGAACAGTAGACGTGGAGCACAGGAGGTAAGGGAGGCTGGAGGAACAGTAGACGTGGAGCACAGGAGGTAAGGGAGGCTGGAGGAACAGTAGACGTGGAGCACAGGAAAGTGAATGTTCAGGAGAAGGAAAGTAAATAAATGTGATGCTCACACAGTCATACTTCCACCATTCACTCCTCTTACTCTGAGTACTGCTGGAAGCTGCTTAGAACATCCCGGCTTTAGTTCGTACCTAGCTTATCCTGCCCACCTGCCTTCGTATTGACCCACATAGTGTCCATGGTATTGACCTACTGACCGAACTGGGTACTGTGTCACGTACCACTCACGCTGAGAGG
Organism: Cherax destructor; assembly: GCA_009830355.1. Taxonomy (NCBI): domain Eukaryota; kingdom Metazoa; phylum Arthropoda; class Malacostraca; order Decapoda; family Parastacidae; genus Cherax; species Cherax destructor. Next base: position 466,620 of record WNWK01000088.1, on the reverse strand, counting down.
AATACTACGGTGTTAGACCTAATAGAGTAGGAAATCTGAGTGCTCTCGTGATCTAACATTGACATATTCGATGTTAGTGAAAGCACACAAGACATGCAAACAGGATGTGTGGGTGTGGGTAGGTGGGTGTGGGGAAGAATGTGTGGGTGTGAATGTACGAGTTGAGGGAAAGTGAATGTGTAGGTGCGTGAGGGAAGTGTGTGTGTGTGTGTGTGTGTGTGTGTGTGTGTGTGTGTGTGTATGTAGAGAGAGAACACACGCACACGAACTCAAAAAAGCGCTGAGTATTTCTTTAATTTTAATTTCCACTATACATACCATTATTTGCTGTCAGTTTTTAACAGTCATACGCTTCATAATAATTTCGTACCACTCGTCACAGTGCCTTGCTACCTTTCCTGCTTTCAACATACCTTTGGAACCTTTCCAATAGGTCACCTTACAAAGGCACACCCCATCCCTACCCCCCACACACAAAAAACAATCTTAGAATTTAGAGTTTCTCTTTCTATGACACTACACAAAACAAGTAAAGAAATATGTTAGACTTGACATTAATGCTGGGTTCTTGATCCCAGGAACCGATGCTACAGCTCTCCTTCCTTTTATGTGTTTATTGCCCATTCCAAAGAGGCCGAAGGAGCCTTTAGGGTTTAGAGATTCTTTATGTATATAACAATAAGAGTAATCGCAACCAAAATAATAACAGTAATAACCAAAATAATAATAACAGTGGTAATAACAACCACATTACTATTACTAATAATAATAGTAAGAATAATAATAGTAATAGCAACCACAATAATATAATAAACAAGTACCAGTACTACCACCACCACCACCAGTAGTACTAGTACTACTACTGTCAATAGTAACTTGTTATCGCTCATGTTCCCATCGCCTCATGTTCGCGTTATTCAACATGGTTTCTACAGTTTTGCAAATCTGTTTAGGAAAAAAATATAAATATGAAATTATAAGTGATGGTAAAGTTTGTTTACTGTTAGCACGTTATTGTGGTTAGTTGTGGGTTGGTTGTGGATTGTTGTAGCCGCGGTGTTGTGTTGGTTGTGGATTGTTGTAGCCGCGGTGTTGTGGGGTTGTGGATTGTTGTAGCCGCGGTGTTGTGGGTTGTTGGATTGTTGTAGCCGCGGTGTTGTGGATTGTTGTAGCCGGTATTGTCATTTATTTTTTATATTTTTTACACAATCCAAAATAAAAACGAAATTTCTTTTGAGAATAAAACACACAAATGTACTAAAGGTTTGAAGTCGACTGGAAGACGCATTCTCCAGTTGTCTCCCAAAATCAGCTCGTCCCGAATTGTTTAACATTTTAGCAAATAAATATTATTTGCCTTCATGGCCTAAATTCAAAATAGTATATCGTTAAAGTTCTCTAAGAGGAACTAGTCTCACTTTCTACTTCCTCGGATCAAACTCAAGTGCCTCTTAATTACCCTTAGGGGGGTTAGCCCTCCTGAGTGCCACGGTGTTGAGTGCCACGGTGTTGAGTGCCACGGTGTTGAGTGCCACGGTGTTGAGGGCCACGGTGTTGAGTGCCACGTCAGCACTTTACCAGGGTTTTCAATGTTAGGTTGAGCGTCATTCTATTTTTAACTACAAAAAGTAAACTAGGAATGTTTTTCCCAGCCTTCCATCACTGTCCAGATGCTGTTGCTGCTGCTGCTGTTACTGCTGCTGTTACTGCTGCTGTTTCTGATGTTACTACTGTTACTGCTGCCGGTACCGCTGGTGTTTCTGCTGCTACTGTTACTGTTGCAGTTACTGCTGCTGCTCTTGTTTATGATGCTGGTACTGTTGCTGGTACCGCTGCCGTCTGTTGCTGCTGATGCTACTGCTTATACTACTGCTGCTGTTACTGCTACTGTTGTTACTGCTGCTACTACTGTTGCTGTTAGATGCTGTTGGCATCTCTCATTTCCATCTCTGAGAATTCAGAAGATGCTGTCTGCCATATTGCTGACGGAAGATACTAGTTCCTTCTGTCTCTCACTGTGATGTTGGTACCTCGCGTTCTAACTGAAGTGACCATGAAGCTGAACCATATTCTGCGGCTGCTGATGGACTTCTCTGTCGACTAACTGGAACTGACTGGCAGGTGAATCAGCAGTGCCTGTTGGCTGAGGGAAGCTGGCTTCCCAGCTGGCAGGTAAGAGCGTCTGATCCAGCTGCTGGTTCCTCCAAGATCTTTGCTCCAAGGATTTCCAGCTGGTAGCAGCTGCATCCGGCTGCCTCAGACTACTCCTTCAGGCTCTAAACCTCAAGACTCGAACAACCGGCTTCCTGTTACTGATTTAGAGGGGGAATGAGAGGCGAGAGAGCATAATGAGTGAGAGATGAGTTTCACAGTAATCATTTGCCAAAATTTTGTGACCTAACTTGACCAAATCATCTGCAACATACGCTAAGCTACAGTACGGAGACAGGTGTCAGAAAAATAAATTTCCTATATTTTTACTCTTAACAATCTCCTCTTCCTCCTCCCATACTTCTTCCTTTCTCCCTTCCTATCCTTTTACGTCCTTAGTCTCTCTTCCCTCTGGGGTTTTACCCCCCTTTATTTTTATCTCCCTCCTTCTCTCCCTCCATTCTCCTCACTCCTTACCTCCGAGCATGGCTTCGCATACTGATTACAAATTAGATACACGGTACTACTAACGACACACACACACCCCACCAACGTCATTTAATAACGCACACCTCGTCTTCAGGCAACGTTAATGAGTGCCAAACAACGAAGAGCGCCAGTGAATCTGTCAAAACAAGTCTTTGCAAGCTGCTGAGCCCAGAATTACTCAGGAAAACTTTAAAAAAAAAAAAGCAAAACGACATGCTGTGGGTGGTGAAGGCTCGATCTTTCGTCCTTCAGTTACCTTAAAAGTACAATTAACAAACCCGTGTGGATCATGCGGCACAAGGAGTGATGAAGGCTTGATCCTACTTTTGCAAAGTGCATTTGAAGCTCAGTTTGCATCGTACATGACCAAATTAAATACTGAATATTCCAGTCAAAATAATAATTATAAATACAGATAATTATTATTCGTGATAAAAATATAAAAATCATGTTTTTGTTGTCAATAATAATAATAAATAATGTTTAACCAACTCGCTCTTTTTTTATATTAATCGCCGAGTGCGGACTACTATGTAAAAGAAAGGTATTTGCTCTTTGCTTTAAGGGATTTAACCCAATGATTATGTCAACTGAGACAGTAATCCAATTTAATCCTCCCCACCACACCATGCAAGGATGGTCGAGGCTAGCACAACTACCACTGACTACCATGATGGTCAGAGATCCATACCACAATACCATGATGGTCAGAGATCCATCCAACATATGGATAGACCTTCCTACCTAACCTACAGAATCTCTCTTCCTTCCCTCCCTCCCTCCCTCCTTCCTTCCCTCCCTCTCTCCCTGAAGAAGTTAACTCCTGCAACAAAGACTTGCCATCTTTTTAACCTGCAGGAGGGAAGAAGGAAACAGAGGGACTAAGACACAGAAAGGGAGAGAGAGGGAGAGATGAAGGAAGGAGGCTGGGATGGAGTCAGAGGCAGCCAGGGTGGGTAGTGGTGGGTGCCTGGGTGGGTAGTGGTGGGTTCCATAAGGATTTTGTCTGCCGAAATATTGAATTTTTAGGTATTTTTATCCCTAAAGCAAATATTCCCTAGGGTAAGACATGCTGCCTTTGGGTGGTGGGGAGTTTGGGAGGGGGAGAAAGAGTGAGGTAGAGGTAGGGGTGAAGAAACAATAGGAAAAGATGATGGAGGAAGGGAGATTTCAAGGTTATGTATGTAGTGGGGTTGGGAATAATAATATTTTATTATTATATTATATTTTATTATATATTTTATTATTATTATAAGTGTAATATTATATAAATATTATAGTATAAAATATTATTATAGGTAATGTTAGTTATTTTATTTATTTAGGATTAAATTTGAATTTTGAGTTCGTTAGGGTTAAAAAGTCAACAAACACTTTCCGAAATATGTATATATGTATATGTATACGTATATGTATATGTATTTATGTATTAGCTCACATAAGATGATTCTGCTTGCATAAAACAGATACACCCAGTCATGCAGGTCAGAGCGAGACTGAGTCAGACATTGATTCAACCTTACAGGCAGTCAATCTGTCAGACTATCAGTTAGACTATCAGCCAGTCTGTCAGACTGTGAGATAGTCAGTTAGGCAGTCAGCCAACCAGGCAGTCAGTCGGTCAAACTTCCAGACATACTCCCAGGTCCTTGGGAAGAGGCACTGAGATTTGACCTTAACGTAATTGTCACCAAGGAAAGGTCAAGATGAAAGTTGAGAAGGTCACTGCTTGCAGGAAGCTCACAGCTTCCTCCCAGGAAACTCTCACCTTACTTAAATGATGCTTAAAGCTTCCTCCCACGACATCAGCTCACTCCTAAGGTTGGGAAGCTCACAGCTTCCTCCCAGGAAGTTACACCTTCCTTCCGGGAAGCTCTGTCCTAAAATAATGCTTCAAACATTATTGGAGGAAAGCTGGAGAGCTCACAGCTTCCTTCCATAAAGCTCCTCTCAGCTTCCTCCAATAATGCGTCAAGCTTCCTGGAAAGCTCACAGCTTCCTTAGGCAGCATCAGCTGTGACACAAAAATACAGTGGTATCTGTGTTCTAGTATCAGGAACAAGCACTGCTGACGCTCAGCACTTCTCTCACATATCATTGCTAAGAATGCTGTAGTTGCTGCTCACCCTAGAGAGAATGACTGAGCTAGAGAGAATGACTGAGCTAGAGAGAATGACTGAGCTAGAGAGAATGACTGAGCTAGAGAGAATGACTGAGCTAGAGAGAATGATTGAGCTAGAGAGAATGACTGACCTAAGAGAGAATGACTGACCTAAGAGAGAATGACTGACCTAAGAGAGAATGACTGACCTAAGAGAGAATGACTGACCTAAGAGAGAATGACTGACCTAAGAGAGAATGACTGACCTAAGAGAGAATGACTGACCTAAGAGAGAATGACTGACCTAAGAGAGAATGACTGACCTAAGAGAGAATGACTGACCTAAGAGAGAATGACTGACCTAGAGAGAATGACTGACCTAGAGAGAATGACTGACCTAGAGAGAATGACTGACCTAGAGAGAGAATGACTGACCTAGAGAGAGAATGACTGACCTAGAGAGAGAATGACTGACCTAGAGAGAGAATGACTGACCTAGAGAGAGAATGACTGACCTAGAGAGAGAATGACTGACCTAGAGAGAGAATGACTGACCTAGAGAGAGAATGACTGACCTAGAGAGAGAATGACTGACCTAGAGAGAGAATGACTGACCTAGAGAGAATGACCCTGCTGAGAATGACTGAGCCTACAGAGAATGACTGACCCTACAGGGAATGACTGACCCTACAGAGAATGACTGACCCTACAGATAATTACCGAATCCTCCAAGTTCAGGCTGACATAGTTAAGAGATTGACAGATTTGACTGATTGGTTTGAGAAGGCATTATCTGTGCTGGAGTATGACATAAAAAACATCCATTGATGGAGAATGATAGAAAAACCATCCATTGTGATGGAGAATGATAGAAAAACCATCCATTGTGATGGAGAATGACAGAAAAACCATCCATTTTGATGGAGAATGACAGAAACCATCCATTGTGAAGGAGAATGACAGAAACCATCCATTGTGAAGGAGAATGACAGAAAAACCATTAATATTTTTGTTTCTGTTTCCAGTCAGTCAAGTTTGCTTATCATTCTGAAGGATCATTTTTCCTCCCTGATTAGTTCCCTGCCTCCCTGTGGATGCTTAGGGAGTAGTCTGATGATCCTCAGCCCCCAACCAATCCCCAATCTCCCTCTTCATCTTCCCAGTTCCAATCATCACCAGAGATTATCAATCCTATCTTGGATTTGGGAAGATAAGACTTTTTTGATCTATGGTCGATCTGACTTCGTAAAAATCTAGAGATATCGGAATCATTGTCTCATAAAGTGGGTCTTTAAGACTGTCAGTTTTAAATATCTATGTAATGAACTATAATATTTTTAATATGGCTGGCAAATTCTCTCATAATAATATAATTATATTATCATACTAATATTATTATAATAATATTATAATATCATTATTATTATTCATACTTTTAAACCACACGGAGGGCCCGGGTTCGATTCCCGGCGGGTGGAAACATTTCGACGTGTTTCCTTACACCTGTTGTCATGTTCACCTAGCAGCAAATAGGTACCTGGGTTGTTAGTCGACTGGTGTGGGTCGCATCCTGGGGGACAAGATTAAGGACCCCAATGGAAATAAAACACAGTCCTCGATGACGCACTGACTTTCTTGGGTTATCCTGGGTGGCTAACCCTCCGGGGTTAAAAATCCGAAGAAATCTTATCTTATCTTTGTCTCCTTCCGAGGTAGGGTGACTCCCCCAAAAAAAAAAAAAAAAAAAAAAAAAACAATCATTCGCTGTTTTGCCAGAAGGGCGCCGACTACTCAGTTCAAGTGCTCACACTCCAACAGCACGTCAAATCATGAAAAGCAATTGCCTCCACTATTATCCAACACGCTCACACAAGCCTTATGGATGTCAAAGTCTTTAGCACTCAAAACCTTCTTTACCCCTTCCCCTCCAGCGTTCCAGAGGGCTACCTCAACCCCGCCTTCCCTCCACTCCAATTTTAAACGCCCTCCAAGTCAACCCATTTTACTCCAAACTTCTTTAACAAACCCCCTCCTCAACCCTCTTGTTAACACTTTTGGTAACTCCGCTATTCCTCGTAATCTCCAAATACCAAATTCTCTGCAAAATATTTACAATAACAAAAATAATCATATTTTTAGTATATATTATGATAGTAATAATATAAAGTATTATTAAAAATAATGATAATACTATCATATTAATATAATGACAATGATATTACTACTACTACTACTACTACTACTATACTACTACTACTACTGGGGTCGTCCCGCAGTTACTAAAAACAACAGACATAGCCCCACTCCACAAAGAGGGTAGTAAAGAGATATATCATAAAAATCTTTGAAAGGGTTCTAAGAAGCAAGATCGCCACTCATCTAGATACCCATCAGTTACACAACCCAGGGCAGCATGGGTTTAGAGCAGGTCGCTCCTGTCTGTCCCAACTACTGGACCACTACGACAAGGTCCTGGATGCTCTAGAAGACAAACAAAATGCAGATGTTATATACACAGACTTTGCAAAAGCCTTTGACAAGTGTGACCATGGTGTAATAGCACACAAAATGCGTGATAAAGGAATGACAGGAAAATTGGGTAGATGGATCTATAATTTCCTAACATGTAGAACACAAAGAGTAGTAGTCAACAGAGTAAAGTCTGAGGCAGCTACTGTGAAAAGCTCTGTTCCACAAGGCACAGTACTTGCTCCCATCCTGTTCCTCATCCTCATATCGAACATACACAGGGATATAAGCCACAGTGCCGTGTCTTCCTTTGCAGATGACACCCGAATCTGTATGACAGTGTCCACCGTTGAAGACACTGCAAGACTCCAAGCAGACATAAACCAAATCTTTAAATGGGCTGCAGAAAACAATATGAAGTTCAATGATGAGAAATTTCAATTACTCATATATGGAAAACGTGAAGAAATTAAAATCTCATCGGAGTACAAAACAAATTCCAATCACACAATAGAGCGAGAAACTAATGTCAAAGACCTGGGAGTGATCATGTCAGAGGATCTCGCCTTCAAGGACCATAACACCGTAGCAATCGCATCTGCTAGAAAAATGACAGGATGGATAATGAGAACCTTCAAAACCAGGGATACCAAGCCCATGTTGACACTTTACAGGTCGCTTGTTCTATCTAGGCTGGAATATTGCTGCACACTAACTGCACCTTTCAAGGCGGGTGAAATTGCTGACCTAGAAAATGTGCAGAGAACCTTCACGGCACGCATAACTGCGATAAACCACCTCAACTACTGGGAACGCTTGAAGTTCCTAAACCTGTACTCCCTAGAACGCAGGCGGGAGAGATACATTATTATATACACGTGGAAAATCCTAGAGGGATTAGTACCAAACTTGCACACTAGAGTCACTCCCTACGAAAGCAAAAGACTCGGCAGTCGATGTAACATCCCCCAATGAAAAGCAGGGGTGCCACTAGCACGTTGAGGGAGAACACACTAAGTCTCAGGGGCACAAGACTGTTCAACTGCCTCCCAGCATACATCAGGGGGATTACTAACAAACCCCTGGCTGTCTTCAAGCAGGCACTGGACAGGCACCTAAAGTCGGTACCTGACCAGCCAGGCTGTGGTTCGTACGTTGGACTACGTGCGGCCAGCAGTAACAGCCTGGTTGATTAGGCTCTGATCCAACATGAGGCCTGGTCACAGACCTGGCCGCAGGGGCGTTGACCCCTGGAACACTCTCCAGGTATACTACTACTACTATACTACTACTATACTACTACTATACTACTACTATACTACTACTATACTCTACTACATACTCACTCTTCATAGCTGCTGCTTACTACTATGTACTACTGCTTCTACTACTACTGCTGCTGCTATACTTAGCTGCTCTATACTGCTCTATGCTCTGCTATACTGCTGCTGTCTGCTGCATCTAGCTGCTTACTTACTACTGCTATACTGCTCTGTCTACTACTGTACTGCTATGCTGCTCTGTACTGCTCTGCTGCTGCTTGCTACTGCTGCTCCTACTCTGCTGCTGTCTTCTCTTCTGCTGCTGCTGCTGCTGCTGCTTGCTGCATGCTGCTGTGCTGCTGCTGCTGCTGTCTGCTACTGCTGCTATGCTGCTGCTGTGCTGCTGCTGTACTGCTACTGCTGCTGCATGTGCTCTGCTGCTGCTGCTGCTGTCTGCTGCTGTCTGCTGTGCTGCTGCTGTCTGCTGCTTAGCTGCTGACTGCTGCTATGCTCTCTGTGCTGCTGCTGTGCTGCTGCTGCTGCTGTGCTGCTGCTGTCTGCTGCTTAGCTGCTGCTGTGCTGCTGCTGCTGCTGTGTTCTGCTGTGCTGCTGCTGCTGCTGTAGCTGCTGCTGTCTGCTGCTGTGCTGCTGCTGCTGCTGCTGCTGCTGCTGCTGCTGCTGCTGTGCTGCTGCTGCTGCACTGCTGCTGCTGCTGCTGCTGCTGTGCTGCTGCTGCTGCTGCTGTGCTGCTGTTGTGCTGCTGCTGTGCTGCTGCTGCTGCTGCTCTGTGCTGCGCTGTGCTGCTGCTGCTGCTGCTGTGCTGCGCTGTGTTGCTGCTGTGCTGCTGCTCTGTGCTGCTGCTGCTGCTGCTGCTGTCTGCTGCTGCTGCTGTGCTGCTCTTGCTGCTGCTCTGCTGCTGCTGCTGCTATGCTGCTGCTGCTGCTGCTTACTGCTGCTGCTGCTGCTGCTGCTGCTGTGCTGCTGCTGCTGCTGTGCTGCTGCTGCTGCTGCTGTGCTGCTGTGCTGCTGCTGCTGCACTGCTGCTGCTGCTGTTGTGCTGCGACTTATGCTGCTGCTGCTGTACTGCTGCTGTGCTGCTGCTTGCTGCTCTGTGCTGCTGCTATGCTGCTGCTTCTGCTGCTGTGCTGCTGCTGCTGCTGCTGTGCTGCTGCTGCTGCTGTGCTGCTGCTTGCTGCTGCTGCTGGCTGCTGCTGCTGCTGCTGCTGCTGTGCTGCTGCTGTAGCTGCTGCTGGCTGCTGTATGCTGCTCTGTCTGCTGCTGTGCTGCTGCTGCTGCTGCTGTGCTGCTGCTGTCTGCTGCTGCTGCTGCTGCTGCTGCTGCTGCTGCTGCTCTACTGCTGCTGCTGTGCTGCTGCTGCTTCTGCTGCTGCTGCTGCTTGCTGCTGCTTGCTGCTGCTCTGCTACTGCTGCTGTCTGCTGCTTCATCTACTACTCTCTATCTACTACTACTATACTACTACTATACTACTACTATACTACTACTATACTATTGCCACTACTGTGTTACTGCTACTATACTACTAATAATAATAATAGTAAATGTATAATAGCAGCAACAATCACTTTCTTAGATTCTTTGTTTCGTGTTCAAAGTTGTCTCTCTCTAGATCCCCAGCCACACCCCACAAGCCTCTTTCTTGCCCTTAAGTCCTTCCTACTACCCCGGTTCCCCCTTTACTCCCTTTAGCCCCTTTTTTTCCCCTAGTCTCGGCCTCCCTTAGGGAAAAAAATGGGAGTCTGGTAGAAGTTTTGGCGCCAGATATGGTGTCTGGCGACACCCTGGCCAGACTACTCCCTCACTCTCTCTCTCTCCCTCCTTCTCTACCTCCCTCCATCCTACCCTCCCTTACTTTCTCCATCCTACCCTCCCTTACTTCCTCCATTCTTCCCTTATCCCTTTCCCTCACTTTGAATCCCTTCTACTATCTCTCCAACTCACACTTTCTTCCCTTCCTCCATCCCGTCCTTCCATACCACTTTCCCTCTATCTACTCGCTCTGTTTGATAAATAGATAAATGAACGTTTATTAAAGGAAATTTTTCAGGATTGTAAAACCTTTTTCATACCCCATATTTCTTCGAAATTATTTGACAAGAAACAAAAAACAGAGAAAAACAGATATTAGCCATGACACACCGTAGCAGGCACACCGTAGCAGACATAGGACAGACACAGTAGCAGACAGACACAATGTCAGACATAAACATAGCCACGTACAGAGACATAAATACAGACACGGAATAAGCAGACACAGACATGTTCACAGACAAACTGAGACAAGTATTAAGATATTAACACAATTTGCAGACACGGATCCTGACACGGTCCCAGACAGTCGCAGACACAGTCGCAGACAGTCGCAGAGAAAACCCTAGACACAGACACACAGACAAGGACACATGCATATTCACAGACCAATATGCAAATGCAGACAAGAATATCTCTCTGATGACGGAACATTGCCTCTCCTGCTCACTATGGTGCCAGGCTCGAGATTCACGGAACTGGAGCTGCCCTCTCCTCTTCCAGTATGATCCCTAGCGGGTCTAACGCTCCCTATGGCTGTAATTATATGTAGTTACGCGTAAACTAGTATTTAGTTGTGATAAACTTAATAAACAGAAGGACTGTCAATTTACGGGACCACGTTTCAAGTCTCTCGTCCACCTTCTCTTTATTCGTGTGTGTGTGTGTGTGTGTGTGTGTTTATATATATAATGTCGTGCCGAATAGGTGAAATTGGTCAATTAGCAAAAACTCGTTTAAAATTAAGTGCTTTCTAAAATTTTCTCTTATACATTTAAACATATTTTTTCATTTATGTTAATGTAAAAATTAATGATTTTGTACCAAAAGAACCTTAGAAAACTTACCTAACCTTATTCTAGCAAGCACAATTTAATTTAGCCTAATCCAACCAAATATATTTTATACAAGTTTACAATAATTTAACAATAAACAAACACAATGAAATATATATTTTTTTCGTTAGGTTCAGAATTATTTTTGCGAAATTATTGCATACACAAATTTTCGTTTGCCTTATTCGGCAAGAAAAGCGTTGCTGTTTAAGACAAAATAGCAAGTTTTACCTATTCGGCACGATGGTTGAATTACGAACTCGAAGGAGGAGAGTTTTGCTGTGAGTGACCCCCCCTTCATACGGGTTTAGCGCTTCGAGTGAATTGACTTTTTTTACATGTATTCCTTGTCGTTGTATTGACGGTGTTCCGCTGCTGCTGTTTTCTTGCTGTTGTGCTGTTATTGCTGTGCTGTTATTGCTGTGCTGTTATTGCTGTGCTGTTATTGCTGTGCTGTTATTGCTGTGCTGTTATTGCTGTGCTGTTATTGTGTGCTGTTATTGCTGTGTGTATTGCTTGTGCTGTTATTGCTGTGCTGTTATTGCTGTGCTGTTATTGCTGTGCTGTTATTGCTGTGCTGTTATTGCTGTGCTGTTATTGCTGTGCTGTTATTGCTGTGCTGTTATTGCTGTGCTGTTATTGCTGTGCTGTTATTGCTGTGCTGTTATTGCTGTGCTGTTATTGCTGTGCTGTTATTGCTGTGCTGTTATTGCTGTGCTGTTATTGTTGTGCTGTTATTGTTGTGTTGTTATTGTTGTGCTGTTATTGTTGTGCTGTTATTGTTGTGCTGTTATTGTTGTGCTGTTATTGTTGTGCTGTTATTGCTGTGCTGTTATTGCTGTGCTGTTATTGCTGTGTTATTGTTGTGCTGTTATTGTTGTGCTGTTATTGTTGTGCTGTTATTGTTGTGCTGTTATTGTTGTGCTGTTATTGCTGTGCTGTTATTGTTGTGCTGTTATTGTTGTGCTGTTATTGCTGTGCTGTTATTGCTGTGCTGTTTTTGCTGTGCTGTTATTGTTTTGCTGTTATTGTTTTGCTGTTATGGTTGTGCTGTTATTGTTGTGCTGTTATTGTTGTGCTGTTATTGCTGTGCTGTTATTGCTGTGCTGTTATTGCTGTGCTGTTATTGCTGTGCTGTTATTGTTGTGCTGTTATTGCTGTGCTGTTGTTGTGCTGTTATTGTTGTGCTGTTATTGTTGTGCTGTTATTGTGCTGTTATTGTGCTGTTATTGCTGTGCTGTTATTGCTGTGCTGTTATTGTTGTGCTGTTATTGTTGTGCTGTTATCGTTGGCGTTGTTGCTGTGGTATTGTTGATGCTGTTTCTGTTCTCTCTCCTCTCATCTTATTTTCTATTTTTCTTCAGTCTACATCATGTGCTCTGTTATTTCTCTACCTCCTTTCTCATTCCTCCACCTCCTTTCTCATTCCCCCACCTCGTTTCTCATTCCCCCACCTCGTTTCTCATTCCCCCACCTCTTTTCTCATTCCCCCACTTCCTTTCTCATTCCCCTTCCCAACATAGTTTCTCTTTTCCTTCCCATTTCTCTCTTTAATCTCGCATCTCTTCTCTTTTTTAATACACCTAACTCTCTATTGCAATGAGGTCAATACTGAGAGAGAGAGAGAGAGAGAGAGAGATCAAATGGGTGGGTGGGCGTGGTTGGAATCACACGAATGGGTGGAAGTGGGTTGATGGGAGGGAATGGGTTTCTGGGTAAAGGTGGGTGGGCGTCAGTGGAGGTGGGTGGGTATATATTCACTCATTTCAAAGGCACTTAATTACCCACTTCTCAAACATTTAATAACAATGGTGTGTGCGGGGGCGAGTACTCCCAATTCACCGAGTACGTACGTACGTACACACACACACACACACACAACTGGCTAGCCAACTCTTGTATAATTTTGGTATTCTTGGTATGTTATATATTCTCATTTGTAAGTATTTCTTGCATTCTTTCTTGGCAGGCGAGTCAGAACTGTACAGGTGAATAATATGCTTCCATTATACGGCAACAGTATTGCCAGTCTCCTCGCCCAGTAATTTTAAACTAGGATGAATAAGGCACAATACCAAGGCTGGAACGATTCTCAACTTACTCACAAGTCCCAGTACCGTGATTGGAACAATTCCTAACTTACTCACGGTTCCCAGTACCTCAGTTGGAACAATTCCCAACTAACCCTGACGTTGGGAATAAATGCTGGACGTCTAAGTAATCGTCTCGCTTAACGATGTCTCGCTTAACGATGTCTCGCTTAACGATGTCTCGCTTAACGATGTCTCGCTTAACGATGTCTCGCTTAACGATGTCTCGCTTAACGATGTCTCGCTTAACGATGTCTCGCTTAGTCATATTTTTGCATTTTTTCTAAAATTTTCATTAGAACCTCGTGGCTTTTGAAAATTTCTTATTGTTTAGTTATTTTCAAGTTTTCAACATTTTATTAAATTTTGTAAGTTAAATTTTTCTTCGTTTTTCTCCCCCGACTTTAAAGCTCCAGGAGCGACGTCTATATAATTTAGATATAGTGTCTATAAATTAGCTGTAGTTTATTTTGAAAATCAATTTTACCATTTCAAATTTTTTTTCCATCACTTTCAGCTTTGAATTTTCTGTGTTGCTCAGACAAATTACTATTCTACCTAATACACCTAGATAGTACAAAATAGTTCTTAATCTAGACAGTAGATAGTTTTCAGCAGAGAGTCTCAGTTTGGACTCTAAAGTCCTCTGCGATCTGTCATTTCCATGTACTCATGTGTATCTATGTACACAGGATCAGGTCTGTGATGTTGATCTTTCAGTCAAGGACCTTAAGTTCGTTATATACAAGGTCAGGTTTATAGCTTATGGGCCCCCGTGTAAGGTTCTTAGAGTGTAAAAACTCGATTGAACGAGTGATGGTGAATGTTTCATTTTTGGGTCACCCTACCTTGGTGGAACACGCCAGACATGGCCGAAGTGTATTACGGTACTTAGGTCATATCTCATGGTCTTAATAAGATACCTGAACATATAAGAGATTTATGACATATTACTGAGAAGACGTTTCGTCCACCATGGTGGGCGAAAAGTCTTCTCAATAAAATGCTATTATCCTCATATTTTGTCTTGCTAACATACTTTTCGGTACTTAATAATATTGATAAACATTCTTATCTTATGGGATAGACCACTTACATTTTGGGCCAGACCTCTTGTATCTTGGGACAGACTTGTTTCTTATTTCTTGTGACAAACCTCTTCCTTATATCTGGACCAGAAATCTTCCTTATATGTTGGTCATGACCTCATCCTTATATCTTGGGACAGACCTCTTATATCTTGGGACAGACCTCTTATATCTTGGGACAGACCTCTTATATCTTGGGACAGACCTCTTATATCTTGGACAGACCTCTTATATCTTGGGACAGACCTCTTATATCTTGGGACAGACCTCTTATATCTTGGGACAGACCTCTTATATCTTGGGACAGACCTCTTATATCTTGGGACAGACTTCTTTTTTCTAACTTGGGACAAACCTTTTCCTTATATGTTGGTCATTACCTCATTTTAGTATCTTGGGTCAGACCTCTTTCTCATAGCTTGAAAAAGATCTATCTTGGAATAGACTTCATATGCTGTAATAAACTGCCCTCGTTTGCATGACTAAGAAATGCTCACCTCGTAAAGGTTTATCTTGGTTTCTATGGTCTTTAAGGGGTCATTGCTACTGATATTGTCTCTTTAAGAGAAACCCGAGTGGTGGTGGTGCTCGCTCCCTTGAAGGGAATGCAGAAAATAGGTCGGTGGGAAGTTTTCACAGTCCAGAAGAATCTGGGTTACTCCCACCCCTTTTAGTTGTTGCTCCTAAATATACAGCTTCCTTAATCCTTCTCGGAATGGTTGACCAAAGCCAAATCTAGTGCGCTGGGTTAAAAAATTATGGATCTTACCAGAGACATAAAATAAGACATGTCAAGGCTAAAGACGTCTAAAAGAAATGGGTAAATCCATGTCGTTGCTAACTCAAGAATTGTGAGTTCAGTCCTGGTAACATTTATAAGTTATAGTCCAATAAAAACTATATCCCAGAGGACAGCCAACTCAGGTGTGAGATGAGTAGAAAGTTGAGTAATGCTCCTAACTTGGTCAAGTCACAAGGTAAAGGAGGAAAGTAGCGGAAATTAAATCCTTCACATCACCCAAGTGAAGTTAGGAAACTGAATCATAGGTGGCGCAGACATCCCAGTTCCACCAGAGTACCAGTGAAGGAAACTATACAAACAAGCCTAACATCCACACTGTCATTTACTTGTGTACACTAAATACAACAAATGAATAATCCACTGTCAGGCAGTGTGGCTAGTTTCCATTGAGGTCCTTCCAAGACGCGACCTACAACAGTCAACTAACAGCCCCGGTGGCCTGGTGGCTAAAGCTCTCACTTCACGCACGGAGAGCCCGGATTCAATTCCCGGTGGGGCGGAAACATTTCGTAGTGTTTCCTTACACACACACACACACACATACAACAGGCCTAGTGTCTAATCGACATGTGCCTAGGACAAAATGGTAACTAACTAACCGAGGTGAGGGTCTACCACCGCCTTCACTACCATCACCACCACCACAACCACAACCACCACCACAACCACCGCTCTGTTAGCGTGAGCATCACACTGAAATTCTGCCTCTATTGATTATAAACTGGTGCTGCTGCCTATCTTCCACACCTCTTGGCTTCCTTAAACTTTTCTATTTTCTTTTTTATCAAAGTCTCTTCCATTTCCTTAACTGTCGTGTCCTTTGTTGTCTGACATTTTCTCCTTTTCGAGTATTAAAACAAGCTTTCTGTTTTTAAGATTTTTTAGTCTTCAATTTGTTTTATTTTGTTGGCTGATAGTATGATAGATCTACTCCAGAACTGACATACTTCTGTGTGTATATACGCTGATAAACACTCAGCTCTGTGTATGTGTACTGAAAGATACCTTTCTGTGTATTCGTATATATTTAGAGATACGAATCTCTCTTCATATACACACAGACACGTACCTCTGTGAGTATATATATTAACTACTACTTTAAGGATGAAAAAATACTTCCTGACGTCTCGGTGAATCACGTATTCCTTTAACTTTCGACTATGAGGCCAAGTATATCCGTGTCCTGCCTCTCGAACAGTCTGTTATTGTCTAACTTTTGAAGTCCTCTGTGCATTTTGTTTGTCGTTATCATGTCTTCGCTGATTCTCTTGTCCTCGTTGCTCTCATCTCTCCCTCCTCAGGGACTCAGAGCAGCCACGGAGCCCTACCATATTCCCTTAGCTCCGGGACTAGTCTCGTTGCATATCTCTGTACTTTTCCCGGTTTTTTTACATGCTTAATCAGGTGAGGGATTGCATGCTGAGGCTGATGTCTTGTATAGGGCCGTGAATGACTCTGTTAGTCTTCAAAGTTACAGGATGACACTTGGCTTCAGAAGTTGTTCTGTTGATGGACTCCTCTGGCGATATGCTCGGCATCATGCTCAATCAGACGTATTTCTCACTGATTAATATTAGTCTCTGTCCCAAGAATCTACTCATTTTCCGATTGTCTTGCTCCTTCCTCAATTTTCATAATTTTACATTTATCGAGGCTGAGTTCCAGAATCCACTTGTCTGACCAGTTTCCCCAGGTACATTAGGGGCTTTTTCTTGCCCTCACCATTTTATACTTTCCTCAGTATTTTTGCATCTGCAAACATGAATACATCTGACGCTATCTCTTCAAGTATGTCGTCAACATATACTACAAACAGTATTGGTCCTAATGTTGATCGTGGCATAACTTGTTGCTCTTCACCATTCTGGCACCTCTCCTTCTACAGTCACTTCACGTCTCCTTTCGATAAAGAACTGTGATCCACCGTAGTCTATTCATTTTTATACCTGCCTTCTTGTTAAGGTTTTGTCCCAGAATCTTGTGGAGACAGTATTAAATGACTTCTTGCAGATCACGAATTTGCAGTCAACCGATCTTTCTCTCTGTTACTTTATAACAGAAGTTCAACTAGTTTGCGAGGTACGATTTGCTATCTCTAAACCCGTGCTGGTTATTGTTTTCGAAAATACTTCATTCTGTAGTTCCTCCAACACCCTCCTGCTTATCTTCTCAGCTGATTTACATAAAAAACATGTCTGTCTCCTTCCTTAAGTTTTGAGGCGCATCTTATTTGGTTGATAGTAGATTTTAGCTAGTGGTTCAGACAGTGTTTGTTGCTTCTACTAGAATCCCTGATGTTAATTGGTTAGGTCTCGTTGCATTTGATGGTATCGAGTACATGTCTGACGAAATCAGTGGCTTATATGCTGGCCTGGAGTTTTAAGACTCACTCGCCACGAGTTCAATCCCCCCCCGTGGTATGGTTTGTATATGTTGGTGAACCTTTTCTCTTCGACTCGTGTTGTTCCTGTTCTCACTGAGAACTATTAAAATAGTTTGTTCAACTCATCACGAAGTTCCTGTCATTTCCGGTGAGTTCTTGAATCTTCATTAGTTTTTAGTGAGAGTTATGTATAAGTGTGTGTGTGTGAATGTGGTGGAATTGTGGTGAAGTGTAGTCGTATGTGAGGGGGGAGTCAGTGTATCTGGGAAATTTTGATGTGTGTGTGTATGTGGATGTTTACTGTGGAGTGTGGGCATGTGGGGTTGAGTGTGGGCATGTGCGGGTGTTTATGGTACAATAAACATGTCTGAAAGAGACCAGAGGATTGAGCTGGACGTCTAGCAATTAACAGTCTGGCCTGTGGTCTCCTCTGATCCTTTTGTGCGGGCGGCCTGTCATTCCTCTTCTCCCTGGAATGTCTTCCAGACACGCGTCTCTCTGGAATTCCTTGATTGTCGTCACCAACGATTTGTGAAAGAGACGAAAATAAAAAAAAAAGTGAAATTCCTCACATCTATTTAATAATCATCTGCAAAATATAGAACCAAAAATTTGTCTACTCGTAAAATGTTTTAGAAAATATTATAGTAAACAAAAAATTCTTATTGTTTTTACAAAATCAGCCTACGTAGGCTGATCCAAAGGAAACCTATTCACCATCATTCTTTTAATAGCTGTTTAGCCAGAAGCTGGTGGGCAACTCCGTTTAAATAACTCAAGAGCTGCAAAATTTCTTTTATACAATTACGTGAAATTCTACGTAATATTAACACTGTTAATACATAATCCTTGAAATTATTCTC
This sequence comes from Cherax destructor, assembly GCA_009830355.1. Lineage (NCBI taxonomy): Eukaryota > Metazoa > Arthropoda > Malacostraca > Decapoda > Parastacidae > Cherax > Cherax destructor. Next base: position 448,040 of record WNWK01000088.1, on the reverse strand, counting down.
TTAAAATGTCATTCCGCATAATTAAGCATGTAATAAAGAATGACTCTTCTAATCGGCTTCAAACCCTAAACGCTGGTGTGTGTGTGCGTGCAAGTCTATTATTTTTCTCTTGGATGTTTATGAGCCAATTTGCCTATTTAATGGGAAAAATTGTATGCAAATCTTTCAGCAAAATACATAATTAAACGTAAAGCTTTTTGTTTTCAAGGTCTAAAGATTTTTTCCATATACTTCAGGGTCTAAGAAGAATTATTTTTCGTTTTCTTCAGGGGTCTAACAAGTATTTTTTTGTCTGGCACAGGGTCTGTCCCGGGGAAGGTCGGGTGAGGCAGACGTGGTGCGGTTGGCGGCACTGGAGGAAACGAACAGTACCCTGAGACAGCAACTGGAGGAGCTTGAGATACTGACACGCCAGCACCACACCCTCCAGCGTCACGTTCAGGAGAAGGACCTCGAGTGTGTCACCCTCAAGGAAAAACTCAAGCTTAAGAACGAACTCTGCCACGATCTGGTGAGTCTTCCAAATTGTTTGGCTAATAAGGTGTGGGTGTAGAGCCAGTAAAGTGTCTTTCTAGTTCAATAAGGTTACATTGAAGGTCATTATGGCTATGTAGGCCAATAAGATTACCTTTAGTGTGTCTTTTTTAGGTCAATAAGTTACTCTTAAGGTTAATAAGGTTACATTGTAAGGCCAATAAGGTGTTAGTCAATAAGGTGAGTTTGCAAGGTAATAGTGAACTTGTAGCTTATTATGCTATCCTTGCATATCAATAAATAACTTGAACGTCAATAGGGTACCTTTTAAGGTCAATAATATCTTGCAGTCACACCTTTTAGCTACAAGTGAAAAAAGTGACCCTTAGAAAAAAACGTGGAAACTAAACCCAACAGGTGATTGTACAGCATCAGTTAATCATGCAATAAACCACAGTTACACTAATCATGCGAACTACCACAACTAAATGCCAGCTGCTGATTATGCTACCACAATTAATCCTGCTCAACCAAGTCATTCTCCCAGCAGATTAGATATTCATTCACTGCCTGTCTGCTTTCCTCGTTACGTTAGCAGACAGCTTGTTGGTGTCGACTCTAATGGGTAATTAAGGTAATTAAGAGTGTAAGTAAGTGTCTCGAAATCAATTTTCTATTTACAAACTAGGGCAGTAAATGCCTCTTGCTTAATGAGCTAAACAAAGCAAGCAAATCTTTAAAGACAAAATTCTGGGTTACTATATTATTATTAATAGTAGTAGTAGAGGTAGTAATGGAAGGAATGATAGAAGTGTAGTGGTAGGACAGTAATAATTGTGGTAATTGCAGTAGTAGTAGTAGTAGTACTATAGAAGAATTAGTATTAGGATTATTAGTAACATTAATTATTATTTCTATAAATATTATTATTATGGGGAAGCGGTTAACCTACATGGATCACAGAGCCTGTGGAATGTGAGGAATGAGGCTAGGCTCATTCACTTAGATCAATATCCCTTCAACGGCATCAAGACACCGTTCCCCTAGTCATAATTTAAGGGAGTAAATGGATTGTAGGCAATACAATTATGAGTAATATTAATCAGGCGCAGTTACGGTGATTAGCTGCACTCAACGAGGACAAACGAGCCGTGGGGGCAGAGGGGGGAGGGGTAATTGCCCTCTAATCACCTCTCACGATAATTGCTAACACAATAATGACTCAATTATCAAAGATTTTGATCATAACTGAATGATGTGTTGTTGTTGGTCTCCTCAGGTGTCTGTTAATGATTAGAAGAATGTTTATGTGAGGTACTGAATGATTAGAGGTGTTTAAGTGAGTGATCTGATTAGTGATCGTTATTTTGATGATTAAAAAAGTGTTTTTAATTTATTAAAGTTTGGGAATGATTGGACTATTAGATTATAGACTCTGACAGAATGATTTGATTTCTATAAAAATATATTATTATTGGTGACTTATTACATGATTCGATTAGTGTATTGGATTAGTGTATTGATTAGTGGGCTGGGACGGCCCCATTGCTGAAAAGATACTTGCCAATATGCAAGTAACATCAGACAGGGAGACTGCTCGTCTCCTAGCTGTGAGTGCACATCACTCTGGGGACTTCCTCCAAACAGTTCCCATTTCGGCCATGGGAACACGCCTCGACCCTAAGACCCTTCGTATTGCAGTGGCTCTGCGCCTTGCTGCCACTATTCACACGGAATATACGTGTATTTGCAGCGATGCGCAAGCCGACCAATATGGTCTACATGGTCTTAACTGTTCTAAAACCAAGGGTTGGCATGCAAGACACAATGAAGTCAACGACATCATAAAGAGAACCCTCGCTACAGCTGGATGCCCAGCCGAGAGAGAGCCTCGATCACTAGCAGCCAACAATGCCCACAACCCAGCAAACCGCCCCGACGGGATCACCATCTATCCTTGGAAGAATGGCAAGCTCTTAGCATGGGATTATACCTGTGTGTCGACACTGGCTGACACCTACATCCATCACAGTGTTGGGCGACAGGGAGGAGCTGCTGACCACAGGGAGGAGTACAAGATCGGCAAGTACAGGGACATAAGCCAACAGTATAAATTTGTCCCAGTGGGATCAGAGACCTTGGGAGCGTGGGAAAAAAATGCAACACGTTTCCTTAAGGAACTGGGTTCCAGACTCATCGACACCACCAGGGACCCAAGAGCAGCCACGTTCATGTTCCAGCGTCTCAGCGTGGCCATCCAGAGGGGAAACGCATGCTGCATACTTCACTCGCGTCCGGCTTCGGGGGAGCTGGAGGAGATTCATAATCTTTGATATATTGTACCATTTTATTCAATTCATGTTCATGTTTTACATTGATGTATTCTGTCTATTAATAAAGCATTTCATCATTATATATAGGGGGTGGTAGGAGAAGAAAATATTCAAACAGCTCCGGGGAGAACCTCGAGTTTTCCCTGAGGTACGTTTATCGTCTTCTCTGAGGATGAGGGTCCCCAGCAAGTTCTAGAGGTGGTACCTCCTTATATATATATATATATATATATATATATATATGTCGTGCCGATTAGGTAAAACTGGTCAATTAGCAAGAACTAATCTAAAATTAAGTACTTTCTAAAATTTTCTCTTATACGTTGAAAGATATATTTTTTTCATTTATGTTAATGTAAGAATTTATAATTTTGTACCAAGAGAAACTTTGAAAACCTACCTAACCTTATTACAACAAGCGCAATTTAATTTAGCCTAACCCAACTAAATATATTTTAGATACGTTAACATTAATTTAATAATAAACAAACACAATGAAATATATTTTTTTGGTTATGTTCAGAATGATTTTGGCGAAATTATTGCATACACAAATTTTCACTTGTCTTATATGGCAAGGTGAGCGTTGCTATTTAAGCCAAAATAGCAAGTTTTACCTAATCGGCACGACATGTATATATATATATATATATATATATATATATATATATATATATATATATATATATATATATATAATATTAAGAAGTATTGTTCTAGGTGAGCTGTTTGTAATAGTGTGTTTGTAATTATGTTTGCTAAAAAATAGATGAGAAAATGTGAATTTTTTTTTGTGGTTTGAAAGATTTGAAATCTGAAGCGAAGACGCGGGATTTAGGACAAGCATTAATTGGAACAACGTTTTCTCTGTGTAGAGCTTTGTCACTACTTTGTAAAGCTCTACACAGAGTGAAACACAAGTCGATACAGCTCATGCGTGATACATTCTTTGCGAGATACATTGTATTCACAACTTGTAATACTAGCATTGATTAATAATAATAAAATTATCTCAATTTTTTTTTATATTTAAAATCAATTGCTTTAGTGATGACCTCTGAACTCTCTCTCTCTCTCTTCGTTGCCGCCCAGGATGCCACCCACCACCACCCACATAAGGTGACCTCATGCCGCCCACGTTGGTTTGAGATGTATTGACTGGCTTTCGTTTTAATTTCTCTTGTTTTGCACGTGTTTTTTTACTATCCTTGTTTTGTTTGCTTTATTTTTTCTTTAGTTCTTCATCCCTCTATCTATATTTTAATCTACCTATTTTTATATTTATCTTCACACGTCTTTATCAATTTTTCAAAGTCTCCTTCTCTACGTCTCATTTGTCTTCTCATTCCTTCTATCTTCCCAACGTCACAATCTATTTCTCATTCTCGCCTATATATTTCCCATTCTTTCGTATCTATCTCCCCACTTTTCCTATGTATCTTCCCAACTCCCCCATCTATTTCCTAACCTTCCCTATCTGTTTTCTCATTATCCAGATATACAACATATTTTTTTTATCTTTTTTTTTATTAAATTTCAAGAAATCTTCTACTTTTTTTTTGTCTGGAATATTTTTTTTTCTTCTAGACAAGGAGAATAAATTCCTAGGCCACAAGTATTTTTTAACAGGCCGAAGATATTTTTCCTCCCGTACCGCAAATATTTTTTCCCTGCCAGTGATGTATTTCTCGCTACATATATTGTTCAATAAAGCTTCAAGCTGTGACCGCAGCTCTTTGTGTGTGCATGCTATATATTATATATATATATATATATATATATATATATATATATATATATATATATATATATATATATATATATATATATATATATATATATAAAATAACAAGTAATGAACACTTGTGACTGTTCATTAATAACCCTCGTGGCAACTTCTTATTACTAAGCATAATACAATGTTCTTCTGTTCTGCTCACACTGACATAGTTGTTCTTCCTGAAGGAATCCCAGTTGGCTCGCGTTATCGAGAAGAACACAGAACTAACGATCCAGAACTCTGACCTTCAGAAACAGTTACAAGAACTGCAACATGTAAGTATATGTTACTTTTTGGTTTATCTTATTGTTTTATCCTTCAGTGTTTTATTTTTCTCGGTATTGTATATTCCTCTGTGTTTTATGGCTATCAGTGTCATTTCACTGCTTTATTTTCCTTATTGCCTCATATTCTTCGTTTTATCGTTTTCCATTATACTTCTGTCTTAAGGTTGCATGACACCTCTACAACACCAGTCAAGAAAGCTTACTATCAGTGTAAATTCTGAAAGAGTGGTATCTGTCAGCGAAAATACACTTATATGTATCTCTCACCGTAAATACACTGAAAAATGCGCATTTGTTTTAGTGTAATGCAAAGAAAGGGATATGTATTGTGTGGCTGTTAGTGTGATATATGGATGTGAAGCATGGGTTTTGAACGTTGCAGCAAGGAAGAGGCTGGAGGCAGTGGAGATATCATGTCTGAGGGCAAAGTATCGTGCGAATATTATGCAGAGAATTCGTAGTTTGGAGATTAAAATGAGGTGTGGGATTACTTACGAGTTTTTCCAGAGGGCTGATGAGGGGTTATTGAGGTGGTTTGCACATTCTAAGAAGATGGAGCAAAATAGAATGATTTTGAGGGTGTAAAAATCTGTAGTGGAGGGAAGGAGAGGTAGGGGTCGTCCTTGGAAAGGGAGGGAGGGGGGTAAAAGAGGTTTTGTATGCGAGGGGCTTGGACATCTAACAGGCATATGTAAGCATGCTAGATTAGAGTGGAGGCAAGTGGTTTTTTATGACTTGATGTGCTGTTGGAGTGTGAGCAAGGTAACATTTACGAAGGGATTCAGGGAAAGTGGTTAGATGGACAATTAAAAAAATTAAAAAAAAATTGCTAAAATGTTATTTTATTGCACATATTTCGACGATTTAGAGCGGTTTCAAGTTTTTTCTGATATATATTTTTATGGCTAAAATACGTAAATAATCACACTTCCAATCGAAACTGATAGTACAATTGCATTTTGTGGGGAAAATTAAGACAATTTTATTTTTTTCAATTAAGTCCTGGAGATGCGAAGTATTACAGTTTGGAAGGGCATCTGAGCTGTGGTGTAGGCGCACCTCTACTAAGACGGTGAGGGAGTAAGTGATGGTGAAAGTATTTCTTCTTTTTCAGGTTACCCTGCCTCTAGGGGAAACGGCTGGTGTTTTAAAAAAAAATAAGTTGTGTATCTCTCTCGGCATGTATGTATATAAACTAAGATGTATATGTCTTTGTGTGCGTAAACTAAGACGTGTACATCACCCAGTGTATATATAATGCGTGTATAACTAATGTATATTTACTAAGGTGTGTATAACTGGCAGCTATATAGAGGTGTATATCTCTCGCTGGATTAACACTTAGATATGTGCATCACTCAGTGTACATCACTCAGTGTACATCGCTCGGTGTACATCATCTTGGAAAAATTAGTATTTTAAAAAGTTTTTCTTTCTTATATATTCGTAAAACAAACCTTTTTATTCTAACCAAGCTTCATGGGCCATTCGTAAACTATTTTCTTTATTTTTTATATCTTGTAAATGCTTCTAAACATAATGACCGAGCAAGGACTCGAACCGGCAGATTTAAGTTGGGTAAATAGATTTAGAGAGGACTTAATAAAGGGTTGGTTTGGCAGTAGAGTTGTAGATGACTGGAACAAGTTACCAAGTACCTTCATTGAATTGAGTACTCCTTTGGTACCTTTAAAAATGATATTAGACAGGTTCTAGAGTGGGTATGACTGGGTGTGAGGGGGACCTGCCTAGTGTGGACCAGAAGACTTACTGCATTACGTTACACATTACTGTTACGCTATAATGCATGTATATGTATATAGGGTACCAGACTAACTGTTCGTCATTCATAATTCACAAATACCAATGCCGTTTTTCCAAACGTTTCGGAGTATAGGAGACCGTCATCAGTGGTGAAATATACTTTAACAAGTTGCCAAGGATAATATCGGGTCTCTATAAAATCAATAAAGTTCTTTTCAAAACAAAGCTGTGAAATAAAACTACGATACAAAAACTTTAACCTAACATTTATTATAGGAACTAAGTAATCAGTCTAGTTTTCCTAGAGTGTGTAGAGTGGTATAGCTGTAATAGTGCTTCTCGGCCAAGGCTTTGTACTCGCTATATAGAGAGATTCAGAGATGAGTTTTTTTTGTGCTGATGTGAGAGCTGTGTAACCGTCAGAGGTAAGAGGTGGTTGGTTACATTGTAGTGAACTCTGAGAGGAGACTCAGAGAGTTTAAATAGGGAAAGGCCAGAAGGGAAGAAATTGCTTGTGTGTTCGGGAAAGTGGTGGTTAAATTTTCGTTGAGGTACTGCCCAACTTTCGTGAGGTACTGCCCAACTTTCGTCAGGTACTGCCCAACTTTCGTGAGGTACTGCCCAACTTTCGTGAGGTGCTGCCCAACTTTCGTGAGGTGCTGCCCAACTTTCATGAGGTACTCCCCACGAATCAAGCATTACAGTTCCAGCACTTAAATAAGCAACACGGGACCTCGGGTTTCAATTAAGAGAATCCACACTCTTTAAAAAATACCAAAATCATACTGATTAATGAACACTCATTGAAAACTAATGTGGAAAGCAGCACGGAAATAATATAGGGGCACAATGCCGTGACTGGATCAATACACAAATAACCCAAGTCGGACCGAAACGTCATAGGATTCAATGTTCTATGTGCGGTGTATTTGTGTATGGAAAGGAATTCAGTTCCTTACGAATTTGAGAAGTTATGTTTCCTGAGTAAGGCAGCTGAACGTACTGCATATCCTTACGAAATGTGTTGGTTAAAATTATACAAATATGTTTCCCAGTAACTTTCCCAGCAGTCTGTAAAATGATTTAATTGGGGAGAGATAGAGAGACACACACACAGACACATAGAGACACAGACACAGAGAGAGAAAGAAACAGACACAGAGACATAGAGAGACACACAGACACATAGAGAGACACACAGACACATAGAGAGACACACAGACACATAGAGAGACACACAGACACATAGAGAGACACACAGACACATAGAGAGACACAGACACATAGAGACACAGACACACAGAGACACAGACAGACAGACACAGACAGACACAGACACAGACAGACACAGACAGACACAGACAGACACAGACAGACACAGACAGACACAGACAGACACAGACAGACACAGACAGACAGACAGACACAGACAGACACAGACAGACACAGACAGACACAGACAGACACAGACAGACACAGACAGACACAACAGACAGACACAGACAGACACAGACAGACAGACAGACACAGACAGACACAGACAGCAGACACAGACAGACAGACGACAGACAGACAGACGAGACACAGACAGACAGACACACAGACACGAGACAGAAAAGACAGAGAACGAGAGAGAGAGAGAAGAGAAGAAGAAGACAGACAGACAGACAGACAGAGAGAGACAGACACAGACACCACAGACACACACACACACCACTCCAATCATCGTATCTCGACGCACTTAAGTCAGTCTCACTCCAAAAATATAAACAAAGGAGTGAAAAAAACATTCGTTCTTTTCTCTTTTCTTCAGATATCAGCTCACTTGTCCTAATAACCCCCACACACTACTAATAACCCCCACACACTACTAATAACCACACACTTTTCTAATAACCCACACACACTAATAATAACCCACACACTTTACTAATAACCCACCCACACTACTAATAACCCACACACACTACTAATAACCCACACACACTAATAATAAACCACACACTTTTCTAATAACCACACACACTAATAATAAACCACACACTTACTAATAACCCACACACACTAATAATAAACCACACACTTTACTAATAACCCACACACACTAATAACCCCACACACTACTAATAACCCACACACACTAATAATAAACCACACACTTTTCTAATAACCCACACACACTAATAATAAACCACACACACTACTAATAACCCACACACACTAATAATAACCCACACACTCTACTAATAACCCACACACTCTACTAATAACCCACACACTCTACTAATAACCCACACACTCTACTAATAACCCACACTCTACTAATAATCCACACACTACTGATAAACCACTAATTCTATTAATATTCCTCATATTCTACTAATGACCCACACACTCAGTTAATGACCCACACTGCTAATGATCAACATTCTCAAAGTAACTTACACACACACACCACACACACACACACACACATACACATACATACATACATACATACTCTGAGGCCAAGATTTGGGTACGCACTGAAGGGTTGGATGAAGCGAAGGCTTGAGCGGTTGCAAAAGGCACTGGGCTTAGATGTGATCTGTACAAGTCCTGGGATATGTGAGTGAGTGTTCAGAGGAAGGAAGGGAGGGAGGGAGAGTTAGGAAGGGAGAGGTTGTAAGGAGGAATGGTGAGGTATGATGGGAAAGAAGAAGGAAAAGGAAGGAAGGAAGAAAGGAAGGGAAGGAGGTAGGGAGATAAAAAGGGAGAATATATATATATATATATATATATATATATATATATATATATATATCTCCCATTTCTCTTATTTCTTTTCGTGGTACCTATCTTGTCTCCTCCCTCCTCACAACTGTTTCGTTTTCTCTTCCTCCTCTCTACTTTCTCTCTCGATCTTTCTTTTTTCCACATCTCGCTACAACTTTCTTGATCTCTGTCTTCTATTGTCTTCTCTTTTCATTTTTTTCCCTCTTCTCTTCCTTTCTACCCTCTCCTATCTCCTCAATCGCTTATCACTTCATAATTATCCCATTCACATCCAATCTCCCATTCCTTTTCACTCCCATTCTTGCTCTTATTCTGCTTCCGACTCTCATTCTCACTCTCATTTCTAAGAGTGTTGGTATGAGACAATCAATTAGTGGCTAGAGAATGAAAGAGAGAGGAGGAGGAAAGAGGAGGAGGAAGAGGAGGAGGAAGAGGAGGAGGAAGAGGAGGAGGAAGAGGAGGAGGAAGAGGAGGAGGAAGAGGAGGAGGAAGAGGAGGAGGAGGAGGAGGAGGAAGAGGAGGAGGAGGAAGAGGAGGAGGAGGAAGAGGAGGAGGAGGAAGAGGAGGAGGAGGAAGAGGAGGAGGAGGAAGAGGAGGAGGAGGAAGAGGAGGAGGAGGAAGAGGAGGAGAGGAAGAGGAGGAAGAGGAGGAGAAGAAGGAGGAAGAGGAGGAGGAGGAAGAGGAGGAGGAGAGAGGAGAGGAGGAAGAGGAGGAGGAGGAGAGAGGAGGAGGAAAGAGGAGGAGGAGGAAGAGGAGGAAGAGGAGGAAAGGAGGAAGAGGAGGAAGAGGGAGGAGGAGGAGGAGAGGAGAGAGGAGGAGGAGGAAGAGGAAGGAGGAGGAAGAGGAAGAGGAGGAGAGGAGGAGGAGAGAGGAAGGAGGAGAGGAGGAGGAGAGAGGAAGGAAGAGAGGAGGAAGAGGAGGAGGAGGAGGAAGAGGAGGAGGAGGAGGAAGAGGAGGAGGAGGAGGAGGAGGAGGAGGAGGAGGAGGAGGAGGAGGAGTGTGTAAGGTTAACACAGTATTGACCACTCACCCACAAAAGTCTTCGGTATGTGTCTTTATCTCTCTCTTTTATCATTTTTTTTCCATCTTCCACCTCGTTATTTCCTTCCATCTTAGGCCAGGAGTCATGGAAAATCTGTTTCTCTTATCCGTTACCACGTTCTAAATAATGTCCCATGTTAGATTATTCTACGTTACTAGTCTACACACACACACACACACAGTAGCGGTCAGTGAAGAGGCGGGGCCAGGAGCTATGAATCGACCCCTGCAACCACAACTAGGAGAGTACACACACACACACCTATGAGGAGAGGCGGACAGGGAGAGCCATTTTGAGAGGCGGGTCTCTGGTACATGATACCACAGTTGGAAGAGATGTTAGGAAATACTTCTTCAGACTTAGATTCGTCAGGAAGAAGACCCACCTAGACAGCAAAGTGATAGAGACAGAATGAAACCTAACTTTACGAATAGGTTAGATAGTTCTCATGCAGATAGTAAAGGGAACCTAATACCAGCCGACAGAGAGGCGGAAGCAGGAGCCGAGATTCGACCCTTGCAACTATAATTAGGTGAGCGCACACACATGCACACACACCATGGAGCAGGGAGAGAGAGGACCCAGTAGCGATCAGTGAAGAGGGGGCCAGGAGCTGAGTCTCGACCCCTGCAACCACAATTAGGTGAGTACACACACAAAAGGAGATAAATTACCCAAAGATTTTTCAAGTTAGTTTTTGGAAGAGGATGGTAAATGAGAGAGAGAGAGAGAGAGAGAGAGAGAGAGAGAGAGAGAGAGAGTGCTTGTGGTAGGAGTGGGTGGTCGGCTTTAAGCCGGTGAGAGTAACATGCCTCGCTCGTACGAGAATGAGAGGGGAGAGTAGAGCTACCTCTACACGGTGTATTTTTAGATTTATTTTCTGAGGGGCGTGGCGCTGGGACGAAATCTCAGCTACCCACCGTGACTAAATGTTGAGAGAAGTGTCTAGTGTGTGGTGTTTGTCTAGTGTGTGGTGTTTGTCTAGTGTGTGGTGTTTGTCTAGTGTGTGGTGTTTGTCTAGTGTGTGGTGTTTGTCTAGTGTTTAGCTGTGCTTTGGTGGGTATTAAGTTGACAAACATTCACGAAAACATTTTCAAATATTTTGTAAGGTGTGTGAAACCTTCAGTGTTAGACGAAATGTGGCGTCAGTCCCGTGGTTACATCTCAATGATTCCACAAATTGAAAGTTAAATTAGATGTTTCGGTCAATATTCTGCCTTTATCACATTGAGAGGAGATTGATAGTGGTCCAAGATGATTCGAAACCTCGTCCATTTTTCATTTGTGGGATAGTGAACCTAACGTAGCCTTGGGTAGCCTAACCTAACCTACTGTGACCTAACATACTATGACCTAACCTATGACATAACCTACTGTGATCTAACCTACTGTGACCTAACCTTCTATGACCTAACCTACTGTGATCTAACCTACTGTGATCTAACCTACTGTGATCTAACCTACTGTGACCTAACCTTCTATGACCTAACCTTCTATGACCTAACCTACCATGACCTAACCTACCATCACCTATGACCTAACCCACTATGACCTAACAAACCCTAATTTAACTTTCTTGAACGTATATATTTTTAGACATTTGCACAGTTTACTGAAACCTCTTCGTCCTTCACGTTCAGTAGCCAGAATTTCTTGGGTGAAATAATACGTGAAGGCTCGATCCGCTTTTCAAAGAGAGAGAGAGAGAGAGAGAGAGAGAGAGAGAGAGAGACAGAGACAGACAGACAGACAGAGACAGAGAGAGACAGAAAAGACAAACAGGAGCAAAGTAAAGTTTGAGAATTTGTAATCAACCGATTGTATACGTTATGAAAGTGAAACTGGAACATTTGCTGAAGTAATAGTAATGTCTATAACGTAAATGACAGATTGTAACATGCTGTCTATTGTAAATGTAATGCAGGTTTAACATGTGTCTATACTAATGCAGGTTGAACACTGCTGTCTATAACGTAAATGCAGGTTGTAACACTGCTGTCTATAACGTAAATGCAGGTTGTAACACTGCTGTCTATAACATAAATGCAGGTTGTAACACTGCTGTCTATAACGTAACTGCAGGTTGTAACACTGCTGTCTATAACGTAACTGCAGGTTGTAACACTGCTGTCTGTAACGTAACTGCAGGTTGTAACACTGCTGTCTATGAACTAATGGTAGGTTTGTAACTGCGTCTAACTAATGAGGTACACTGTTATGTCTGTCTAATGCAGGTGAACATGCTGTCAAACGTAATGAGGTTGAACACTACGCTGAACACTGGAGGTTAGAACCTGTTGAAGAAAGAGTGAGAGTAAAGTGATGAAGAAGAGAATGAAGAAGAGTGAAGTGAAAGTAGAGAGTAGAGGTGAAGAAGGAGTGAGAGAAGAGTGAAGAAGGAGTGAGGGAGAAAGTAAGGAGTGAAGAAGAGGAAGGTAGAAGAGGAAAAGATGAGAGAAGTGAGAAGGAGGAAGAGTGAAGAAAAAGTGAAGAAGGATGAGAGAAGGAGTGAGAGAAGTGAAGATGAGAGAAGAGTAGAAGGAGGAAGTGAGAGGAGGAGTGAAGAAGGAGTGAAGAAGAGTGAGAGAGAGGAAGAGAGAGATGAGAAGAGTGAGGGGAGGAGTGAAGAAGTGAGAGGAGGAGTGAAGGAGGAGGAGAAGTGAAGGAAGGAAGTGAGAGGAATAAGGAGAAGAGGAGGAGTGAGAGGAGGAGTAGAGAGGAGTGAGAGATGAGGAGTGAGAGGAGGAGTGAGAGGAGGAGTGAGAAGGTGAAGGAGAGAGGAAAGAAGGAGAGAAAGGAGGAAGAAGGAGTGAGAGAAGGAGTGAGAGAAGGAGTGAGAAAGGAGTGAGAAAGGAGTGAGAGAAGGAGTGAGAGAAGGAGTGAGAGGAGGAGTGAGAGGAGGAGTGAGAGAAGGAGTGAGAGAAGGAGTGAGAGAAGGAGTGAGAGAAGGAGTGAGAGAAGGAGTGAGAGAAGGAGTGAGAGAAGGAGTGAGAGAAGGAGTGAGAGAAGGAGTGAGAGAAGGAGTGAGAGAAGGAGGGAGAGAAGGAGGGAGAGAAGAGAAAAGGGAAGGAAGAAGGCAGCACACTGTGGGGTTTTCCCACACTGTGATATAGTTTCGTTACACTTCCTCCCACACTCCATGTTACTCCACCTTACCCCCCCCCACCCACACACTCCATGTTCCTCCACCCACCAGAGGCCTCCTCCAGGGGAGTATTGACCTCAAAGTACCCTCCTTCTGGGTACGTGCCGGGGAGACGTTGATAGGGTGCGTGGCTGGGAGGGTGCGTGGCTGGGAGGGTGCGTGGCTGGGAGGGTGCGTGGCTGGGAGGGTGCGTGGCTGGGAGGGTGCGTGGCTGGGAGGGTGCGTGGCTGGGGTACGTGTACATCCAACATAAACGTGTAACGAAGGGAAGCGTCAAAAAACGTTTCTCCCAAACGTTTCCACCAAATGTATCGTAAATTTTGCTACGGTTTTTGACGTGTAAAGTTCTACTGGATTTAATAACGTTTATCTTATTGTTAATTTATTATTTACTTACCCTTGCTTCCCTATTTCATTTCTTCATTTTATTCCTCCCTTTTATTTTTATTTTCCTTCCTTTCCTCCTTCCTTCCACGTTTTTTCTTCCTGATATTGATGAGTGTCTTCCCATCCCTTCTTATGAGGCAGTCTATCATGGGTTGTGAGGACTGCCCATCTATCTAACTTGACGGACGCGAGGCATAATTTTTCCACCAATGGTTTGTGGTAGGCCTGCCTTTAAATTTTTTTTCTGTGTAAGTTTGCAATGTCATCAGCACGAAATGCTGAAAATTTCGAGAAAATTGAATAAAAAAGTGAAATAATTATCAATAAATTTTCAATATGGCATCGATTTCGTATTGGTTCGTAATTAAAACGCCAGATTTCAATTTTTCTTAAGACCTTCTAAAATATTTTTCTCAATACAATGATAAATACACTTTGGGGGTGTAAGTCTCTCAGTATATATACACTTTAGATATTATTCTTGACTGGTGGTGTACACTTCCAGTGACATGCAACCTTAATAACCCTCGTGTACTTGATAACCCTCGTGTACTTGATAACCCTCGTGTACTTGATAACCTCTATCAACCCCATCAACCAGCGAAATATTGTTAATTTTAATTTGCTCTCAATAAAAGAAGAAATGTTTTTACTTAATATTAATAAAATAAATTTTATAAAATGCTTTAATTAAAAAAAACTTCATTCAAGTGACTTTATATATATATATATATATATATATATATATATATATATATATATATATATATATATATATAAATGTGTGTGTACATTATCGTGTTAACATATGTGCGTGTATGCATAATAGCCATGTGAACCGTGACAGTGTAAGTAGACAGCCTTGAATGGTGGGGTAGTGGAGGGTAGAGAGCCCTGAATGGTGGGGTAATGGAGGGTAGAGAGCTCTGAATGGTGGGGTAATGGAGGGTAGAGAGCCCTGAATGGTGGGGTAGTGGAGGGTAGAGAGCCCTGAATGGTGGGGTAGTGGAGGGTAGAGAGCCCTGAATGGTGGGGTAGTGGAGGGTAGAGAGCGCTGAATGGTGGGTTAGTGGTGGGTAGAGAGCGCTGAATGGTGGGGTAGTGGAGGGTAGAGAGCGCTGAATGGTGGGGTAGTGGAGGGTAGAGAGCCCTGAATGGTGGGGTAGTGGAGGGTAGAGAGCCCTGAATGGTGGGGTAGTGGAGGGTAGAGAGCCCTGAATGGTGGGGTAGTGGAGGGTAGAGAGCCCTGAATGGCGGGGTAGTGGAGGGTAGAGAGCCCTGAATGGTGGGGTAGTGGAAGTGCAGGTGTTCATGGAATGATATAGACAAGGAATATAACGTTGAAAGAAGTGGGTTGAGGAACAATGAGAATGCTTAAGAAAGTTTGTTGTGGACAGTATGGTGGTGAAAGGAAGAATTCTATTATAGGAGGTGGTGAAGGGTATACTAAGGCAAAGATTTAATAGGGGTATGGTGTAGTAAACTTTAATGTGGATATGTTAAGTTAAAGCATTGGTAATGTTTAATGTGTATATAATAAGCTAAGGTTTAATGTGATATGCTAGGGTAAGGATTAGTATGGATATACCAAGGTAAGCTTTAATATGATATACCAAGGTAAGCTTTAATATGATATACTAAGGTAAGCTTTAATATGATATACCAAGGAAAGGTTTAATGTCAATATATAATAATCTATGGTTTAATGGGTATATAGTAAGCTAAGGTTTAATGTTATATGGTAGGGGTATGGATTAGTGTGGAAATACTAAAGTAAGGTTTAATGTGGATTTGTTAAGGTTTAATGTGGATATGATAAGGTAAGGTTTAATGTAGACATCTAAGAAATTCATAGTAATGGAACTGTGTACGTAGCCACAATGACGCAGAATACTCTCTAATTCACTTAGTCACTGTTATTAGCTGCTATTCACTATTATTCACTTTAAAATCAATCTAACCAAAATTGTAAGCAATAGAAGATAAATTCAGGCCGAAGGCTTATAACCCTCTTCTTCTCCCTCGGGACACTCCCTGGATCCACCCCGAGAGTGGACACGGGTTTCATTATAATTTGCTCCAGTTCAACGACAAAGAAAAGTTTCTCCACTATCTGAATTATTAACCACATGTCTCACTAGCTGGGACCTCTCATAGCACGTAGTATATGTTGAATGGTAGACTCGGGGGTAGAAAGGTAGAAGCATATGAGGTTGAATAGAGAAGTTCAGACGTATAATTAAAGGTAAGAAAGAAACAAGTGAATAGTTTTAAGGTAGGAAAATGTGCTAGAAGCAAAGGCATATATATATATATATATATATATATATATATATATATATATATATATATATATATATATATATATATATATATATATATATGTCGTGTCGAATAGGTAAAAGTGGTCAATTAGCAAGAACTCTTTTAAAATTGTCCATTCTAAAATTTTCTCTTATACATTTAAAGATATATATTTTTTAATTTATGTTAATGTAAAAATTTTGTACCAAACGAACCTTAGAAAACCTACCTACCTAACATTATTATAACAAGGGCAATTTGATTTAGCCTAATCCAACTAAATATATTGCTAATTGACCAATTTTATCTATTCGGCACGACATGATATATATATATATATATATATATATATATATATATATATAGGTAGGTAGTAGGTTGGTAGACAGCAACCACCCAGGGAGGTACTACCGTCCTGCCAGGTGACTGTGAAACAGAAACCTGAAACTGTTTTACATGATGGTAGGATTGCTGGTGTCTTTTTTCTGTCTCATAAACACGCTGGATAACAGGTATATCTAGCTACTTCTACTTACACTTAAGGTCACACTACACTGGCATACACATGCATATATATATACATACACACATCTAGGTTTTTCTTCTTTTTCTTAATAGCTCTTGTTCCTTTTATTTTCTCTATTGTCCATGGGGAAGTGGAAAAGAATCTTTCCTCCGTAAGCCATGCGTGTCGTATGAGGCGACTAAGATGCCGGGAGCAATGGGCTAGTAACCCCTTCTCCTGTACAAATCTACTAAAAACGAGAAGAAGAAAAACTTTATAAAATTGGGTTGTCTGAATGTGCGTGGATGTAGTGCGGATGATAAGAAAGAGATGATTGCCGATGTTATGAATGAAAAGAAGTTGGATGTCCTGGCCCTAACCGAAACAAAGCTGAAGGGGGTAGGCGAGTTTCAGTGGGGAGAAATAAATGGGATTAAGTCAGGAGTATCTGAGAGAGTTAGAGCTAAGGAAGGGGTAGCAATAATGTTGAAGGATCAGTTATGGAAGGAAAAGAGGGAATATAAATGTGTAAATTCAAGGATTATGTGGATTAAAATAAGGGTCGGATGCGAAAAGTGGGTCATAATAAGCGTGTATGCACCTGGAGAAGAGAGGAGTGTAGAGGAGAGAGAGAGATTTTGGGAGATGTTAAGCGAATGTATAGGAACTTTTGAACCAAATGAGAGAGTAATTGTGGTAGGGGACCTAAATGCTAAAGTGGGAGAAACATGCAGAGAGGGTGTAGTAGGTAAGTTTGGGGTGCCAGGTGTAAATGATAATGGGAGCCCTTTGATTGAACTTTGTATAGAAAGGGGTTTAGTTATAGGTAATACATATTTTAAGAAAAAGAGGATAAATAAGTATACAAGATATGATGTAGGGCGTAATGACAGTAGTTTGTTGGACTATGTATTGATAGATAAAAGACTGTTGAGTAGACTTCAGGATGTACATGTTTATAGAGGGGCTACAGATATATCAGATCACTTTTTAGTTATAGCTACAGTGGGAGTAAAAGGTAGATGGGATACAAGGAAAATAGAATCAGTAAGTAAAAGAGAGTGAAGGTTTATAAACTAAAAGAGGAGGCAGTTAGGGTAAGATATAAACAACTATTGGAGGATAGATGGGCTAGTGAGAGTGTAGGCAATGGGGTTGAAAATGTATGGGGTAGATTTAAAAATGTAGTGTTAGAGTGTTCAGCAGAAGTTTGTGGTTACAGGCGAGTGGGTGCGGGAGGAAGAGGAGCGATTGGTGGAATGATGATGTAAAGAGAGTAGTAAGGGAGAAAAGTTAGCATATGAGAGGTTTTTACAAAGTAGAAGTGATGCAAGGAGGGAAGAGTATATGGAGAGAAAAGAGAGGTTAAAAGAGTGGTGAAGCAATGTAAAAGAGAGCAGATGAGAGAGTGGGTGAGATGTTATCAGCAAATTTTGTTGAAAATAAGAAAAAGTTTTGGAATGAGATTAATAAGTTGAGGAAGCCTAGAGAACAAATGGATTTGACAGTTAAAAATAGGAGAGGAGAGTTATTAAATGGAGAGTTAGAGGTATCGGGAAGATGGAGAGAATATTTTGAGGATTTGTTAAATGTTGATGAAGACAGGAAGCTGTGATTTCGTGTGTAGGGCAAGGAGGAATAACATCTTGTAGGAGGGTGGAAGAGCCAGTTGTGGGTGTAGGGAAGTTCGTGAGGCAGTGGGTAGAATGAAAGGGGTAAGGCAGCTGGGATTGATGGGATAAAGATAGAAATGTTAAAAGCAGGTGGGGATATAATTTTGGAGTGGTTGGTGCTATTATTTAATAAATGTATGGAAGAGGGTAAGGTACCTAGGGATTGGCAGAGAGCGTGTATTGTTCCTTTGTATAAAGGCAAAGGGGACAAAAGAGAGTGCAAAAATTATAGGGGAATAAGTCTGTTGAGTGTACCTGGTAAAGTGTATGGTAGAGTTATTATTGAAAGAATTAAGAGTAAAACAGAAAGCAGGATAGCAGATGAACAAGGGGGGTTTAGGAAAGGTAGGGGTGTGTAGACCAAGTGTTTACAGTGAAACATATAGGTGAACAGTATTTGGATAAGGGTAAAGATGTTTTGTGGCATTTATGGATTTGGAAAAGGCGTATGATAGGGTAGATAGGGGGCAATGTGGCAGATGTTGCAGGTGTATGGAATAGGAGGAAGGTTACTGAAAGCAGTGAAGAGTTTTTATGAGGATAGTGAGGCTCAGGTTAGAGTGTGTAGGAGGGAAGGGGACTATTTCCCAGTAAAAGTGGGCCTTAGACAAGGATGTGTGATGTCACCGTGGTTGTTCAATATATTTATAGATGGGGTTGTAAGAGAAGTGAATGCGAGGGTCTTGGCAAGAGGTGTTGGGCTAAAAGATAAAGAAGCAAATACAAAGTGGGAGTTGTCACAGTTGCTTTTGCTGATGACACTGTGCTTTTGGGAGATTCTGAAGAGAAGCTGCAGAGGTTGGTGGATGAATTTGGTAGGGTGTGTAAAAGAAGAAAATTGAAAGTGAATATAGGAAAGAGTAAGGTGATGAGGATAACAAAAGAATAGGTGACGAAAGATTGGATATCAGATTGGAGGAGAGAGTATGGAGGAGGTGAATGTATTCAGATATTTGGGAGTGGACATGTCGGCGGATGGGTCTATGAAGGATGAGGTGAATCATAGAATTGATGAGGGAAAAGGGTGAGTGGAGCACTTCGGAGTCTGTGGAGACAAAGAACCTTGTCCATGGAAGTAAAGAGGGAATGTATGAGAGTATAGTTATACCAACGCTCTTATATGGTGTGGAAGCATGGGTGATGAATGTTGCAACGAGGAGAAGGCTGGAGGCAGTGGAGATGTCATGTCTGAGGTCAATGTGTGGTGTGAATATAATGCAGAGAATTCGGAGTTTGGAAATTAGGAGGAGGTGCGGGATTACCAAAACGATTGTCCAGAGAGCTGAGGAGGGGTTGTTGAGGTGGTTTGGACATGTAGAGCGAATGGAACGAGACAGAGTGACTTCGAGAGTGTATAAATCTGTAGTGGAGGGAAGGCGGGGTAGGGGTCGGCCTAGGAAAGGTTGGAGGGAGGGGGTAAAGGAAGGTTTTGTGTGCGAGGGGCTTGGACTTCCAGCAAGCATGTGTGAGCGTATTTGATAGGAGTGAATGGAGGCATATGGTTTTTAATACTTGACGTGCTGTTGGAGTGTGAGCAAAGTAACATTTATGAAGGATTCAGGAAACCGGCAGGCCGGACTTGAGTTCTGGAGATGGGAAGTACAGTGCCGGCACTCTGAAGGAGGGGTGTTAATGTTGCAGTTTTATAACTGTAGTGTAAAGCACCCTTCTGGCAAGACAGTGATGGAGTGAATGATGATGAAAGTTTTTCTTTTGGGCCACCCTGCCTTGGTGGGAATCGGCCGATGTGTTAATAAAAAAAAAAAAAATATATATATATATATATATATATATATATATATATATATATATATATATATATATATGCTAGGAATTCGCAAGAGCAGGCGAAATATTCACAAACACTGATCTCTGGCCGACGGAGACTCGAACCTACGAACCTCATGACAAGGTACGCAGTGCTTTACCGACCGTACCACACTGGTCCAATACCTTGGCATCCAGCTTTCGCTAGACGTTATTCCAAGGCAGCCAGCTTTCAGGCAGGAAGGCTTACAGCTTTTCATCTCATCCCCTGCATGCATCGACACAACTAGAGATCTTTACAATGCTAGGAATTCGCAAGAGCAGGCGAAATATTCACAAACACTGATATATATATATATATATATATATATATATATATATATATATATATATATATATATATATATATATATATATATATATGTCGTGCCGATTAGGTAAAACTGGTCAATTAGCAAGAACTCATCTAAAATTAAGTCCTTTCTAAAATTTTCTCTTATACGTTTAAAGATATATTTTTTTCATTTATGTTAATGTAAGAATTTATAATTTTGTACCAAGAGAAACTTTGAAAATCTACCTAACCTTATTACAACAAGCGCAATTTAATTTAGCCTAACCCAACTAAATATATTTTAGATACCTTAATATTAATTTAATAATAAACAAACACACTGAAATATATTTTTTTCGTTATGTTCAGAATGATTTTGGCGAAATTATTGCATACACAAATTTTCACTTGTCTTAAATGGCAAGGTGAGCGTTGCTATTTAAGCCAAAATTGCAAGTTTTACCTAATCGGCACGACTATATATATATATATATATATATATATATATATATATATATATATATTATATATATATATATATATATATATTTACAGAGAGATGGAGAGAGGTAGAGCAAGGTACAGGTAGAAACCATTAGTGACACGTGAGCAACACAGTAGTGCCAGTATTGCTGGCAGGGAGGGTCAGTTGCTGCTTACTCATTGTTCTGCTCGCTCTTGTTCGTTGCTGGTGTTGCTCCACGCTACCAGTGACACCTGCCTTGCTACAAGCGTTCCTTCGTACGCTGCAGGACTTTGTTGATACACTGAGTGTTAGATGATAGTGTCTCTCTTAATACGTTAGGAGGGTTCATCGACACACTGCAAGTGTCTGTTGATATGGTTTAAAAATGCAATTAATGCAACATAAGCAGTTGAAGATATGGTAACTGTGATCTTTAAAGCGCACAAGTGTTCTTTAATGTACTAAAACTGTTCTTCTAAACAGTATTAACAGTCAAGAAGGGTTTAATACACTACAAGTGTTCATTTCTTTATAAATGTATTTTTGTTACAAGTGTTCTTAAATACGCTACACAGTTCTAATATAAGCTGAAAGTGTTCTTATATCAGCTTCAGGTGTTCTTACTCTACAAGTCCTTTAAAATACACTGCAAATGTTCCTTTAAATGATACAAATGTTCTCATTAGTTAGAAGTGTTCTCCGAAGCGCTGGCTGTGTGTGGAATTGTTAATTTGTAGTTACAAGAGCAGAACAAGGCTCGTGTTGTTCTATCTTCATAATTAACATTGTGCAGATAATGTTCAAATTTCCGACAACGTGTTTGGTAAAATGAAACACGAGCAAATATTGGGAGATCTATTAACGCTGTTTCGCCCTCCAAGAGTCTTTTTAATCCCCTTAGTAAGCTTCCCTGTTGAGCAAAACGTAGCCGAAATAAATGCCTTAAAAATTTCCTCTTGTGTCAATATACATATTAATTTTTATTTGGAGTTGATATATCCAAGGATGCAATTCACAAGTATCGACTGACACTTAGGAAACTAATTACTACTAGGTGAACAGGGCAATAGATGTAGGGAGAGTAACATCCAGGTGTCTGTTTACGGTTAGGTGAACATGACAGGTGTCAGGAGACCTGCCCTGTCGCCCTACCCAATATAACACGCAAAGAAGTTGACCAATATCCAGATACCTACTTACTGCTGGATGAGGAGAGGCCTCAGGCGTACGGGGAATTGCTCATCCCGAAATCTTTCGGTTGTGATCTACAGGATATCTGAAACTTTGACTTGATAATAATGTTTTTCTGTTCCTGATTCAAAGACATAGATAATACATGCTAGTTGCTAAGATAAATGTAGATAGTTCTCAGCAGATAGCTTCGGTGTGAATTTCGAAATTCTTTTCTATGTTGTCTATTAAATTGTGATTATGGATGGAAATATTTTAACAGATCAGACAATATTCAGAGGTACCTACCATTGACACATTCTGGGATTATTTTATTTTTTAACACAGGCTGCATCCCACCGAGGCAGGGTGACCTAAAAAGAAATTTAAATTTAGTAATATTTCTGGATTATGCATGCTAAAAAACGTTCGTGCAAGGAAACGTAACGAACACTGATCAGTGAGATGGGACTCTTCACCTGAGGCAAGAACGAGGAGGGATAGTAGTAGGTATATTTGGCCCTCCAGCTGCGGTCCTCTTCAGCAGAATACTACAGCACACGACGGGTTAAGAATATATCACATGAACCAATTAGTGACTGATAGACAAGGACCAGGTGCTGGGTCTCAACCCTCAAACATAAACACAAGATAGATAAGCTTAACTACTCACACGAACACACTTACATTCGTTCGCGATTATAAATAATACAAGTACATACATAGAAACACACACACACACATACTATATGTATGTATGTATGTATTATATATATATATATATATATATATATATATATATATATATATATATATATATATATATATATATATATATATATAACACAAGAGAAAATACGTAGACGCATAAATAAGCAGTCAGGCTGACAGAAATAACAGGAATAACTATTTCAGATCTATAAGCAGAATCCCACACCAAATTTAGGTGACGATAACATGAGCTTACATCACATGAGGAATGTGGTCGTTATAGAAAAATGTACACGGGGAGGGAGGGAGGGAGGAAGGAAGGAAGGGAAGGAGGGAAGGGAAGGAGGGAGGGAGGGAAGCAATGCTTGGCTGAGTCATTGATTCCAAAGTTGTTGAGGAATGGTCCGGGAACTGGTGACCTCTGGCGGCAAATCTATTCACGGGGGTCGCTAGTGAGTCGTTTGTGGAGGGTGGGAGGGAAGGAGGTGGGGGGAAGAACGGTGACAGAGAGCGAGAGAAGTTGAGAGGGTAGAACGATGGTCTGGAAATATTGGTAAAGCAAGGAGAGAGAGAGAGAGAGAGAGAGAGAGAGAGAGAGAGAGAGAGAGAAGATAGATATAGATAGATAGATAGATAGATAGATAGATATAACACTAGTAAATTTTAAGAAAACTTCCATTTATCAAAAAAAAAAAAAAAAATGTCCACCTCAGGAATATTAAAAACAAATTCCCTCTCAAACATACTAAAAACTCTTAAAAAAAAAAAAAAAAACTTTTATAATATAACAGCAAACTAAGATAATTGCAAAATAAATTCGAAAACTATTAAAAAATAAACCTTAAATTACACAATACTCATCGTTATAAAAACGAGTTCATACAAATCTTTATTAAAATTCAAGGATTAAAAAAAATCCTACAAATAAAATTAGAAAATAGATTATTACAGTATGAAAAAAATCATACGTGAGAGCAAGAATAAAAATGGAGAATAAACTTTACTGATATTCATAGGGGTTTAGAGCTTTCGCATGAATAAAGAATTAATTCGTCCATAAAGAAAATATGCAGGAACGTGAACAAATAAATCTCGAAAATTTATTTCGAAATAAAAAAAAATACTATCCGGGAACACATGCAAATGCACTTTGAAAATTTATTCCAGTATGCAAATATATATTTTTTACAGGAAAAAGGCACAATAAACGTGGAGAATAAATTTAAGAATAAATTTGAAGAGACGCAACTGGAGTCACAGGGAAGATGTTAAGGAAACACGAGTAAATTTGTGACATTTTCTTGGAAATTTCTTCGCTGACATGTATAATCGTCCATTTTTTGTTGGGAGGGATAGAATTAAAGGTTAGGAGGAATGGGGAGTAAACAAGGGAGGTGAGGTGGGGTAAGAGGAAAGAATGGAAGAGAAGATGACAACTGGAAAGGAACTGTGGAAGATGAAGACAGAGGGATAGTGAAGTGTAAGCTGGAGTACATTGGAGTACATTGGAGTACATTGGTACGATAGACAGCAGTTAAATTGAGAGTCCACACCAAGACTATCCGCCTAGAACTATCTGTTTCTATTTAGATTAGGAATTATCGTTTATTATCCAGGCGTATGAGTAAAAGATTGAGAGGGAGAAATAAAAATGAGAGAGGAAAGGTAATGAATGAAGCAAAGCAAGGAAAGAGAAGAGGGATAATAACAGGCAATATGAGTAAAAACGATAGATAATAGATAGAAGACTATAGTGAAGAGAGGGTAAGAGAAAAGGAAGAGAAATGGGATGATGGGATAGGGAAAAAAAAGACACAGCTAAAGGGAATCGAAAAGAAGCAGTATGGGAAAGATAATCTAGGAGATGAACTAGGAAAGAAGAGCATCTAGAAAAACTAGTAAAGATAACAAGAAAATGAGAATTTTGTTTGACCCTCTGGCTATTAGACAATCATGGCGGGTGTGTGGGGGGGGGTCAAAAATTAAATTCCAAATGTCTTTTACGAAGACAGTTCCAAAATATATTTTATGATGAAACAAATCACAAATGTCTCTCTATGAAGACATAAATCCCATGTGTGATTTATGAAAATACAAATCCTAAATGTCTTTTATGAAGACGAAAATCCCAGATATGAAGGAAATAAAAAATTCAATAAAATTCACGTTAGACTATAACAGTTTTTACATAAGAAATCGTCACAAGAGTAAAAATATCAAGAATGAAAAAAAAATCGAATTATTTGTTAGTCAAAACAAAAATTATTCGGATAACATAGAAACGCTAATTATAATAATTAAAAAAAAAAATATATATATATATATATATATGTCAAAATATATTTTGACTATTGTAGATATTTAAATGCTCGTCTTGACACCAGTAGGGAATCAACCCACAATAAATCGCAAAATAACATTTACTAGGCAAGTCACTAGCTTGCAAAATAGACTCGTGATAATCAAACATCGTGCTTTAATACTGACAGCAGGGGGAAGCTATTTCTTTAGTTACACAGAGAATGATGGTCATAAAACCTCGGGTTAGAGGAAGCAATTAGCGATTTTATGACCATCTTTTAAAGCTGTTACTACAGCACTAGGGGGTGAGGTTAGAGGAAGGATAGAATGCAGTAATTATGTCACAAGACGGACAGACATCATCAGTTGTATTGTTGTTACGCCATTCTCAAGGACATCACTCCGTCTGCCATTATTCATTCCACATGAGACTGGGCTTTGAGACGTTAGAGAATTCATGTCTGGTGACTGAATGAAAGCTCTAGCTCTTTGCCCTGCTTCCAGTTGGTGGTGTATGAGAATGTAAGAAAGCTATTGCTAAATAAAAGCTTGAATCATAATATTGATAAGTTGGAACGATGAAGCTGGAATGTGTCATCTGTTTTATTCAGTGCATTTGTTATGCTCTCTGACACCTGTAAATTCAAGCATCGATGTGTGCACGACAGGAATTCCTAGGAGTGAAGGCAAGTGTTTTGGTGCCCGTAGCAACCAATAGCAAAGTGGAGAAAGGAGGAAGTACTTGTTAGACCTATTAAGAGAGAAAGATGAAGGGTACTAAGCCTGGACGCAAAGAAAAGAATTATAAAAAGAACATGTTAACACAGTATAATATAACCAGTGGTAAAATATTACTAGCACCCGTCTATCACATCTCGAGATTATCCTTTTATTGATATATGATATAAACTTGATGAATAAGACACAAATGCAACTCTTGAGGGACTGACCACCTGCTATCAAAACTAAGGGTCTGATCACCTCAAACCTACTTCTGTCCCCAGTGATATATTCGACCTGTTATGTAAGCCAAACCCTTCGGTAATATATATAGCTTAGTGTTACACATGTCTTATTCCTGTACAGACAAAGATTTGGAAATCAATATTCTTCTCATGCTAAAAGCCTTTTACTCTGCATAGTCCAACAGCAAACTGTTTACAGAGATTTATATCAATAAATCAATAAACAAAATCAGATATATTTTATGAACTGAAAATATTTGCAGAGAATAACCATTAGATATTCACATAGTCTAATGACTTTTTTTTACTTAACAATTCACGAAAATGTATTTATATAATACAATTCAAAGCCTCAATGCACATAGTTTTATGCCAAAAATAAGTGTTTTTAATTAATTAATAATACAGCTCAATTATTTTTGTTGCCACCTCACAACAAAAGCTATTGATATAGATAGTACATTGCAGCAAACATTATTATTATTAATATTAAAAGGCTGAGTGCATTTATGTTCTTCATATACTAGGTGCATATAGATATAGTCATTTTCAAAAGATGGCCATTAATGAATGTCTTGTACTGATAGTCCATAGATGCTTAGATGCATCAGTATCTAAGGCGAAATATTCACAAACACTGATCTCTGGCCGAAGGAGACTCGAACCTTAGAACCTTGCAACAAGGTTCGCCTGCTCTTGCGAATTCCTAGCATTGTAAAAATCTCTAGTGTGGATGCATGCAGGGGATGAGATGAAAAGCTGGAAGCCTCCTGCCTGAAAGCTGGCTGCCTCGGATCAACGTCTAGCGTGAGCTGGACGCCAAGGTATTGGACCAGTGTGGTACGGTCGGTAAAGCACTGCGTACCTTTTTGCAAGGTTCGTAGGTGAGAGTCTCCATATATATATATATATATATATATATATATATATATATATATATATATATATATATATATATATATATATATATATATATATATATATACAGAAGGATGTTCTGTAAATTGGCAGTCCGACGCTCATTATATATGTTTTTTGTGATTATTTTGCAGTCTTGGTAATATAAGTACCATATATGTATTTCTTTTTCAAGAAATAACATTTAACAGTGAAACATGGCAAGCAAGCATTGTAGTTATGGTTATATAATGAAACGTGGCAAGCTACATCCGTAGAGTTGTGTAAGTTACTATCATGTGTGTATTGACTAGGCCGCGAGCGGCGCCTGCGGCTTCCGTCACCAGCACTATCCATGATTCATTATGACAGCTCAGACTTCCTCCGGAACGTGAGAAATATTTTTATTCCGGCATTTCGTGAGTAGGTTTCTTGTAAGACATTCTTGATGATTTATTTAATTTGGTTGATGTTATGTATTTGTTTCACCTGTGTAAATATGCATATAATATTTGCCTCGGGTAGGAAAGATGGGAAAATTGAAAAAGGATCAATATTCATAAGTGTGTAATGGGAGGGTAGATTCTTTATTGGGGTTTAAGTGTACAAGTGTGATGCTTGTTCAAGTGTGTGCTGTGCTGCTCACTGTAATGTGCTGTGCTGTGCACTGTAATGTGCTGCGCACTGTAGTGTGCTGTGCATTGTAGTGTGCTGCGCACTGTAGTGTGCTGTGCACTGTAGTGTGCTGTGCTCTGTACTGTGCTGTGCACTGTAGTGTGCTGTGCTCTGTACTGTAGTGTGCTGTGCTGCGCACTGTAGTGTGCTGTGTTGCGCACTGTAGTGTGCTGTGCTGTGCACTGTAGTGTGCTGCTCTGCGCACTGTAGTGTGCTGTGTTGCGCACTGTAGTGTGCTGTGCTGTGCACTGTAGTGTGCTGTGCACTGTAATGTGCTGCGCACTGTAGTGTGCTGTGCACTGTAGTGTGCTGTGCTCTGTACTGTAGTGTGCTGTGCTCTGTACTATAGTGTGCTGTGCACTGTAATGTGCTGCGCACTGTAGTGTGCTGTGCATTGTAGTGTGCTGCGCACTGTAGTGTGCTGTGCATTGTAGTGTGCTGTGCACTGTAGTGTGCTGTGCTCTGTACTGTGCTGTGCACTGTAGTGTGCTGTGTACTGTAGTGTGCTGTGCTGCGCACTGTAGTGTGCTGTGTTGCGCACTGTAGTGTGCTGTGCTGTGCACTGTAGTGTGCTGCTCTGCGCACTGTAGTGTGCTGTGTTGCGCACTGTAGTGTGCTGTGCTGTGCACTGTAGTGTGCTGTGCACTGTAATGTGCTGCGCACTGTAGTGTGCTGTGCACTGTAGTGTGCTGTGCACTGTAGTGTGCTGTGCTCTGTACTGTAGTGTGCTGTGCTCTGTACTATAGTGTGCTGTGCACTGTAATGTGCTGCGCACTGTAGTGTGCTGTGCATTGTAGTGTGCTGTGCACTGTAGTGTACTGTAGTATGCTGTGCTGCGCACTGTAGTGTGCTGTGCACTGTAGTGTGCTGCGCACTGTAGTGTGCTGCGCACTGTAGTGTGCTGTGCACTGTAGTGTGCTGCGCACTGTAGTGTGCTGTGCTGCGCACTGTAGTGTGCTGTGCTGCGCACTGTAGTGTATTTCGCACTGTAGTGTGCTGAGCACTGTAGTGTGCTGAAGACCGCTTCCGTTGCTGGCCTAAATGCACAATATATATTTTGTGTTTACTGTATCAATGTGGGTTTGTGATTTCCTGTATTATGCTCAGCGCTTTAAAAGTCAACTGTTCACTTGTCATAATTTTAAGTATTTGGATAGTTTCTTTTTATTATAATTATTAAGTCATGTGGAAGTGTTAAAACTGTTAAAACTGTTAAAACTGTTAAAAAAGTTAGCTCCAGTTTCTTGGATCAAGACCGTTTCATTTACCAGCATCAAAGGTTACTGTAACATGCTATATCAATTCGCTCCAGATATATTTTTTTAACATGGAATGCAAATATGACACATCCATATGATCTTGTGAAAAGGTGGATAGACTGTGATACAATCTATCAGATAACGACATTTTTCCCATCCCTCATGTGAATAGAAAATCTATCAGAGGTACAGTTTTTTCATCTCTCCTGTGATGCAGCCGAGAAAAACAGTATCATATGGACATGGGAATATCTATTGCTCTTTGGGTTTTATGTCTGTATAAATCCCATCTGATGCTATCACCCAAGGCTCTCCTTCAGTGCACATCACATGCCAAAGGTATATTGTTACGTCTCCCAGCTTCCTGGTGAGACGTAGCCTTGTCAAAAATGGTGCAGATTTTGGTGAGCAAAAACGCCTCTGAAAAGGAAAAGTATACGTGGAAGGATTCCTTTACTAAAGTCAGTCTCAAGGAGGATCCGAAACTTTCACCCAGAGTCCATTATATCCCAACACTCCCAGTCGATTCACCTCCCATATACACGTCATCCTCAAACTACTATCCACATATTTCACACCCCAAGAAACATCCAGCTTCTGTAAGATCCGTTTCAGTGGCTGGAGCTCCTGGCAACGTAGAACGTGATCCTGCTAAGGAGAGTGACACCTCAACGAAACCTCTCTGCTACATCCATGGTCTCTTCCTACCACCAAACACAAGAGGAAGCTGTGGAAAGAGCCAGGAAGAAGCGCCAGAGGACGCTCTCTTGAACCCTCACAGACCACCTTTCTTGAGGAGAAGGAAAGCTGTTCATTTCGAGATCTCTGGGAGCGACGAAGACTTCATTGGCGATTCACAAAACAGTAACTCTCAGAAGGTCAGCGGCCTTGAACCAAAAGAAGTAAACCTAAATGGGTTGAACCCCAAAAGCTCCACGACGGCAGTCACGAAAACCACAAGGCGTTTCACACCGAATGCTGCTAGCGCGGAGGACAGTGATTGCTTCTTCCCAGATGCTGCTGCCGCTTCTGAAGATTCAGTTTCCACAGACCCCAGCAGCCCCTTGTCTTCCGCCAGTTCGAGTCTCCGTGGGTCTCAGGGAGAGACAACACCTCCCAGACCTCCACCTTCAGTTTTCAAGGCTCCAACAAGTACCTTATCCTTCGCCGATTCGAGCATCACAGGATCTCAAGAAAAAAAAACTGCGCGACCTAGACCGTTCCGATCCCTTTCCTCGGACACCTCGAGTGATCTCATCGTCAGCTACTTCAGAGAGAGTATCAATGTGGACATCATAACTATACTGCACGACCTGTGGGCGGCCATACAGAATCTATCCATCTCTATATCAATGGTAATTAGTATACATAATGACCGTATGGTTCCTGTCTTATATATATATATATATATATATATATATATATATATATATATATATATATATATATATATATATATATATAATATATATATATATATATATATATATATATATATATATATATATATATATATATATATATATATAATGTCGTGCCTAATAGTAAAAATTGCGATTTTGGCTTAAATCAAAATTATTAATTTTTACATAAACATAAATGAAAAAAATGTCTTTAAACGTATAAGAGAAAATTTTAGAAAGGACTTGATTCTTAATGAGTTCTTGCTAATTGACCAGTTTCACCTATTGGGCACGACATATATCTATATATGATTGATCTGTATATTTCGACTCCATCTGGTATCCTCTTCAGATACACAAGAGAAAGGAGAACATTAAATTATAGGTATATATTCAGCTACCTGTGTGTTGCTGATCTTGTAACATTGTACAGCTTCTGACGACGCACGAGAGTGAGAAAGATCTTGAGCTAACGATTTCCATCTTCATGTGGCTTGTTTTGCATTGCTGAAATCGCCTTTTTGAGATTATTCTGCTTCTGAGATGAAGCCAGCAAACCAGATGTCTAAAACTCATCTAGGGGAAATATATAACAGAATTAGTGTATAAAAATGAGTGTTGATATCAGGTATTGCAAATGAGCCGAGGGTTCAGCTTCATAGTCTGGAAAACAAACTACAAAAACACAAAGCCCTATTCATCACTGTAGGTTAGATTAGCTAAGATTCACCAGGAAACAGGAAAGGGGTTTCATGACGCAGTTTTAGTCATACGATGACCCGCAACTGGAGATTTTGGTCATCTGACCGAGGCCTTCCACTTGTTTACCGTCCCATCCCTTTAAAAATTATGGTTATTATTATTATCACTGACCTTTCGTCTCAATACGTTCTAAGGCCCACAGCTTGTGGGCAGAATAAGCATTAGAGTTCCTAAAAGGGTTGGGCATTGAACTCGTTTGGGAATTTCGAGGATCTCAAAGGAGCTAGTTTTCCCTGGACGTCCTCAGTGTTGGAGCCCCAGGCACAACCTCCATAGTTCTTGTTGATCAGTCTTCCTCCTCATTTGCTTGTCTCGTATTTTTCTTAACTTTTGTTGTCACACCTTTCCTTATCTTTTATCTTTAACTTGTGTGCACACAGTATCTTTTGAGCCGTGAGTGTGCGTGCATTTGTGCACTGGCATGTGTGTATGTGTTTGCCTGTATGATTCTCCTGGCACATATGTTAGGGTACACTGTGAGTCACGAATATTTGAGTGCAAATCAGTGTGTTTTATATATTAGTGTCGTATTAGTGTGTGTGTTTGCGTGTGTGCATGTAATGTACGTAAATATACCACTCCTGGAGTTTTTGTCATTAATCCGAATTAAATGCAGAGAATCCGGATTTATTTATGATATGTTAAGTAAAAAAAAATCCTCCTCTTCCTCTCTCAGTCACCTATTCCTCAACTTTCTCCTCTCTCACTTCCTGATCATCATCTCCTTCAGTCACCGCCCCCTCCCATCCCCCCACTTCCCATCAACCTCGTTATTATGAAGCATAGACAGACACCTAATTTTATTGACACACCGACCAGATCCAACAAGGCAGTTAGATAGTACCTAGCTGCCTTGTTAAGTACCTGACGTCATAAAGACTTTGTTGATGGTAAGCGGATGAATCAGTGGATGTTTTGTTGATAATTGGATGATGCATAAATGGCTATATACTGCATAAATTGATGGATTTAGGTTGATTAGTTGGGTTGAACGATTAGCGAATAATTAGGAATAATTGCTCAATAATTGGATGAAGGAATAAATGGATAATATAATGAGTAAATAATGAAGAATTAAATGTATCCACTGTCATATATATATATATATATATATATATATATATATATATATATATATATATATATATATATATATATAGGACAGTGGATAATGTAGTGTAAAGTCTAGTAGTGGTGCAGTGGAAACGCTAGTAAATAAGTCAGTATACTTTCGTTGGATTAATTCACACATAACCCACACTTAAAAGCGAAACTGTGACTACATTTTTGTCTTTCTTGGACCAATGTGATATGACAATGGTCTAGCACGGACCGAAACATCGTCTGAAAGTTCTCCTTCGTTGTGGGTTTTGGTGAGCAATTGGTGTTCATTATCAGTAATGTCTTAACATTCTAGAGTAATTCCATTCATCTAAGACATTAATTGTATCGCAAGTAACGCACTAGTAAATAAAAAATCTCATTTACATTGCTTTCTAGTACATAAAAGAAACTAGATCTTCAGACCAATCACTAGCCATTTGTTCATCTCGTATAGCTAGTTCACGCTGCGTTCAGTTGACCAGCTTAGAGCAGTGGTTCCCAGCCGGGAGTTCACGGACCCCCAGGGGTGGGAGATGGCATTTCAGGGGTATGGGACAGAGTCGTATTTATTTTACCAAAAACCTTTCTAATTGCTCTGTTTATATTTGCATTTCATCTTCAAATGTGATAGTACTTTTGTAGTATAGGAAAGGTTAGGAACCCCTGTGTTAGAGAGCAGAGGCGAATAACATATTATCTTGGTTATCTCATCTTTTGAAAGTTCTCGTTATTCAGCCCGTCTGGCTCTCTACAGTTTGGAAAGTAACTGTTATGAGCCTTCAAGGTTAAATGTTCAGATATGGTTAAAGACTCACTCGCCATGGGTTCTAACCCCCATCAATTCCGTGGTTGTTTTTCTAACGTGTTATTTTTGACGTCTTTTCAGTGGTTCGTGTACTTTGTTCCCACTAGTTAGTTAACTATCGCTACCACCACTAGCAGTACCACCAACACTTCTACTACCACCATTATCACCACCACTACCGCCACCACTACCATCACCATCACCACTACCACCACCACTACCATCACCACCACCACCACCACTACCATCACCACCACCACCACTACCATCACCACTACCACCACTACCATCACCACCACCACCACTACCATCACCACCAATACCACTACCATCACCACCACCACTACCATCACCACCACCACTACCATCACCACCACTACCATCACCACCAATACCACTACCATCACCACCAATACCACTACCATCACCACCAATACCACTACCATCACCACCACCACTACCATCACCACCACCACTACCAAAACGCTTGTCTACTATTGACCGCCGTCTCGTGTTTCTCTCTCTCTCTCTCTCTCTCTCTCTCTCTCTCTCTCTCTCTCTCTCTCTCTCTCTCTCTCTCTCTCTCTCCTCCCTCCCTTACTGTTGTTGTAATTCTTTTTCCTCCTTTTCTTATTGCTGTTGATCTTTTCTTCACTAACTGTAATGCTTATTCAACTTTTCTTGATCTTTCTAATTCTTGTTCCTTTTTTTTATTGCTTTTGTATAGCTGCAATTTTCAACGTAAGGAAGATTTACATACAACATAAATATTAAAGAAACACACACACACACGTATGAATATATAAATAGGGGGTTATTTATTCATAAGTATTTTCATGTACACAATAGACCAATATTTCATATGAGATTATTTATCTCGTCCATCCCTCTTGAGGCTGGACGGGGGCCAAGGATGCAGCAGGCATTTTCCCTCTGGATGTCCAGAGAGACGCTGGATCAGGTCAATGGGAGCCTTTGGGTTTCTAGTGGTATCGATGAATCTGGAACTCGGTTCTTTACGAAGCCTGTTGCACGTTCTCCCCCATGGTTCAAGGGTCTCCTATTCATTTGCAACAAGTTGGCACTGATGGCCTAGGTCTCCATATCTACTGGGTTTGATTTTTTTCCTGTGATCAACAGCACGTTTCCCAACACTACAATTAGTACAAGTGTCAGCCAGAGTGGAAATACAGTTATAGCCCCACGTTAAGTGTCTTCTCTACTTTCAGGGATATAATGTGATCCTATCAAGTTAGCGGGATTACCAGGATTGATACTAGGAATCAGTGATGTCTTTCAGATGTTCACCTAGTCGAAGTGTGGCTCCTCTTGTTGACCTCGCTGTGTCTTGCATGTCTTGGTGTTAGGGCAGTTTAGACCAAGGCTTGCGCCTTGTCTATAAATACATTTATATTCGGTGTGGATTGAGCCAGCAAGGAGGAGAGCCACTGAAATATGAAGGGGTCTTTCGGATGAGACTTAGGCCCATAACATAAATAAGAATTGTTAGGAGGAAGTTTCCGGAGTGATATGCGCTCGCCAGGCGACAGTAATAAGAAGGGAGCCAGGAGCAGTGATGCTATCCTAACCCAAAAAAGAGGTGCATGCACTGAAAATAAAATCCAAAATCACACAAGGTTAATTTCTGTCAATCTATTGTCACACACCCCACTCCCTCCCCCACCCCATTCAAGACTATGACGTCATGGCTGTCACTCGCCGCCTTTCTTGACTTATAATTTATGGGCGTTGAGAAAGGCAGCCAGTCGATAATAAGACGCCAAAGAGGGTTGTATGTTCCCTCTTGTTACGCTGCCTGCTAGTCTTTTTTTCCCCCCTTGCTTATATTTTGGCTTACTAGTGAACTGAAGCTTTCAGATAATACTTCATCTTAATATGGGATCCAGTCTTTAGGTCTCTGGAAATGTCGGGTTATATATATATATATATATATATATATATATATATATATATATATATATATATATATATATATATATATATATATATATATATATATATATATATATATGACACAAAATACGCATTTCTTTTTTTCTCTCGATCTTTATTTCTTATACACAAGCAAAAAGAGTCATCTCTCTGTTTCTCCACAGGTTAGCGAGGAGTGCAGGACCTTGAAGCACACTCTCACACAGGTGGAGACTGACTGGTCCTCGGCCAAGGTTCAAGTTGGAAGTCTACAGAACAAATTCGGCAACCTGGAGTCTGTACTTCGGGTGAGTTGCCCATCTAGTCTCTCCTTCTCTACATCCCCCTTTCTTCTCTTCATCTCACCCTTCCACCTCTACTCCCAACCCCCAACCACTTCTTCCCCACCACCTCCACCCATAACCATCACAACTTCCTATTTCATTCCATCGCCGCCCCTTTTCTCATTCCCTTATCTTCTTTCTTTATATTCCTCTTTATAATACCCCTCATCTTCGAAGCTCGCTTTGTATGTCAGATCTCACAGCATGGTTAGTCCCATATGTTCTAATCTCTGACGTAACCATACATGATGCTTCTGCTGCTGTCAGGACGTGGGCTCTAGGTTCATCATGTGTCAGATGACTGAACGTTTCTCTGATGTTTATTTATAATCTATTGGAATCTTGTGAACGAAAATTGACGACCAAATGAATTACAAGATTACTTTGTTCATATATTATGTATTCAAATGACTTCAAGAAGAAATCCAAATATTCTTCCTCGAAGCTTTTTTATCCACTTCTCCGAGGCTATGGGTCCCACAATTTGTACCAGAGGTACAAATATATATATATATATATATATAATATATATATATATATATATATATAATCTCCACAGTAGACTCTCACATAAGGCGGAAGTTGCATTCCTTGTTGCGTGAAGTGAAGAATATATGGTAAAATAAAATTTCTGTCTAGGGGATCTAAATAGAATCGTACAATCTTACCTGCAATAGCTTTTTCTTATCTTGGAAATTATTTGTGTTGAAGGTAGCTGATGGTGTTGAATACTCGTATGTATTAGGAGGGATTGAGTCTTAGCTCCTGGCCCTAATAGTAGGTGAGGGTGTTACCGATTGACATTAATGCCTGATACATGTTTGTACAGTTATTGTACAGAGCCACATTAACCCTCTACAACACATGCATATCAGCAAGACTGATATGCATGTGTTGATATCCATTATTTATATACCCACGGGTATATAGATAATGGAAATGTACACAGATCAATTGGCTGCTTCGGAAGCTGAGACTAGGCCTCCTCTCTAAAGACAGGAACTCACCCATAGGCCTACTGAGGCATGGAAGGAAGGGAAAATGCTCTATCCCACGAAGTGTTCGAACGAGAATTGTCGTGTAAGGTGGGCGGAGGATTAATTGTCCTCAAAATTTACAGCATGCCATGGCGAGCAGTACCGGATTCTTTTATGCAGTGTGATAATGCAAAACAAAATTTTATTAGTATTTTATTGATAACTTGTTGCGCTTGTTACGTGAGATATATATATATATATATATATATATATATATATATATATATATATATATATATATATATATATATAAATAAAATGTTCTGCATACAGTCTCATTTTGCTTAAAACTATTTAAGATGAAAAATGCATGGATGCAATATTTTTGTGTAATGCATATGCTTAAATTATCTCTAATACTAATTGAGGAAAGACACACATGTAGAGAAGCAGTTGTAGCAGAATGGGAGGTAGACAAGAGGTGAGTCACAAATATATATATATATATATACACACATAAGTTTATTATTGCAGTATTATGAACAAGGACAAGGGCTAAATCCGTAGAAGTAACAGAGGGGGTTATTGAAGTAATAGGAGGGTAGCTCCAGTTCCTTGGATCGAGAGTTGTTCAGCAGCCATGAACTTCCCCTTTAAGGATTTTCCAATGCAGAACACTAAGTAGATGTTCAAAAAGGATTCACAAGGGTTTCGAAACCATGAAAACCACCGTTCTAAGAAATGTGTGAAATGGAAACCTATTGATGTTTTGACCACTGGCAGTGTTACAGATCTTTTCTTTTTGTCTCATGAGCACGTAAGATGAAAGGTAAATCTTACAAACCTCTAAAGAACCGACAGTCACAACACCGTGACGGGAACAACACGCTAATAACCCGCGCGTCCTTGTAAGTCTCTCCTGTGTCAGGGTTGTGTATTACAAACGTCTACGTCCATTCATAACATACCTTTACGGTTTCATTTGCTTCTTAATCGTGCAATATTACCTTAGCAACCTGTCAGACCTGGCGTGAGACCTGGCTGTGGGCACCCTGATACCCTGACACCCTGGCACCCTGACACCCTGAACCTCTTAACAGATAACAGTTAAAAGATAGTTTTAAAAGTTTTGTTTTGTTCCAATTAAGGAACGATATAGGTATCATTCGTTTGTTCCAGAAGTATCACACAAAAGTATCATTCCTTTGTTCCTTTTTTTCAGTTAAGGAATGATACAGAAGTATCGTTCCTTTGTTCCAATTAAGGAATAATATAGGTATCATTACTTTGTTCCAGAAGTATCATACAAAAGTATCATTCCTTTGTTCCTTTTCTCCAATTAAGGAATGATACAGAAGTATCATGATTTCGTGAGTCATTCAGAAGTAAATTTTTAATCAGGGCACAAAACTATGAATTCTTTTCTCCATAATTCATAGTCTTTGAGCTTCCCAAAAAATCGAGTTATTGCTACAGTGATACCAATGTTATGGATTTTTATGAGATTTTAATATATATTTTTAAATACTAGTGAAATTTTGACGTTTCATGTATATTTGGACTTTTTATGACTACCTTGTGTAAAATGGCTTATGGCATCCACTAAGAATGTTCGTTTTGTATTGAATACACATTCAGGTCATTTGTGTAAATTTTAAATGACTTTGAGGAGTGAATATATGAGAATAGGTGACAGCACATTGAAAATAAGACACACCCAAAAAAAAAATTCCTTGCCCAAACAACCCAAACTTAGGAGAGGGTAAACTTACAGCGACGTTTCGCCCTTCCTTGCACCACTACAAGCCACTCTCTCCTAAGTGTTCCAGCCACGGTATTGTGACTTTTTATTCATGATTTTATCCACTGTGATATCAGCTAAGTGAAGACCCCCACAATCTTATGCACCAATCACACACAACGTTAATGTTGCAAGTGCCATCAAGAGTTTTACAGGTGCCGTATAACTCCTGAGAGTTTCAGAGCTTCTCCAAGAATATGTTAACATTAATTATTTAAGCGTTTTACAGGAGACACGTAACTAAAACAAGACATACAGATTGTTGCATTATATTGCCGTAAAACGTGAACCTTTTGTGATTGTAATGTTTTGTTTTCCTTTGCCAGAGTAAAATGCTGATGTGTTATGATTGTATGATGATCTGAGTGGTGAAACTGTTGTGGCAATCTGGCTTTGTTTATATCCTATTTAATGTATAAGAGACCACAGAATATAAGTTTTACTGAAAGGCTTGTGTATCAGAGTGATTATAGTGAATGTGTGTGTGTGTGTGTGTGTGTGTGTGTGTGTGTGGGGTGATACAGGGGTCTGGCGAGGCGGTCCAGAATGGCTACAACATCTTTATACTTGGTTTTTGGCTCTCTCTTCGTGGCTTCCAAGTGTCATTTTCTCTTTCTTATTTGGGCTTCTCTTATTTTCTTTCTCGTTGCACCGTTTTCTTGTTTTGGCTCAATTCTTTTGTCCTTTATTCTCTTATCCATCTCTGTTTCATCTGTAGTTTCCTTCTTATCATCATTACCTTCAACAGATAATTCTTAATTTTTTTTCTATCACTTTTAATATATTGTATAACAATTCTATTGATACTACTACTATTTCTTCTGCAACTGCCACTACTACTAAGAGTAATACTAATAATAATTATATTTTTTCGTTATTAAAACTATTGATTCCATTTCTCTGGAACACGATGCTGAAATTATTTTTAGCATCACTAATAACTGAGTAAGACGCTTTTAGGACCAAGTCGTTCATACTTTAGTCGTTATATATATATATATATATATATATATATATATATATATATAATCAGTACTGACCCTTGTGGAACCCCAAGCGCCAAACGTTCCCAATCCACCACCTCTTCCTACCCAAACACGTTTCCTTCTTAATTATTTCTTGATCCATTGCAGTGCTCCTCCTGTTATTCCTGAGCGTTCCTCTAGCTTTTGGTCCAGTCTCCCGAGCAGTACTGTGTAAAATGTCTTCTTACAGTCCAGAAATATGCAGCTTACTCATCCCTCTCTCCTTCTGTGTGTGTGTGTGTGTGTGTGTGTGTGTGTGTGTGTGTACCCATGCATGCAATAGTATGCCTTTGAGATCATATAATAAGAGTTGTGTTAGCTTTGAAATTATTTCTTAAAATTGTTTAAATTAGTTTGCATTTTAAAAAATATTAATTTTCTAATGAACTAGTTCCGACGAAAAATTATATTTACATTGGTGATAATAATTATCTTGTTAAAATACTCTGTGTATCTGATAGCAAAAGTGATCAGCAACGTTTGATATATATTTAACAAGTCTTTTTGTAATAATTTTATCCACAACATGTATATATATATATATATATATATATATATATATATATATATATATATATATATATATATATATATATATATATATATATATATATATATCACACACACACATATATACACATTTGTACAGTGTGACTCGCACTAAAAAACACAATTCGATCTAATTGGCGACCCTCTTCATGCTAGCAAACCAGATCGAAAATAAAATGCTGTATTTTTCTTTTTAATGGTGGTCTTAATTAGGTACTTCAGCATACATGATCTTTTGTTAACTATTTTTATTTGGCATTAAAATGACCAAGTATTTTGACATTATTGTTGTACAATGTCTTGTTTACCTAGTGTGTGTGTACTTCTGATTCTTAATGAGTATTGATTCTATTAAATCTTTTTTTAGTGGGTGATATAGTATTTTTGACTGATTTCTTGCTGATAATTCTTTGTCTCTGTGTCTCTGTCTGTCTTTCTCTTTCTCTCTCTCCTACCTGTACACCCAAAATAATATTAAATTTATTTATTTCTCTTATATGGTCTTTCGCACCTGTCGCTCTCTATCACCTGTGTTGCCCCTGTATCATCATCTTCCACCTACCCCCATCTACTATGTATCTCACTTTATCTACCGTCTACTCTGGTGTATTCGACGCAGTCTACCAGTTACAACCTCAATGCACTCTACTTATTTTTTACCACAAACTACATCTCTATACACTCCCTGTCGTTCTCTACCCATCTCTTTGCACTCAGTGATACATTCTACATAAATTTCAATGCTCCCTGACGTCTTATACCTGCCTCTGCTCACTCCATGACGTCATCTACCTGTCTTTGCTCACTCCATGACGTCATCTACCTGTCTTTGCTCACTCCATGACGTCATGTACCTTCATTGCACATCTTGACGTCACTTCTCTCTCACTCAATCGTCTGGTGGTGTTGATGTCGTCGAAGCTTGAAGATGTGTATGGATTTGCTGACGGTTCGAGACCCCGAGGGGGCAGCAGTCTCGAGACCGTCTTGATTGTGAGTATTCACCACCTCCTTCCCCTTTAAATTCCCTCCTCTAGTTTCCCCCTTTTCCCTTAAATCTAATCGCCCCTCTCCCCTCTAGTTCCCTATTGCGAGTCGTCAGCGCATCATTTCCCCCTAAATATCCACAAGTTCCCTCCATTTTAAATCCCCATTAACTAAAAATCTTTTCCTTAGTTTCTTCCCGGTTATTAAATCCTTCCCTCGTCCCCTCCCTCATAAATCCCCTGTAGTTCCTTCTTCAGCCCCCTCTAGTTCCATTCCCTTAATTCTACGATTACTCTTTTTTTTTTCCTTCAGTTTTTCCATGTTCCTTCATGCCGTTATAGATTAGTTTACCATACTAGATGAGCTATCCCACCATTAAATAATTCTCTTTTTAATGGGCACGTCAATTACCTCAATGAAAACATTCTTTTACTACTTAATATCTCTTGTAAATATCCTTAATTCTAAATTTGTGTTTTACATAACTGCTTTCAATAACAGATAACATTTTCCCCTTAAGTCACCTCTCTCTGCTTATAGATACTCTCCTCTTATGGATGATCTCCCATTTTATATACATACATATATACACACACGGTATATTCACTGTCAGGTGTATTTCTCTACTGCATATATCCTGAGAATTTACTTGAATCCCTATTTTTAGGGATTCAAGTATTCTTGTCTGGTGGTGAAAAGATTACGTGCAGTATAAATGACCCTAATGTAGTCGATAGGTTTTAAACCACATTAACCTTATACATAACCCCCTCGACTTCATATAGGATGCTGGGAGATCTTATAGACACGATAGATTTTTACGATGGTAAATTGAAGTTGATAATTTTTGGGACTTGAAATTGGTCCTTCCTTTCCACTTCCTCAGAACAGACCCGACTACCTCCCATTCTCCATGAGATGAAGAATGGGATGTAGCACTAAGCACTTACCCTCATGAATGTAACAAGTCCCGCCTGCCACCCATCCCTACCTAAGTAGCTTTCAGAGTGTCGCCTCAGTCGTTCTTAAGTAGTTTAACTCCTGCTCTGCCATGAGTAAGCTAGACTACCTGCTGCCTCTTTCTTCCTGATTAGTCTTCTTTCCGCTCCTCCTATTCCTTCCTGTCATCCTTTTTCGCCTCCTTTGTGGATTGAATAGATATGTAAATGAGAATGTTTGGATGTGAAGACCGTGTAGCATAGGCCGGTAGACCTACTGCAGCGCTCTTCTCTTCCTCCCAGCGTCCTTTTATTCCTCCTCCTCCTTTTTTCTTCCTCCGTTTCCTCCCTTTCTTTCTCCTCTTCCTAATAATTTTCTTCTTCCTCTTTCTCCTCTTCCTAATCATTTTCTTCTTCCTCTTTCTCCTCTATCTCATTTTCCTTCCGCTCGTTTCCTACTCCTTTCCACGCTGCTCCTCATCTCAATTTATGTGTTGCTGATTCTTCATTGCTTCATTGGTTATCTTGTGTGTTATCTTTGTTATCTTTATCTTGTGTGTTATCTTGTGTTTGTGTGTTATCTTGGCCTTGACTTCTTGTTACCCCTGATGATGTGTGACTACTCCCTCGGCCCAGTGACACACACACACACACACAACACACAAACACACACACACACACACACACACACACACACACAAAACACACACACACAAACACACACACACAAACACCACAACAAAACACACACACACACAAACACACAAAACACACACACACACACACACACACACAAACACACACACACAAACACACACACACACAAACACAAACACACAAACACACACACACACAAAACACACACACAAACACACACACAACACACACACAAAACACACACACAAAACACGCAAACACAAAACACGCAAACACAAAACACACACACACAAAACACACACACACAAAACACACACACACAACAAACACACCACACAAAACACCCCACACAACACACACACACAAAACACACAACACACAACACACACACAAAACACACACACACAACACACACACACACACACACACAAACACACACACACACAAACACACACCACACAAAACACACACACACACACACACACAAACACACACACACACACACAACACAAACAAACACGACACACAAACACGCAACACAAACACAAACACGCAAACACAAACACGACACAAACACCACAAAACACGCACAAAACACGCAACACAACAGCACACAAACACAAACACAAACACAACACAAACACGCAACACACACGCAACACAACACACACAAACACAAACACAAAACACGCAAACACAAAACACACACACACACACACACACACACAACACACACACACACACACACGCATGTTGGTATGAGTTACCCTATACCAGCATGTTTGTTCATGTTATTGTAGTTTGGTCATCTATTGCTACATTTTATCAATATCATTATACATATATATATATCGTCCCGAATAAGTAAAACTGGTGAATTAGCAACAACTCATTTAAAATTAAGTCCTTTCTCAAATTTTCTCTTATTTAAAGATATATTTTTTAATTTATCTTGATATAAAAATTAATGATTTTGTACCAAAAGAACCTTAGGAAACTTACCTAACATTATTATAACAGGAGCAATTTAAATAGGCCTAATCCAACTAAATATATTTTATATAGGTTTATAATAATTTAATAAACAAACACAATGGAATATATTTTTTTCGTTAGGTTCAGAATGAATTTTGCGAAATTATTACATACACAAATGTTTACTTGCCTTATTCGGCAAGAAGAGCGTTGCTATTTAAGTCAAGTCAAAATCGCAAGCTCTACCTATATGGCACGATTATATATATATATATATATATAATATATATATATACACACACACATGATTTTCATCAATAATAATTTTATGAATTATGTATAGAAATGGAGAGAGGTGAAGAGAATAATGTTTATATACTGTAAACATATTTAACAGATGTTAGTATAGCAAAACATACAATATGAAGAATCGTCTGTCTTGGAGTTAAGTTGAAAAATCTTAGTCTGTTCCTACACTCAGCTGCTTTTAGGAACACACAATATTTAAATTCCCTCTCTCTCTCTCTCTCTTCCTTTCATATATTAGTATCTAAACGGAGTTAAACTGGATACGTAGAGAAAGTAATTTCCAGGTATACCCCAGAATACATTTTATCACTCTAAAGTCCCAAGTGGTCAGAAAGTTAATAGAATTCCCTCATTTCTAGGCTCTTGCTATGAATAGCACTGAATATATTGTTCTTTTACATTATAAATGTAATACTATATCACTGTAAATGGTCATTGCTCTTTAAATGGTCTTCGAGCAAAAGGTATTAAATGTCAGACATATAAGAGACAGTGACTCAGAACTTGATAATGGTCCTGAAATGATCGAAACACTTCAGTAAGTTTATTACTAATCTATTTTTAATAGTGCAATATTAAAAGCAATTGCTTATTGTTTGTGTGAAACGATGCAGGCTTAATCCTCCCTCAGTTTCGATCCGCCGTTCTCCGTAATAGTCACATGTGTGTGTGCCATATAACTGCATTTTCGTCTTCATACCTTATACTATTACTCACTCGATAGTTGCTAGTATGGGGCGATAGTTGCGACCATCATGCTGCAGCTGCTGACTCTATGAGCAGAAAGGCGGGGCCAAGAGCTAAATCTCGATCTGCTGCAGCCATATATAGGTGACTACATATAGCCGAGTACACACGTCGACTCAGGACTTGCAAATATATCTCAAATTCCATCAATGAAGAAAGTTAATTAAAGGACACGCCAAGCATCTGATAGTTTAGTTATATATAAGTATTTTTCTTTGGATAGTCTTTAAGAAAATAGTCTCTTTTATGCGAGTCGATATCTTATTTTACCTGCTGGTAAGCTTCCTGTGAATAGTTTTGGGGATTCATCACGCCAGAACTGGTAACCTGTTAGTCTGTGTGTTAGGTGCACGCATTCGGACGCAAGCACCACATCATCGCATAACAGGCATGCGTCCTGGTGGTGTGCAAGTAGAAGTGTTCAACAAGCAGTGTTCCATCCCCAGCAAATGAAAGATGC
Organism: Cherax destructor; assembly: GCA_009830355.1. NCBI lineage: Eukaryota > Metazoa > Arthropoda > Malacostraca > Decapoda > Parastacidae > Cherax > Cherax destructor. Next base: position 403,251 of record WNWK01000088.1, on the reverse strand, counting down.
TGCCGACAAGCGGCGAGACTTGGAGCGGCAACATGCCGAGGCTCTGGCCCAGCTACGCGAGAGACAGGCGTCCATTGCTGACCCTTCGAAGGCTAACGAGAAGGAACGCAAGGCTTCCGTTGAGGTAGTCGAAGCTCTGCAGGTGAGTCCAGCTTCGTCATTTTATGATTTTTACTTTGGTGTGAAGCGGGTAATTCATAAGAATGGAGGAATTTTGCATCAGGCCTATTGGCCCATACAAGGCAAGTCCTTGTCAAAAACCACCCACTCCCACACGTCTGTCCAACCCTTTCCCAAAGCTACCCGCCCACATATTTGTCTAGTCTTCTCCCAAAGCCGCCCAAGAATTCGCTTCAGTACCTCAGGTACTAATCAAACCCGGCCCTTTTCACTCATTTGTCCAATCTTTCTTTAAAGTTACCCTCTATTACCCTATTCAGTAGATTGCTCCACACATCGACAACTGTCATGTTGGTTATGCAGGATTAGTGGAGCTCGATTCTCCATCGGTGGTGTGGGTAAATCCAGTATAAGATGTGGTGGAGGCTTGATCATCAATTCATTAAACCCCAAATGCATTAATTGAAGAATGCATTTCCTGATCGGCTTCAAACCTTAAACGCTGGTGTATCTTAGAGAAAGATATGGGCTGTGCAGGTGCCAATTTACCATTTTATTAAAAATTTTTTATGGAATTTGAATTGGTTTTGGCCTGTCGAGGAGCTGCCAATTTTGTCATCTTTACTGAAGGAATTAGAACATTAGTGTTCATTTAGGAACTCGTGAATGTCTCCTCTAATTGTCTTCATATTTTCAACGCTGATATTTAACTGCGCCAGAAACAAATGCCTCACTCTGTACCATTCTTTTTCAGTACCATGAGGTAGAGGAGGCTGGGCTTAAAAAAATATGGAGACACCCTTCTAAGATCATTGAGAATCATAAACAAAAAGCCACAATACCGAGACTGGAACAATACATAAATAACCAGCACATAAGAAAAAGCTTATGAATACATTTCGGTCTGTCTTGAACTATTTACAAAGTCACACAGAGAATATGTAAATGGTCAGTGTGAGCGAAACGTCGTCATAAGCTCCTCTCTACTCTGTGTGGGTTATTTGTTTCATTGTAGTTGTCGGGTCAGGGCATATGACATGCAAGGACACCTTTTTCAGGTCACTGAAGTAGATGGGGCTCAGTTTATGAGATAGAGGAATACCTTTCTTGGCTCACTGAGGTAGATAAGGCTGAGTTTATGAAACACGTAGCACCTTTCTCAGGTTACACACCCATATTTATATTTACATATTTAAAAGTTTCTAGGGATAAAACAGAGCCTGAGGAATTGAAATTAATCAGGTTTGATTCAATGAAAGGGAGGGTAAATCCTCTTCCTTAGATCAAAAGCGTTTCAGTAGCATCAAAACACCATCCTCAAAGTGCGAATTTAATTGTTATATGTGAAGATTTCTGCCTCTCAACATCCTAGTTCAGCTGTTGATGCCGGTGAAGGTATCTTGATCCATGTGATTGGAGCTTTCCTCACCTCCCTTGTATCAGACTTAAATACCTTAAATTTCCTCGCTCCTTCGTTTTTAAGATGCAAGTTCAAAGTTTATATAATCGACTATACGGGTAAGTATATACATATATAAATCTTGGTATACCCTGATATTCTGGTACTTATCTGGGCATATCTTGAAGCCTTGGTATACCTTCATTAAATGAATCTTGATGACTTGGTATGGCTCATCATATACATTTATGCACTGGTATCAATCTTAGTGGCATCATTATTTCCCCAAAATGATTCTTGGTCTACCTCGACGTTCTTGTGTTATGCTTACTGGTTTTTGTGAGGTAAGTACAGAAATAGTTTTACAAGTGCATTTTTTCCATTTCTATTAATTCTTTTCTCTCTTTTTTTTCAGTTTTAAATATTCCTTTTCACATATACATTTTTTTTTTACCTTTCCCACATTTATACATATCATCCCTTTTCTGCTTTCAAATATTTATTTGTCATTAAAAATTATTCAGTTTCTCCGCTAAATTTTTATTAACCCTTTTTGTTATTTTTCTCCTTATTTTTTAACAGTCGAAAATCCGTGAGTTAGAAAAGAAGGCAGAGGTGCAGAACCTCCGACATGAAGAACTTCTACTGGAGATGCAAAGCCTGAAGAAGGCGCAGACTTCATCGAAAAGCTCTTGGACAAGATCCCTCAGTGCTGATCTCCAGAGTCCTGATTCAGGAGACGTTACCCCAGGTGAGAGATATTTTTTTTTTTCTCTCTCTCTCTCTCCCCTCCCTCCCTCCTGTGGTAGGCCCATCATAAATCTATCTATAATGCATCACTACGTTCTCCTTGGTATTCCTATCAGATTTTTTTTATATGCCTCTCATATACCGTCTTAGTATGCTTGTCAGATACCATTTTGGTAGTCCTGTCTACTGTCTTCTTGGAGTTCTCTCTCATACCTTTTCAGCAGGCCTCTATTATCTATCAATCTATCATATGCACGAGTAATGTACCTCTATTCTTGATATATATATATATATATATATATATATATATATATATATATATATATATATATATATATATATATTCACTTTTGTTTATGGAATGCTAACAAGAATTTAAGGCCAACGTTCCCTGAAATGTAGTCTGGAGTTTTAGATAATAGTAATTAATGGAACTAAGAAAGGTATGTTGAGTTTTTGTTTCAGGGAAGGGCATGTGAGCATATTATAACTCAAATTACATAAACGGAGGCATTGATTTTCGATCTGTTCTGAAACTGGGAGAATGGAAGGTGTTGGCTCGCTGAAAAGGCTTTAGCATGTTTGAGTGATGATACATCTTAAGATATGAGAGGTATTTCCCTCATATTTGTAAAGGTTTCATGTAGGATTTTCTAAGATGTTGAACTACAAAAATGAAGGGTTTTGACATGCAGTATTTTAATGATGAGAGCTGAGCCCTGCGTAATGGATTCTGTAATAGATTGTATAGTAGCCACCACCCACAACCGTCTTCACCAACACTCTCCACCTTTCACACACTCCAACATTCACACACTCCACCATTCACACACTCCACCATTCACACTCTGCAACACCCACACTCTGCAACACCCACACTCTGCAACACCCACACTCTGCAACACCCACACTCTGCAACACCCACACTCTGCAACACCCACACTCTGCTACACCCACACTCTGCAACAACCACACTCTGCAACACCCCCACTCTGCAACACCCGCACTCTGCAACACCCACACTCTGCAACACCCACATTCTCCAGCACTCACCCTCTCCACCAACAATCCTTAATACCTCTTGCGTGCCAGACAATAATTCAACTCCCTACGAGTTTAATCTCTAATTCCTCTCCCTTACTGTCATTTCAGAGTGCTTAGCCATTCTCACAGGTAAGATAGGCTAGGTTACCATTCTCAGGGTTCATACCCCATCAAGTTTGAATGTCTCAGCCAGAAATAAATATGTTTGATCCAGCAGGGAAGTAATAATGCTAAAATTTAATTGATTTATATATTAACACGTATGTAAATTTTATATATATATATATATATATATATATATATATATATATATATATATATAAGTGCTAAACCATTGTGGGCTATTCGGCATTAATGGGGCCCTCTTCAGTAAATTAAACTTGGGATCTGAGCCAAAACTGTGTCATAATCTTTTTATTTGTTTTATTTTCTCTTTTTGGGTTCGTTTGTATTTATATGTCAGCTGTACCTCAGGTCACTGTCTCGTCAGAAAACAGGATCGAGCCTCCACTACTCCTGGCAATGAATGATCCACATAGGTTTAGCGCTTCATAGGGAAAAAAATTATAGCCATGGGCCACTAACTTTGCATCTCACCACAAGCTTTTCATTATAGAAGCCTGGAAATGATTTGTTAGTGTATGTTTAGGATATATTAGCAGCGAGTTTCATATTCTGCCTTGATCCTGGTGAAGGAGTTTCTTGATCTAAGAAAATGGAGATGTAATTCTTTTTTTCCTTGGATCAAAATCTGATTGTCCAAGATGCTGTATGACCCCCCCTACGGGCTTAAAGCTTGTCCATATTATGCTAACAATAGCTTATGCGTTGCGTATTGCTTTGTGTGGTTTTTTATCGTGACTTTATAAAGCTCTACACTGAGTGAAACCACTTGATAAAGCTCTACACTGAGTGAAACCACTTGATAAAGCTCTACACTGATTGAAACCACTTGATAAAGCTCTACACTGAGTGAACCATCACTTGATAAAGCTCTACACTGAGTGAAACATCACTTGGTAAAGCTCTACACTGAGTGAACCATCACTTGATAAAGCTCTACACTGAATGAAACATGACTTGGTAAAGCTCTACACTGAGTGAAACATCACTTGGTAAAGCTCTACACTGAGTGAACCATCACTTGATAAAGCTCTACACTGAGTGAAACATCACTTGGTAAAGCTCTACACTGAGTGAAACATCACTTGGTAAAGCTCTACACTGAGTGAAACATCACTTAGTAAAGCTCTACACTGAGTGAAACATCACTTGGTAAAGCTCTACACTGAGTGAAACATCACTTGGTAAAGCTCTACACTGAGTGAAACATCACTTGATAAAGCTCTACACTGAGTGAAACATCACTTGGTAAAGCTCTACACTGAGTGATACATCACTTGGTAAAGCTCTACACTGAGTGAAACATCACTTCTTAAAGCTCTACACTGAGTGAAACATTACTTAGTAAAGCTCTACACTGAGTGAAACATCACTTGATAAAGCTCTACACTGAGTGAAACATCACTTGATAAAGCTCTACACTGAGTGAAACATCACTTGATAAAGCTCTACACTGAGTGAAACATCACTTGATAAAGCTCTACACTGAGTGAAACGTTAACCTAATGAAAGCTTATTCTGGAACTTAATCTGACAGTTCACAGTCTTACACTCATTAACCTGGCAGTCATCAGTCTAACATTAATTAAACTAACATTTTTCTAGTTTATCACGACGTTCTGTGTTTCTATGCAGCAGAAGTTACATAGAAAAAAGAACGTAATACCCATTAACTGTACAACCAATTTAGCCCCGCTAGTACCGTACACAAATGTATTCACTGCCCCGTAAATCACTGTCCATCTCTAAATTGAGCACAATAATGCATAACAGTGCACTGTTAGGCAGAATTTATCACTGGAAGGAATTACAGTACATTGCAAGGCAGAACTGTGCATTTTAAGGTCACATCTTTAATCCCCTAATTTTTTCATTGAAGACAACCATCATTTTAACGGTACATAAAGCACCTCGGGGAGGCAATTTAAAAAAATCGTTTTGATTCATCCAAGATTTGATAAGAGATGAGAGCAACTTGATAATGGTCCAGAAGGGACCAAAACGTGGAATAGTTTCCCTCTGCTAAACGTGGGTTATTTCTGAATTATTCCAGCTATAGTATTGTGACTTATTTTTTTTGCTATCAGATGAATCTTGTCAACATGGCAGAGAGAAATTTTCAGCTTTATTAGTATTTTTGTTCCCCCTCTCCTCTGCCTCTCTTTTCTCCCTCATTATTATCCCTCTCCATTGTCAGCTCATTATCAAATTATGACAGTTTCATACAAAATTGAACTCCGTATCTATAACTTGTCGCTGTCTCTCTTCCTCTCCATACTTTTGTTTACACGCCAGATGATCATACAACACTGTTCATCTATATTGTATTCTCAGTTGATACACTTGCATCTTCACTTATTTCCTAGTTCCTTAAATAAAGGACATAGTTTGCATTTCCTAGTTGTTTCCAGAACAGGCTTTTATTGATACAATGTATACAATGTATAGCTCTGTTGATCTTATCACATCTACAAACGTTGACCCAATAAAAGCCTCGTCTCTCATGTCTGCTTTACTTTATTATTATAATTTAGACCCTAGTTCTTTAGCGTTGGACGACTCTAGTAATTAGCTTAGAGACTTTTGCTTATAGATGGTCTAGAAGAAATATTTACACTCAATTGTTACACATAATTAGAAGAGTTGAAATCTGGGAATATTTCCATTCTAGTAATACTAAAAGTGACGACCTCTGCAAATATCCTAGTGCTGGAGGGTAATACTCAGAGATCAAACAGTGCCAAGAGAATGGGAGGTAATTATTATTATTATTAGTAGTAGTAGTAGTAATCGTAGGTGTGAGACTTGTAAGAGTCATACAGTGAATGGGGAAATAGGAGGTAAACAGGTCTGATTCAATGAGGCATACTCATGTGTTTACAGCAACCCACGTTAAGGTGAGATCAGTACAGTTTGAGACAGTCAATGATCTCGGACTATCTGAACTAGAATACAGATTTTGAAGAGAACCCCATCCCCCTCGCTAAAGTTTTTTAATATTGCATAAAACGTGTAAATGTTTTTATATGCACTTTGCTCTGCTATTAATTTGGTTTATTTATATTCGATTGTTTATATAGGCGATCATCACTATCAAGTAGGGAAGTATGTAGAAAATATGAAATTATACTAAAGGCAGTGTGCAATGAGTCAAAAAAAAGATATCAACAGGCAGTGAGTAGGAAGTAAGAAAGTTAGGTAAATTACAGGCATATACAGAACACGATATTTATTTTTATTCCAAATTTCGACGCCTCGGAGAAGTTTGAGGTGTATTCCTGACAAATTAAAGAAAGAGTATACTAGTAAGTAATATTTGTAAACACAGGAAGGGTGAAAAATATAAAAATGTAACCATAGGCTGTGTCTAGAAAGTTAGAGAATTAAATGCTCTTAAATACAGGAGATGTGTTGAAAGCTTAAAAAAAGAAAAAAGGTTAGCTGCTAGCAGTATATAGTAAGATAGAAAGCTAGATCACTTGATGTTGATCTCAATACCAGTAGAATTCGAATATCTTATTTTTAAATTCACGAGGAAACGCTAATCCAATAGAAGTCACACAGCGCGTAGGGTATAAGAGGTAATAATCTTTCATCCAAGGTAGAAAAGGATCCTCCATTTCTTAGTCAAAAATCAACTTCACTAAAAATATACATTTATTTCTCTGGCTTTACTTCCGGCTGTGTATTATGTGTGACCTGTCACTCTTCTGTACATCTAATTCTGGCATTATTTACTTCTTTCCCATTCTTCCGGGTGCTGGCAGACATGTCTCTGTACAAGCAGGCTCTTCTACGCTATACACTACAGCAACAAAGTAATTCCCCATCTTGTTACTCAATGATCTTCAAATATCCCAAGATGTGTGCTTCGTAATCTTTATTTACCTCTAATGACCCATTTAGCCATGGTGTTTACGTTCTGGACTGATGAAGCTGATGTTAGCGTAAGTGTGTGAGACTGTTGATCATGTGCCAGCAGCATTAGCAGCCGTAGCAACAGCAGCCACTGCCGCAGCAGCAGCTACAGTAGTAGAAGCTGCAGAAGCAGCACAAGCTGCAGCAGCAGCAGCAGCTACAACCCTAAATGCTTGAGGGTCGCTTATACTAGACCTGGCCGACACCAAACACATCTATTATCTACCTCAGCCTTCTGCCTCTTGTCCTCGTTTCTATCTTACATCTCTTGTTTGCTCTTACCCGCAACGTGAAGGAACCCTAAATACAAATTAAGAATCATATTTTTTAGTCGCAAAGCAAAAACTAGCTTCCAAGGATACATTATACATTCCTTCCTTGAATCTTAAGCTGATTTTTGCCTTTCGACCTTATTTTTTTTTTAAATGTGCACGGGACTGATGGTATCTGTCATGTGAACCATGTCATGGGAACACTGCCATGTGAACACTGTCATGTGAACACTGTATTATAGCTTGAACACTCATGCACTGACAGTCTGAATGCTTACTGAGGAGTGAGGAGATGGTTGCTGTTACTGTTATCTTGTGGTGCGCATTGAGTAAGTCTGTAAATGCATATATTTGGGCTGCAATGTACACTTGCAAGCGGCAACACCAGCGTTTGGTCATATAGTCACGTCTGTAAGTGGTCAAATTAATTCAGCATTAAATTATCTTGTTTAACTATTTTAATAAGCATTTTAAAATTATTCAAATTAATCATTTATTGAAATATTTCCTTAATGATATGGGCCTGCTTATCATATTGATAGTTTGTTGAAACTATCAATATTGGAAATGGATATTAAATGTTTCGGTTGGGCCCTAGAAGGTGCGAAAAGTCGTCCAATGCTTATTTCCAAATTATGGATGAGTTGTGAGTTGTTCCATCCATGATATTGTGATCTTTAAATATGTAGAGCGAGTGTGTGGTAAGCAGGAGTGCATCACAGCCCAGAGGACTAACATTGCACGTGCTTCCCCTCACGTGACATCAACCTATAGGGACCAGAGTGCATGCTCACTTCACCAATTCTTTACAGATTCCAGTCAAATTTTGTCCAATGGTAGCACCGCCCGGTCGACGCCCGTTCAGCACTCCGGCATGGGCTTAAGTCTACCTCACAGCCTTGACGTGATTGGCTTGGTCGATTTCACCGATTCACTCTTCGCCCACCATACCCCAATGTCCACCTCACCTCTCACTGGCCAAACAGGTCAGAGCTGGCACGAGGAACACAAACATTGGTCGTCCTCTCGCCCATCCCTCTCCCCCTCAAGAAGGACATATAAGAGTTAGTCGTTCCTGAATTTCCAAATTCAGCATTTATGCTACAGGATTGCAATTAGTTGAGACATCGGACATGTATTTTTGAGAATGAACTGATATTGCCCGAGTATTGTGACAACAGCGGTCAGGCTGCTGAAGGCTTGGCACAGATCATTATACAATCATACACACAAAACCATAGAAGAATCACTCACAACACTTGAAAAAAAAGCTTCATTAGTGAAGACAAGACACATGACGTGGAACAGTCTTTTATTGGGGTAACATTTCCTCTCCATGTAGATTTTTACCAGGTCATGGCTTGATAAAGCTCTACACAGAGAGAATCGTTGTCGCAAAACGAACTTTAGCCAAGTGCTTCTCTTCACTAATGTCGCCAGTACCTCGTTTTCACTCATTTAATTTACAGTTATACTTAGAGTGGAAAGATTTGGCGGCGTTCTCTTCTGGGAAGGATCACTACTGTGTCTGGTACTCATCCAGAACTGGTAGAATTCTCTTCACTACAAAAACAAAACCAAATTGCCCACTTGTAAATATTGTTAGTATCTGGGAGGTATACTGGGGTCAATCTTATCCCCAAGTCGATATCACTTCTTCATTACGGGGAGGATGAAGAATTTGGATTTCTTTTTAATGCACACACACGTACAAACACATGCGCACACGTACACACGCACACACGCACACGCGCGCACGTACACACATGCGTACACACACACACGTACACACACACACGTACACACACGTACACACACACACGTACACACACACACGTACACACACACACACGTACACACACACGTACACACACACACACGTACACACACACGTACACACACACACGTACACACACGTACACACACTTACACACACACATATACACACACACACACACACACGACACGACCTGGCCCACAGATCTAAATACATCTTAGTGGTAGAAAGTGAGTGGCTTAAATCTAGACTAGTTCCCAAACATCTCGAGTTTTAAGCATGAATCCCTAGTCTGCACTTTATTTTTCAACAGAATTTTAAAGGAAAACCTTGGAGTTGGCCTCATTTTCTGGGATTTCACCGGTATTTACACATTTTGTTGATGACTTATGTCTCGAGAACATAAACGTAAATCGCATTGCTCTTAACGATGATAGGTCCAATTATACAAAGCACGTTAATGTACAATTTCATAAAACATGAATCACGAAATCGTAATGACACGATTGCAAACAAACCATACCTAGTTGGATGAATCTTATTGAAGGTAGCTGGCCTAGTGGCTTACGCGACGGTCTAGAGTTTTGTGAGACTCTGACCGCGGGTTCGAACCCCACCCGTGGTATGTTTTTTTTTCATAAAACATGTTGCTTAAGTTAGCAATAATTTGCGAATGCTGACTGCAGATGAAGGGAAAAATAGTGGTGTACATATATTGCCTACTTACCTGGAGTCTACGTGGAGGGTATTCCGGTCCACGACCAGGTGTCATGAAAAAGGATACGTGGAGGAAAAAAAGTCCAAAAATTGTTATCAGGTTAACCTGTTGTCTTTGGTGAATTCGGAAGGCCATTGTTGCCGACTTCTTCAGGAAGTCTTCCCTTACCGAACACTGAATATATTAGCACCAGTTCTTGAAAGATTAATTCGTTGAACTCTGATTACAGTAGATGCGCTAAATCTAGCATAAAACGAGCTCAGTGAACCCAAGATTCGTTTACTCCTGTACCCACACAAACCACATTTGTTTTGCATCTCTGTTATAGCAAGATTTGCCTCAACACGCACATACACCTCGCAATTATTACAACTTTGTTTGATTAGAGATCTCTCTCGAGATGTCCAGAAGATGTTATATTTAGCACAGACAGCAGTTTGTGCAAATATCTCTTGATGGTTATGGTAAAGACACAAACTGTTTTTAAATAACTCACAAGTTGACTTTTCGGTTCAACCGGGAATAATAAAAATAATGTTTCTTTTTCTTCTTCCTCTTCTAATACTAATAATACCTTTACTGCTATTTCCTATATTATTCTAAAAAAAATAATGAATAATGAAAATAAAA
>WNWK01000088.1:327500-387500 GCA_009830355.1 Cherax destructor | reverse complement strand
TTGTGACATAGGCCATTACTTCCGTCCTTTTTTCTAAACTGTCGAGGAAGAATTGCAGAGGCATCTTAGATCACGCTTGATTTTAGCGTTTTAGTGTAAAAATTGTGTGTTGTGTTTACCTGTAGGCTGCGGTCTGTATATTTTGAGTCAGTAGTCAGTTTAACTCTCCTTTTTACGACTAAAAGTTAATTTTTCTTTATCTTTTGAAAACAAAATGTACATAAACTAAAATAACTAGTGGTGGTGGTGTCCTGAAATGATAGGCCTCATAGATGACATGATTCTTAGCGCCCAATGTTTTTTTTATGTAAACAGTCTGAGACCTGCGGGAAGTGTGAGTCAGAACCATATGTCTCGCATGATCCATTCTAAATGCCCAGTCGTGGTCTAGCATTGCTGTATGCATGATCAGACCTCATATGCATGGGTACGATCTAATCCCATCAATAGACCTTTTCAGTCGAATAGTTTCAATGAATAAACCCCATCCCTGATCATCCAAAACTGGTAATATTGACAGATGAAATTCACAGATGTTCAGATTCTAGAAGAGCCACCGTCAGAAGAGCTGATACTGCGGACTTGTCATCTCTCCGCCACAGGGTTATCATCTAGCACTTCCGGAGTGAGTTCCCTGAAGACGAGTGATGTCATGACGTCACTGGGTCTTGGCTGTGGCTGTGTGACAGGCATGACACCTTCTTCATTTGTCATGAGTGGCTCTGGCCTGGGAATGCCTCTCTCAGGCCAGGCTGTCACTACCACAGTGCCCGCTATGGACCTCTCCAATCCTATAGTCAACCACTTAGGCACAAATGCCTATAGCAGTAATCCCTTAGGAATGATGGACCCCAGCCTCTCTCACATGGACGCTACGGGTCTTGGTCTCACCTCGCAGCTAGGGACCACCAATCCTGGGCTCGGCCTCTCATCGCTCAGCTCTCTCACCGGTACCTCCCTCATGGGCACCAGCGGTTTATCGGGACTCCCAATGCATAGCACAAATCCTCTGTCTGGTACCAACCTGCATACCTCCCTGGGCGGCGTGGGCGTAGGAGGCACCGGATCAGGCGTTATGGGCGGAGGGATCAGCAACCCCGTGTTCTCCAGCATCAATCCACTACCCACCATCATCACCACCAGTTACGACAAAGACGGTATAGTCGATGTGCCCTTCCCAAGCATGGATCCTTCCCCACCTCCTCCACACATCATTATTTAATCACACTAGTGTCCTTGGAGAACAATAAGACATAATACCGTGGCTGGAACAATACACAAATAACCTGAACATAGAAATAAACTTATGGTGACGTTTCGGTTCAACTTGGACCATTAAGTAGTCACAAGTTTCTTCTATGTACGGGTTATTTGTATATAGTTCCCTTGGATCACCTCAAGATTCACTCCTCTTCAAAGGAAGTAGTAACTAAAGTTATGAAAAAAGAGCATTGACATTAAACTGACTTGTCCTGTTTCCTGACAAGCATTATGCCTATGTAAACTACTACATAAACTAACAAGCAGTGGTAGTTCAGGGAAGTACTTTATTTTACTGGGTAAAGTTCCACTGAATGCTAAAGCCCCACTGTGAGTAATGAAAACCACACTGTGGGTGATAAAGCCACAATGTATTTGAAACATTGTGAAATAAATATTTCCTTGCTTAAAGTATACCTAAATTACTCTGTTATTGACATTACTGTTTTATATAAAGTAAACTCATTTGAATCGTTCATACTGATCGATGCTTGATCTTCTGTCGACAAAACTCGAGACAGACAAACTAACCACCTACTTACTCACTACTTCTAAAGTTATGATAAATTGTTGATATGTCTTCTTTCAATTTTGCTTCGAAACTAATTTAGCAACCAAACCTGACCCCTCATAAAATCTCCAAAATACCCTATTTTTTCTAATCTGAGAATATGAATAGAATTAGTTAACTGCTTTCCTTTCTGGGGGGGAAAATCTTCAGGCGACTTGTTCTCTTTGCCCATTTCCTCACATCCCAGGTATTTACATGTCCTAAAGCACCCAAGATGTTCAACTTTTCTCCCTCACCTACCTGCTCACGAGTCCTTGTGTATAACTATGCTGTCATGGCTTCGTCTCCCTCTGGTTTTCTTGGCTCTTTTTTTTTTAACCAGTGTTGAATCTGCATGACAACCGCCTAAGTCTTTTAATGTCGTGAACTAATTCTTGTATCTTTTATTGCAGTCTCAACACATATCTGTTTCCTTGGTGCATGTTTATTACTTCTCCATTCCTTGATCATCCTCTCCTTCCTTCTGTCTCTCCTCCTTTTTCCTCTCTATCCTCTTCCTTGCCCTCTCTTTTTCTTTCCATCTATTTAGATCCCTTTTCTTTCCATCCAGCTATCATGAGATTTATTTAGGACAAGTTTCGCTTTCCATGAGGTTTGTTTGGCTTACCAAAGACTGCTAGTGAGCGAAACGTTACCGCAATAAATATCTTATTAGCATGATAATCACATGCCACTTTCTATAAAATATCAATTAATACTACTACTACTAATAATAATGTTTCACATAATTCTACAATAATAATAATGCACTTTTCCTTTTTTCACATTTCTTCATTTCAACTCTTATGATTTAATGAATCTCATTTGTTGTTCCACATAATTTCTACCAACTCTCAGACCTTAGTCGCCCCTCGACGGTATTACCTTCCTTGGCTGGTCATTAAGGCTGACTGTTACCTGTACACCACCAGTCTAGGATACTTTAAAACCTTAAATTGGAAGTAAACTTGAGTATACATACACCGAGATATATATAAGCCTTGGTGTATATACACCGATAGATATACAACCCTTGGTGTATATTCATAAAGAGAGACACGTTTTCTGATATATATGTCCTCTCGGTGTATATTCAGTGGGAGATACGAACTATTTGGTGTACAAATATATACCGAGAGATACGTATACTTCACTCGGCGTATATACTGGCCCACTATACATGCAGTAGTTAGGTTTACGTGTACTCAAAGTAGTTTCCCTATTGTAATGTACTTGTATCTTAATTTGAATTATTAATGTGTAGAAATTGTTCTAGTTTTTTATTAAATAAACGAGTAGAAATATGTATTTTTATTTCACTGTAGTTGTGACAGTTGTAAAGTTGTAATTTTTGTCCTTTAAGTATCCTTCGTTTTTTGTTTCATATATTTTGTTTCCATTATATTGTATTGTTGTATAAAAAACAATGAGATTAGTGTATTTTTTGTTTCTGTGTATTTTTCCTTTTTTTTCTCGTTTCAGTGTAAAAAATATTATTTGCTAGACAATAGTGAGTTTCGTATTTATTTACCTCTGATTTTATGCTTTTGTTTAGATTTTTTTTTTTTGAGTATTGTGTTAATATTGTCGCATTTAAATTTTATGCTGTTCAGATTTTTTTTTGCGTATTGTTAATATTATCATATTTAAATTACACTAATTGCTTTATACTCATGGTTTCAGTTAACACTAATTATTTTTCTCTTCACTAATGACTCCAAAATATTTAGCTCTTGAACATACATTGGCCAAAATTTTTTTTTAATTTATTCAAAATTCAATAAAGTATAGAACAGTTACGAAGCTTCTCTATATTTTTTTACTTAAAATATTTTTATGTAGTATTGTATTCATGTATTTTTCTTGCAAATACATTCAGTAGCTAGTTATTATGAGCATGTACAATACACACACACACACACACACACACACACACACACACACACATATATATATATATATAATATATATATATATATATATATATATATATATATATATATATATATATATATATATATATATATATATATATTTTTTTGCTTAGAATTCGAAAGAACAGGCAAATTATTCACTGATCTCTGGCCGAAGGAGACTCGAACCTATGAACCTTGGAACAAGGTACGTAGTGCTTACAGACCATACCACAATGATAAAGCTTACAGCTTTTCATTTCATCCCCTGCATGTTTGTGAATATTTCGCCTGTTCTTGCGAATTCTAAGCATTGTAAAAATGTCTAGTCGGTCGATGCATGCAGGGGATGAGATGAAAGCTGTAAGCCACTTGCTCGAAAGCTGGCTGCCTCGGATCAAAACGTCTAGCTTGAGCTGGGCGCCAAGGTCTTGTCCAGTGTGGTATGGTCGGTAAAGCACTGCGTACCTTGTTCCAAGGTTCGTAGGTCCGAGTCTCCTTCGGCCAGAGATCAGTGTTTATAAATATATATATATATATATATATATATATATATATACAGTGGTACCTCTATATACGAGCTTAATTCGTTCCAGACGGCTATTCAAGTGCCGATACCGAAGGAATTTTTTCCCATAAGAAATAATGAAAATTAGATTAATCCATTTCAGACCCCCAAAAATACACTTACAAAAGCACCTACAATAATACACTTACATAATTGTTCGAGTTGGGAACTGCTTGTAAGTAGAGGTACCACTGTACAGTGGAACCCCGGTTAACGAAAAAAAATCATTGCAGAAGCCTGCTCAAGTGCCATTACCGAACGAATTTACTTCCTTAAGAAAAAATGTCATTTAGATTAGTCTATTTCAGACCCCCAAAAATACACTTCCACAAGCACTTACAATATTATACTTACATAATTGCACGATTTCAGGGGTGTTCGTTAACCGGGGTTCCACTGTATATATATATATGTCGTGCCGATTAGGTAAAACTGGTCAATTAGCAAGAACTCATCTAAAATTAAGTCCTTTCTAAAATTTTCTCTTATACGTTTAAATATATATTTTTTTTCATTTATGTTAATGTAAGAATTTATAATTTTGTACCAAGAGAAACTTTGAAAACCTACCTAACCTTATTACAACAAGCGCAATTTAATTTAGCCAAACCCAACTAAATATATTTTAAATACGTTAACATTAATTTAATAATAAACAAACACAATGAAATATATTTTTTCGTTATGTTCAGAATGATTTGACGAAATTATTGCATACACAAATTTTCACTTGTCTTATATGGCAAGGTGAGCGTTCTATTTAAGAAAAATGCATAAGTTTTACCATAATCAGCACTTAATATATATTATATATATATTATATTATATATATATATATATATATATATATATATATATATATATATATATATATATATATATATATATATATATATATATATATATAAGATAGTCAATGTTAAAAGTGGCTGCATAATGTGATCTTCGTATGTATACTTAATACCATAAACAGTCATTTGTATAGATTCCTTAAATGACAGTACAACATTTTGCTAAAGAAATTTTTCGCATTTTGTTGTTATTCGGTATTTAAAAGCACATACATATTTGGTACAGCTCTTTGTCTTCCCTATTCTAATATAATAGTGCCATGATAAAGTCAATGTTGGCAATGCCAGCAAGTATGAGCCTCGCTCACTTTCAGGCCTCTCTGTCCTGACCTACTTCGAGGAGGAGGAGAACTGAAAACATGATGTATCGTTGAGATACTCCACTGACCTGGTCTTCAATACTTCACTGCAAATCATCTGTCTAATCTAACTTTGCAACTGTATTTATTTCCTTACTCTGATCCTCTTGTTTGTTTCCTAGCCTTTCTAGACATATTTTTGTTTGTGCATATATTTTTCTATCATTGTTAACTCCAACATTAATTGATAATTTATATGTCTATGCAGTGTAATAACCAATTTGGAGACAGAAACATGAAATATGAAGTAAATATGTATATGTTAACTCATAACTGGAGTCCACTTCAACAGATGAAGAGTTGGGGTCGAAATATTCAGATCAACTTTAATATCCAAATTTCTATTCCTATGTGCGTTATTACTTAGCATCGACAAGTGTTCATTACACTTATATCAGGTGAATACCTATTTTTCTATTCACCTTCTACTTTCACGTATTCTTACCTCATCCATTTGTTATATGCTGTGATCGACACTTATTTACCGGGATCTCTTATTGATCCTTATTAAGAGAAATTTCTGACCTTTGTGTGTGTATTCATATGACCCCCACAGACAAGAACCTGATGAATGGAAATATCCCAGGACTGATGATGCCACCTTATGAGACAGACAACAGAGTTTTAGACGTTCTGGAAATTCCTGGAAAGGGGCGTTGCCATGTATACATTGCCAGGTGAGATGTATTTACCTTGTATATATATATATTAATAAATTTCAGTGGTAACAGCTCTGAAGGAGATGACACAGGTGCAACAGTTTGGTATCTTTATGGCCTAGGTGTTGCACCTCAGCAGGCTTCTTCAGTCAAACTTCAAGACTGAGGGACTGATCACATCGTATCCATATCTCCACTACTCTTGTCTCTGTATTTCGACCGAAGAAGCCTGCTGATCAGGCGGCGAAGAGCCTCGTCAATAAAAAGTCTCAACTGTTTCACATGTATCTCACTCATTTAACATGTGTCACTGTTGTAAATCATTAACATAAATGATACTTTTGCGTAAATGCAACATCTCCAGCTGATACATATGTTTCCGTAGTTCAAGATATCGTATAGTTACCACCTCCATAATAGTGACAAATCCACTACCAATGAATAATTTGAAAGGGTATCTGTGGGAATGCTAGCTCAACAGTGGCCCTATAGTCCCATGCCTTTGCACGAGGTACAGTGCTGGAAGCTGAGGGATTAGTGCCTTTATAGTGGTGTTAAATCCTCAGTGGTGCCATGTTTGTGGTGTTCAGCAAGATTATACCATTCACTGTTCCTGTGAAAAATTTCTCCTGTAATTTTATAAAGTAATTTTATCAACTGTTATATTATTTCCCACCTGATAAAGATTCTTCGTTGATATATTATTACCAAATAACATAATCTTGCTGATATATTATTTCCAAATAAAAATGTCCTGATTGCTATTTTATAACCTGATAAAATTTTCTGATTGCTATTTTATTACTGGATAATATTTCCTGATTGTTATTTTATTACAGATAAAATTTCTTCCTTATTACATGTACTACCCCAAGTACACTACCAGCTAACTCACTCCTCTTCCACCTCTTATTCCTCTTCCTCTTCCTCCTCCTCCTCCCCCTCCCCCCATGTATCATAACTGGTACACAATACCAACAAGTTTAGCCATAAGACGCATATGCAGCTCTTCGGAATCTTTACTGTCGAGATGTTTCGCCTACTACGCAGACTTCTTCAGGCGAATGCAGGTGAATATAGCACTTGAGAGTGTACAAGAAGTGAGAGGTACTGATCACCTCATAATTTCTTCTCGCTTCTCCTGTCTCCAGTGATATTTACACTCTCAAGTGCTATATATAATAATATATATATATATATATATATATATATATATATATATATATATATATATATATATATATATATATATATATATTATTTTTATTAACACATCGGCCGTTTCCCACCAAGGCAGGGTGGCCCGACAAAGAAAAACTTTCATCATTCACTCCATCTCTGTCTTGCCAGAGGCGTGCTTACACTACAGCTACAAAACTGCAATATTAACACCACTTCTTCAGAGTGCCGGCACTGTACTTCCCATCTCCAGGAATCAAGTCCGGTCTGCCAGTTTCCCTGAAACCCTTCATAAATGTTACCTTGCCTACACTCCAACAGCACGTCAAGTCCTAAAAACCATTTGTCTCCATTTGCTCCTATCTAACACGCTCACGCACGCTTGCTTGAAGTCCAAGCCCCTCGCACACAAAACCTCCTTTAACCCCTCCCTCCAACCTTTTTTAGGCCGACCCCTACCCCACCTTCCCTCCACTACAGATTTATACACTCTCGAAGTCATTCTATTTTGTTCCATCCTCTCTATATGTCCAAACCATCTCAACAACCCCTCCTCAGTTCTCTGGATAATAGTTTTGGTAATCCCACACCTCCTCCTAATCTCCAAACTACGGATTCTCTGCATTATATTCACACCACATATTGACCTCAGACATGACATCTCCACTGCCTCCAGCCTTCTCCTTGTTGCAACATTCACAACCCATGTCTTAAACCCATACAAGAGTGTTGGTATAACTGTACTCTCATACATTCCCTTCTTTGCTTTCATGGACAAAGTTCTCTGTCTCCACAAACTCCTCAGTGCACCACTCACCTTTTTCCCCTCGTTAATTCTATGATTCACCTCATCCTTCATATACCCATCTGCTGACACATCCACTCCCAAATATCTGAACATATTCACCTCCTCCATACTCTCTCCCTCCAATCTGATATATATATATATATATATATATATATATATATATATATATATATATATATATATATGCTGAGCTTGCACTTTAATACCTATTTTAGGGATTTCAATATTCTTGTCTGGAGGCGAAAAGATTACCTGCAGTTTTGTAGTTGACAGGTTTTAATACCTGATTAACCAACTAGGATGTATGACCAGCTAACTCTGACCTCCCTTTACCTCATCTTCCAGGTATTCCTATGATCCATTCCAACACTCACCGAACGAGAATCCTGAAGCAGAGTTGGCTGTCAATGCTGGTGACTACGTATTGGTGTGGGGTTCCATGGACGAGGTAGCTCCGCCTACTCTAGTGAGAACCCCGGGGGTGACACCTCTCTCTCTTTCTCTCTTATCTTTCTCTCTCCAGTTTTAGCTTTCTCTTTCTGTATCTCTCGCCTGGACCCTTATACAACCACTATCACCACCGCTAGTCTTCCCTACCCTAACACCCACTGTCGCTCTAATTTACCGCTCCCTTTCTCCCAGGTTGATTCTGCTCTCTAAAAACACCTATAATAAGCGTAACAACAGCAGCAGCAACCATAACAGCAATAATAATAATACTTGTTACAATAATAATCCCACATTAATAAGCGGTCTGGTGGGTCACTGGAGGTATCAGGCGAGCCTTGATTTGAAATATTCTTAGGGAAGATGCGTAGTTATGGAGGGCTGATACCATAGATGCTAGAACAAGTTCAACAAAAGATGTTTTGGAGTTTTTTGTTAATAATTTACCTTCTTGTCATATACCAAATTCAGTTTACAGTGTTAAACTTCTTCGACTGACGTTACAGCTAACCTGATCAAAAAGAATAAGATATTTCAGTTAAATACAGAATACGGCAACTTAGGAAAAATACCTCAGGCAGTAAATTGTAATAAATTTCATTTGACAGCAATGGTCCTACACTTATATACTAGATAAAGTGAGCACATGATATCAATTTGTGGACAAATTTCTATAGTATATGAATTTTTTTTATAAAAAAATCCACTTTTGATTTGTGTGATGAATATATAACTCAGAATAGGCTGAGTCATGAGGCTTCAGGTGAATAAGACGACTAACAGTAATTCCGCTAGTAATATAATTTATTTTATGATAATTTCAAATAATTATTGCAAAATTTTGAAAGATTATTAAGCTAAAACAATTTTTTTAGAGCTTATAACTAGAGGACTTTAAGACAGAGTGGGCAAAAATATGAGGTATATAACAACAAAGCTTTATCAAGTAATATACAAATATAACACTAATTTTTAAAGGGTGTGAACTGGTAAGTCAGCTGACAGTCTTGGTCAGCTGACCAAAAGCTCCAGCTGTGGGTCATCAGCTGACTAAGACTCGCGTCACGAAACACTTGTCCTGTTTCCTGACAAACCTTACCTAACCTTTATCAAGTAATACATAGAACCGAAGTAAAATCTCTCACACGTGTTTTTGACCCTTGTCGGTTTAGCACGTTATTTGATTATGATAATCCCATGCGTTCTTCTGGTGAGGTACAGTGGTGCGAAAAACCTATATGGAAGTTCACTAAGTTAGGCTGCAGTGCCAGGGAAAGGAACAAAACAAACATCATTAACAGTGACATATACACATATACTTCAAGGCATAGTGATGAAAAACTCATTAACGAAACCTAGAAAGAAAAGAAGCCTGGAAACGTCATTCAAACACACCACCGTGATCTGACCCTTAGTGCGACCTTGTAACCTCACCTATTGACCTCTTTAGCCCGTCTTCACACAACTGGAAATCACCAGAGTACAATGGAAGATCGGCTTATTCTTCTGTAGTACTTTATAAAACTTTCCACCAGCGAAACGTCTTCTTAATGGTTTGCTCATCTCTGTCTTTGCATTATTAGCTGTAATACCTAACACTGTGTGAGATTATAGCTTAAATATCTGAAGAAATTTTAGCTTTGATTCATAAATAATCGATTCACTTCTGTCTATATTTTATTATTTCTAACTTTGGTTTGGTTTCTTTATTTTTTAAAGCATATGTTATATATATAAATGTATGTTAGAAATCACAATAAAACGGGTGATTGCATGTATGAAAAAATACCATAGTGAAAGTAGGAAATAAAACCTGAGTGCTTTCATGTGCCTACACACATCTTCAGAGGAAGATACATGTGTAAACACATGAAATCGCTCGTTTCATTTCCTATATTCACTGTGGTATTTTTGTCATATAAATGTATATATTAATGTCGTAAATGCGACTGCATCAATTTTTTTTGTAACGACATCCAACAAAGTACTGGAGTCAGAATTATTGGTGTTTTGGTCGTCACTTCATAGAAAACGAGTTCTGATGCTGGTCTTTCATCATATAATGACTTTTGATGCTGGTCTTTCATCATATGGATCATTAAGATAATGATCTATTCGGTAAAGCAACAGCTGGGATACAAGTGCTAGGTGCCAGTGACTAAGCAACAGCTGAGATAAAAGTGCTAGGTGCCAGTAAATAAGCCTCTGCTGAGGTATCAGGTCCTCTGTACTAGTATTAGTAATAACATGCCAGTATTGAGTACTTTTAATTATACAACTGTTAGCACACAGGTGCAGAGTCTGGGTGATTATGCAGTAGGTGGTACAAGAGAAAACACCTGTTGTAAAGCGAGCTTTAACTGGTAGACCCCTGTGGTTTAGCGCTTCTATTTGATTATAATAATAATTTAACTGGTAGAGCATATGTATATAGACCTTCCTCAAGCAACATCCCGATCAAGCTCAACTCAGAGCGAAACGTTCTGCCAATAAAAGCATACTCTACAGCCTGTCTTTTCTTCACTGTTGTCCACAGAACGACATTTATGGCTTTTATTTGAGTATTGCCAAAAGGAAGTAATGTTATTTTTACCCCCAAAATAAAAATTTACTCCAAAACAAGAATCTGTTCTACAGATCTCCCATAACTACGCCTCAGCCTTGACCTGCATGTTTAATGCAACGTGCCCTCCCAGTTTACATCTTTCCTCTCTGCTCGGTTATGCATCTTTCTCCGTCTATCCCGTTATTCTATCACTTCTTGAACAAGCTTGCTCTTTTCCTTCCTGTTATCCGGTAGGTAGAAGCTGCAAGGAGTTAACAGCCAGGTAGAACAGATAACGAGTCAAAGTTGAGGTAGAAGCTGCAACCAGTAAAGGCTTTGGGTAAAAAGAAAAAAACAGCGTATCAGCATTTAGATATTAAAGGCATATGGAGCAGCATAAGTCTCTTAGTGAAGAGGGAGGTAGCGATTAAAATTCTAATGCTTAAAATACAGCATAAGAAGGGTTTTTTCTTATTAAAATCTAATTTTTAAAATGCAGCATATTAATGATGGCCTTTTAAATTTTAATTCTTAAAATATAGTATATGAAGGGTCACATTTTAGTCTAACAATCATTTTAATGACAATAATAATTCACAAAATACCGGCGTGAAAGTCGCTTTAAAGACGGTATAAATTCACAGAAGAGTTATAATGTATACATAGGTGGCTTAGATTTTCCTAAAAAATATACTGTTCTATTTATTGATCTTATCAGAACTGAGGAGCATACTGAGACATTGCCCTCTGAGACATTGCCTCTGAGACATTGCCCATCTTCTTTAGAGAAATTATTGGAATTGTAATAATGCATTTTGACTTGCCACTCTCCGCACGGCTACGTAGCAAAGACGTATTTTTTTTGTATATAGAATTGTGCTTCAGCTTATGCCTTCAAGCTGAGTTTGGAGTGCTGGAATGGAATGACAGATTTTGTAAGCTTAGCTGCACCTTCAGACTGAACAAGAGACATCGTTATCCTTGAGCTAAAACAAATATTATTTGAAGAATAAACATTACAGTACCATAGCTGGACAATTCACACCAAACCCATGTTGAGAAGAGTAAACTTTATACAACGTTTCGGTTAATACTGGACCATAATCAAGTCACTATAATTGTGACTTGAATTGTGAGCTAGCTGTGAATAATTTATTAAAGTTCTAATAATCCGAGATTTATAATAAAAAAATACTCTCCATCTCCTTGTAGGTTTTTTTAAAACCCCTTTATTAGTTCATTTGGCTATGTATATTTACATAGAATGTACAAATAACAATATTTACGTTCATAAACACATTACGTCATCGGATTCTTGAGCACCACCTTCCCAGAAATTCATCTACCTAAAATCCTTCTCCCTGAAGCCTTGGAAGAAATCTCTCGCCTTCACCACCTCCTACTCCACTCTTTAGATGCAAAGGTGAAACACAGGGGTTCTTGCTCTTGTTTGTGAGTCAGTGGTCAGTATGCTATGACATGAATGAAAGAATTTGATGCTCTGACGTGACTGAAGTGCCCTGTGTGCTCTGACGTGACTGAAGTGCCCTGTGTGCTCTGACGTGACTGAAGTGCCCTGTGTGCTCTGACGTGACTGAAGTGCCCTGTGTGCTCTGACGTGACTGGAGTGATCTGTGTGCTATGCCAAGACTAGAATCTGTTACATTCTATGACATAACTCGAGTGCTTTATATGCTATGACACGAGTTGAGTGCTCCATATGCTATGACGTGTTTGAAATGCTCTATATGCTAAGACGTGACTGGAGTCCTCTATATACCATGACATGACTGGAGTGCTCTATCTTCTATTTGCTCTATATATTATATACTGAAGTACTCTATACAATATAGCAAGCATCATTGGCTAAAGCCTGCATCTTCTAATGTCCACAAAAGATTTAAGAGATAAGGTTATATTTCGAGAAGTTCTAAAGTCGAGTGAGTTATTCAACACCATGTGTGATGGAGGCTCGATCCTCTGTCTCCAAACAGTGTGACAGAAACAATATTCCTGTAATAAACGAGAAGGGAATTTTAAAATACAATATCCCAGGAATGTACAACAATTTATCCTTGTTTGTGTGAGGGGTAAATCATTGCAAGGAATTATTATAATAATCATTGGGACACTGATCACCATATATTACCATGGCAGTGGTTTCTTTCTGTTAGGAAATAACACCTAGAAAAACATTGCCCTCGTAAGGTGTGTGAATTTTTAGGCATATTAGAAGTTGTCTTACCCATGATGGTTGTTTATATATATATATATATAAACATTACATATTTATAATCAAGTATTGTATTGCTAGTAGTAGATTATTGATGTATGCATTAGATTATTACTTCAGCCGACCTGCCCCTTCTTGGTCAGTTTTATATATTTTTTTCATTGTTAATCCTCCAGTGAGAGGATGAATTAATAACCCTTTTTTTAATATTTATTACTTCCTCTTTTCTTGCCGTATTTGTAGGACGGGTTTTTCGACGGAGAGCTGCTGGACGGTAGACGGGGTCTTGTCCCGTCTAACTTCGTGGAAAACTTGTTGGTGAAGACCTCGTAGAGTTTCACCAGTCTGTGGTGATGGGACTCAGAGATGGGGACGA
Source organism: Cherax destructor (assembly GCA_009830355.1). Lineage (NCBI taxonomy): Eukaryota > Metazoa > Arthropoda > Malacostraca > Decapoda > Parastacidae > Cherax > Cherax destructor. Next base: position 373,752 of record WNWK01000088.1, on the reverse strand, counting down.
GTCCATGTCAACATCAGTTCCCCAAGACCTGGACTTCATTTCACAAGACGAGTCCCAACTGATGATTGGTATGATGATGGTTATACTACTGACTCCATCTTCCTCCCTCCTTCCCTGCCCCATCCCTCCCTCTCTATATACTGCATACTACATGACCGGTGGATCCATCTTCTTGTGACTGTTTTTTTTAAATACCTTTGTGCTTAACTTTTCACACTTATTCTGGCGATTTTCACATTTTTGTGCAATTTCTGGTCTGTAATTTTCCATTAAACTTTGGTTTAAAGTGTGATCATATTAAAGTTTAACAATTCGTGATGCAATTCAAAGGCAAATAGATGAAGTAAACTTAATATGAAACTTTATTATATTCATTCTCAACTACCAGTCAGGCTCTTTATTATTTTTCACTTATTGCTGAAACTTTCACATTTTACTAACACATCTAAACTTTTAATTATCCTTGAAAATACTTTACTTTCATTATAACTAATAACTTCTTTTAACTTATTACTTATCTGTTATTCTCGCCACATAGTTTTTAGAATTAGAGTTAGAACTTCCTTAATATTTTTCACACATTGCAGAAGTTATAAAAGTATTTTAGATATTCTTTTTGATTCGCTTAATCACCAGCGCCTCTTGTTGACCAATATTTATCTTCTGCAGTGTCCTCCTTAATTCTTTAGGTGTCTTGGCTGTGTCCTTAGAAATCTACGGTAGTAACTGGCCAGTATCTCCCTCTCTTTCCCTAGATATTCCCCCCTCCCCTCCTCCGTTTCCCCCCTACCTCCCTCCCTCCCTTGAACCCTTTAATTTATCGCCTTGATGCCACTCAGTGCCTCACAAGTCTCTGCAGGATACACTTGCACTGTCTGCTTCTCCCGTCTAGTAAAATTAAGATTCAAACAGCCTTACTTCACCGTCTTGGCCAGGTAAACAATGTGAATTAGTGAAACCTAAATTGGTGGATTTTAATGGATAAAAGAATCTCTGATCCATTTTGCTTGTTTATGCAGAATGGTTTCAGATCTGGATTACATTTGTTAGTACTTAATATCGGATTTTGCTCCAATATTTTAATTAAGGATATTATAAATCCCAGTACTAACGTTTTCAAGTGCACATATTAAGATCTTAATTATTTCATAATGATGGAGACGTAACTGGATATATATATATATATATATATATATATATATATATATATATATATATATATATATATATATATATATTATTATCAAAGACAAAGAACCAATATAATCACATTTCAGCTAAAGATGCCATGTTACTTGGCTCTTTTATACTTGGTGTGTGCTTGTCAAAACTGGGTTTTCAATATTAATATGTATATCTGGCCACTGATTTGCAATATATGTTAAAGACGTGAGTGATTTGAGAAAGTCATAGAGTAGTATTAAAAAGTTTTAGTAAAATCCACAGACGGTGAGGTAAACAGTGTAGCTGAAGACAGTGAGAGCCTCCGAGTGTGTCACCTGCCTCCTGCCACCTGCAGGTGGCAGATGGCACTTATGCTGGTAGCACCGCCCCTTCCCTAGTCAGACACGCACCCGCTTCTATGCAGGTTCGGCTTCACCACACGACCACTTAAGCAGACTACACCAGCAGCAACAATTGATTATGCAGGGCACCACCACACCCTTCTGCTGCCTCTAACACCCAACCCTGGCTTCGCTAGCTTAGCTGGAATGAATAAATCCCACCATCCCCCCACCAGAATAGATTTTTTTGGGTGTGGTGTGGATGGGAGGGCGTAGGTGACTTAAGGCTAGCTAGAACCTAGAGAGAACGCGAGGTCGTAGTACTGTTATTTCTAGCCAGGCGTGGTGATTGTGTCGATTTTCTCACAGATACCAAGGCGCCTGTAAAGTTTGTAAAAAACATCTTCAAGGGTGTTCAAGGACTTTTTGGACAAGGCGAAAAAAATGAGGATCCTACAATGGTGTCGACCGTGCTGGGATCCACAGGGTCGGCCGCACAAGCACTCATCCCAAAGGGGCATCTAATACCCCAGGCTGGCCAGATGCGGGGATTGCTCACCCCCCTGGGCTCCTTCAACCCCCTGGGGGCTCTAGCCGGGCAGAAGAACCCTGCCCAGCACGGCGTCACATCCGCCAGTACGTTGGTCCTCTGCACTCTCCCATCAGTACTCTCCCAGGAGACGTAAGTTGTTGGATGCCTGGGTTGGAGGCTCCTTGCACCGGGTTCCTCTCACCCGGCCCTAACAACTACGCCCAAAAACCTGGCCGGAAATGTCTGACCTGCCTTCACCACCCGCGGCACACCACTGCCATAATGTCTCGTAATCCACTGGCCAACATAACCTGAGCGCATCATCCAATACAAAACAATTCTCATAATACCACACATCGTCAATGCATTTTCTGTTAAAATGGATCCCCTCAAATTCCTAAAGAATCTTGGATGGTGTCGGCGCTGCTGACACGGTTCTGCCTTGGCAGTGGGCGTGTCTCGAAGTGGTCATGGTGAGGTCAGTGCCCTGGCCACGCCCTCCTCTGACCCTTTCAAGCATCCCATCAGCCCTGGCTTTCTTCAGAAGTCTCTAAAGACCTGACTCTCATAAAACCAGGGCAGTTGGAGTTGCTTCCTGAGTGCTGCATTTTGATTTCAATATATATATATATATATATATATATATATATATATATATATATAAAATATATCATATACAATATATATATATATATATATATATATATATATATATATATATATATATATATATATATATATATATATATATATATATATATATATATATATATATATATATATATGCAAATATCACAAACAAAGCGATACAGGATGCAAAACAACCACGAGGGAGTAGAATGATAGCTCTAGGCCTTTAGTGCTGCAATCAACACATCATCAGGAGCTTGCAAAGTTGCAGTAAAGAGGAGGATATCCAAGTAAATACGATCCCAAAGGACGTCTTCACTTGGATATCCTCCTCTTTCTGCAACTTTCAAGCTCCTGATGTGTTGATTGCAACATGAATGGCCTAGAGCTATCATTCTACTTCCCCAGTGGTTGTTTTGCGGTTTGCGCATATAATATATATATATATATATATATATATATATATATATATATATATATATATATATATATATATATATATATATATATATATATATATATATATATATATATATATATATAATATATATATAAATTAATTATATATATATAATTATATATAAGGTCTTTGTAGAAATGCATCGTGGCTTGACTTAGACTTGGGAGTGAATCAAAACAAATCAGACTGGTTGTATGACGTATAACGTCATGACTGCTACAGCCATTAAATCTAGCGGCCGCCAAGCAGTGAGCGCTACCAGTAAGCTGTGCACATCAATACCCCTGGGGAAGCCATTCTTGGTGCACATATTAACACACATGCTACACTCACTTCCAGTAAGACAACATATATTAAACAGGATAAAAATTGTTTAGGATAATCATTTTATACTACAGGGCACATTATCCTTCATCCTCATACTAAGGAAATTTCATTAATTCCGGTACTGCAGTAATAGACTGATATTAGTACACTTAAAGAGTATTTGAGTTATATCATCGTAGTCATGGGGAAGCTGTCAGTTGTCCAATAACGTCTGAACTCGGGTACACAATTTTTTTAAAGCACTATCAAGGCGGGTAAAATATAATAGAAATCTCCAAAATTATTTGTTCCGGTCAATTTGGCTTTTACCACTCGTAACCTCTCATATACACACTGGAAATATGTTGTGCACAAAGAACAGAACCTAGCAAGTTGTGTATGCTATTAATTTAAAGGGTGTTTTAATTCCTTTAGTGTTACGTGGTAAATTAAACTTTTGATAATAACAGGACCTGGAATAAATAAAACATATAAATAAAACATATGTTCTTGAATGTTTCTAAGTTTAAGTACATGCTTGAAGCTGAGGTATAGGATGATGAATGATACTAAAATTACATGAAATTGTCTTTTGGTAGGATTGGTGATAGAGCGTCCCAAACAAGCTATATTATGAACGATGAAATACTCATACTACTGTATTACCTCAGCGATAATACATTCATATAAGGAACATTATTATAGCCACTCTATTACCAGTGAGATGGAAAGGCCAGATTGAGTGAAATTTAAAAAACTTTTGTTGGAACACAGGAGTATCTTGCCAGTTATGTCTTTCCCCAAACATAAACGGCAAATTAATTTGTTCATATCTGCACAAACAAGCAATGAAGTAGCAATGTTTGCAATCCAAATGTGAAGAACTTACAACTGGTGGATGGAAGCAGAGTGATTGAAGCAGGGGAGATGTCGTATTTGAGATTGATGTGTAGTGTGAATATTATGCAGACAATTCGTAGCTTGGATATAAGAAAAAGTGTGGGGTCATCAAGAGTGTTTTTCAGAGGGCTGTGGAGGGATTAGGGTGTTTGAATTTTAGGAAGGATGGACGAAAATAGGATTACTAGGAGGGTGCAGGGAATGGAGGGTAGGGGTCGCCCTAGGTAAGATTGGAAGCAGGGCATAAAAATAATTTTTGAGCATACTGTGGAGGTGAGTCTGTTTTTGGGGAAGGATTTGACATGTAAAAATTTCTGAATGAAATCAGGGGAAAAATATTAAGTGAAATTTGAGATTAGAAGATGGAAAGTTGCCTGAAGTTTATATGATGGGTGGGGATGTTGAAGGTGGGGAGGACAGTGTCCTAAGTCCGTATGTAAATTAGATGTTATACTATATTAATGGTATTGAAAAAGAGTAGGTGAGTAAAACGTGCATGCAATACTTCGGTATATTTACTGTGGAAACGTTTCGCCAACCCATGGTATTATCAGTACAACACAGTGAGTAATATTGGAGACAGAGGAAGACATGTAGTAGTAGTTTGAGGTGATCAGTCTCACAACCTTGATGCATTTGTTGGAGTCAGTGGAAGATGTGTAGTAGTAGTTATGAGGGGATCAGTCCCTCAACCTTGAAAGGACAAGTTCAGTTCATTGGTCCATCAGGACCGATGAATTCAGCTGCTTCTTTCAAAGCTGAGCAACTGATTACCTCAAACTACATCGTCACGTCCTCTACCAAGTAACGTTAGGTAGTTCAGTGGGTCATTACTGAAGCAAAAGAAGGAAACACATCCACCATCACTCATTTAATAGCCGTCTAGCGAAAAGATTATAACTTATTTGCTTTCGAACAAAGAAATATACTGAAAGATAAGCAAGCAAGGGTCCCACATGGAGATAAACATGTGACGTCACATCGTACTAAGAGAACGAGTGCAAAAACCGCAAGGGCTATACGGTGCCCTGGGGATGGGGGTGGTAAGGGTAGAATTAGGTTTCATCCGAGAAAGGGAAAGGTAGCTCCAGGTCCTCGGATCAAGGGGACAAAGTTTTTCAGAGATTGCGGCTTAAGTTGCTTTACCATGAGTAATAAGATCACCGAGAAATAATAATAAACAAAAACAATATAATATAAAAAGTAATAATTATAATAATAATAATTAATACAGTAAGAATACTAATATGTATTCTTGGTAAACCGACTTAATGCCTCATCCTGAATAACGGTCATTATTCTTCTCATGTTCCTAGAAGCGATAGGTAACATTGAAATATATTACCTAAGTAACATAACCAAAGTCAGTGTCCTATATAAGCAGTGTTGAGATAACAGCTTTATCACATTACAGTTTTGGTAGATAAGAGCTGATATTGTGTGTCAGCTCACTTCAAAGCTCAGCCCAGGATGCAATGAATAAGGCCCTTGTGCAGCATTTTGAAATTTCTGTTGAGGAGACGTTTCGCCAGCCAGTGGTTTCTTCAGTCCAATACAGAGAAGAACGGTGGCAGAACAGGAGTAGTAGTTTGAGGTAATCAGTCCCTCAGCCTGGAGTCGACTCCAGGTTGAGGGACTGATTACCCCAAACTACTCCTTCCACGTTCTTCTCTGTATTGGACTGAAGAAGCCACTGCTGGCAAAACGTTTTCTCAATAAAGATTCCCAAATGATGCACAAGAAACTTATTCTTCAACCTCTCGGTTTTCTAAGCCATTTATCACACAGGATGCGACCCACAGCAGTAGATTATCATCTATGCAAAACAACCACTGTGAAAAAATAGTGAATATTCATAAGCTTTCGTGATTTCTCACATTATCACCAGTTTAATGTGATCTTGTTTCATTAATATTTATATTATCAGTTTTACTGTTACCCGAGAAGGGCAGCGGGTGGTGTTAGAAGACTCGTCCGTACGTTTCGTCCTGGCCGGGAATCGAACCCGGGATGTTTCGGTTGTGAGCCCACGTGAAAGTATCCTTCACACTGTCACCATCACCAGCCCAGTACTCACACGCACACACTCCACATCCTCTCTTCTTCACCGTTCACTTGATAAGCTCTCTTGTTCTTCCTGTGTCTCCCCTTAAATCTTCCATTGCCTGCATCTCAGTCAGCGGATCAACAGTGACCTACTTAAGAGTTGGTTTAAAATTCTGACAGTCGTGAAATAAACCACAAGTGCAGTGTTTGGATGTTTTATTGACAAAACGTTCGGTCACGGATGCCTTCAGGACTGAAAAAACTGTTCGTGGCGAAACGTTTCCCCAATCTAATTTCCTAACACTGCACATGTATTTGATTGCACTTCTCATAATACTAACATCGATGTTTTTATTTTATAAGCTTATGACATTTAATCTCTAATATATGCATTCAGGTTAGGTTACTCTACGTGAGGTCAGGTTAGGCAATTTTTCGTGACAGTGGGTTAGGTTAGGCAAAGTTACGTTACATTGGGTCAGGTTAGATTAATTTACCGTCAGTTAGCCGAATTTAATGATATATAACACCCCTAAATTCGGCCAATAATTCATAAAGGTGAGAAAATGAAGACCTGCCAAATCACATTTTACCGTGGTAGTAAATAACACTGAAATGGCGACGTTTCTTTACGTGGATTGTAACATGCGAGTGTCAAAACGTGCCGATTAGTTTCGACAAAGCACTGTATGTTGAGGAAACCTTGAATAACAGACGACGTTTCGCTATAAACAGATGAACTGTATAACCTGTGAACTCAGATTAAGCCGTAATGAATGACTGTGAATGAATAACCAGAAAGGTGAACAGGAGGCTTGAACCTTAGTCCCAAAATTAGTAAACCCAGCGTTCTACCGGATGAGCTACCAGCGTTGAACCTGCTAATTTTAAGACTACTGTTCAAGTCTCCTGTCCATCTTTCTGTTTATTTATAAACTCTGTTTAGAGGGAAACAGACTTATAGATCTCTACTTAGGGCGAAATGTAGTCTATAAATGCAGATTTACTCAGCACTATTTTTTATCACCATTAAAAGTACGTATTGATTAGGGAAGGGCAGGAAGTGTTTTCTGGCCACAAGTCATGCCAAAGAATGTTCCTTCTACTAATTTGTGTACATTGGAGTACATGGGAGTACATGGAAAGACAGATAACGGGACTTAAAAGTCCACACTGAGACTATCTGCTAAGAAGAACTATCTGCTTCTATCCAGTGTAACAACTACTGCATACAATCTAAAAACAGAAGGCTCTCTCCCTAACCTCCACTCTATCCGACCACTAACCCCTGTGGTTTAGCGCTTCTATTTGATAATAATAATAATAATAATATCCGACCACTGCCGTCATGAAAAAGGAAAAAAAAATAGTCACACTGAAAAAATGACAGAATTTACAGGAGAGATTGAAATAAACGTATTTTTTTAAACAATGACTATAGACCGTGGACAAAATAGAGAGTAATATTAAAATATGGACGTTGGTTTTGTGGTATATTTGCCTCTTCAGTTTTTCGGGTGGTGCCCCAATTTCTGTTTGCTTATCAACACAGTCTCGCCTTTATGTATATTGAATATATATTAGTGTCAATATAATTTACGAGTGTGTACAAATAGCTTAATGGAGATTTCTGAACCTAACCTAACCTAGCTTTACCTAACGTAACTTAACCTAACCTAGCTTAACCTAACGTAACCTAACCAAGCCTAACCTAACCTGAAGTAAGGTAACCTAATCTAACTTAACCTAACCAATAAAACATAAGTAGAGAAATAGTCTTAATATAAAACGAAATTAGCTTTTAAGTTAGGAAGACAAGTTGCTAATATCAACTTCACTTCAACACTTAATTTCAATGTACACTTGATAATTTAACCCAAGAGATATAAACCTTGAATTCGACTCTGCTTGGGTGGAGAGTTGAATACACAGGTTCGAATCCTCTGCTTATCTGCAATGAGTTTCTGTAAATGATAATGTTCATGTTTGAGGATTGATACAAATTGTTTCCATCACTGCTAGTACTCTGTCTTCCGCTGTCTGGGTGTTTGGTCTGAATGTGTTGTGTGTTTTCGTGCATTATTGAGCTATTATCTGTGCCTTAAGTAAAATGTTTAGGAAAACATTGTTGTTATATCTTGCATGTGATTCTTCAATGCACTTTGAACACACTGCTGTGCATATGTATTCATGCCATTTATGATAATGCTTCAAAGTTTCTCTCGTTTCACATCTCCCAGCTCATGATGTGTCTGCCCCTCTCACATCATTTATGTGTAAAGAGTGAGAGCATCCTAATGCACTGCTCCTTCTTCCTCTATGCACCTGGCATGAAATTCAAGAATTGGACTTTAAAACATATATCCATAATTCTTAAAGCTAAAGCCTCTGTGATATATATATATATATATATATATATATATATATATATATATATATATATATATATATATATATATATATATATATATATTATATATGCAAAACAAGCCACGGGAGGATTGAAAATACTAGCTTAAGGCCTTTTACACGTTTCCTGCTTCGCCAAGAACTATGCAATGTTGCAAGAGTTGCGATAGATAGGTTGAGGAAAAAATTATCTCAGAGGTAAGGTAGAGTGTCTGACGCAAAGCCTTGAGTAGTGTTCTCCATTTTCCATCCTCCCGTGGATTGTTTAACGCATATATATATATATATATATATATATATATAATCAAACTGCGGCAGGCCAGGGCTCGACCCCACGACACATTGTCCCGTCTCAAGAGACAATACACCATACGTGTCACGTTATTCATTCCGCCATCGATCCTACATGATCGATGGCGGAATGGTTAAGGTGACACATATGTTGTGTTGTCTCTTGAGACAGGACAATGTGTCATGGGTCGAGCCCTGGCCTCCACAGTTTGGTAAATGTTTCAATACCACTTGTTTCGTGGTTTCATTGATGTGTATGTATATTATTTATATATATATATATATATATATATATATATATATATATATATATATATATATATATATATATATATATACAATGTTTGTGTCATGTTTTGTAATTTATATTTTAAGTGTCTTGGGAGCATCAAAACAATATTAAGAAATTCTCTCAAAACAGCCAGTCCTGTAAATTCCATTTCCCTCAAACAATGAGAATTGTAGCACAGATAAAATATTGAAAATATATTTTTCATTTCAACTTGCTCCATTAAAGCTTTTGTTTAATTCTTCTTATTTTGCCTAAAGGATTCTTATGTTCTATACTGCAGAAACAGAATTGGTTAACCTATGCCATTTTCGCTCTATCGAGACCTTATTTTTAGCTAATTCTATTGTCACGAATGTTGCTTTCTGGAATCAAAACTGGGTAGTAAAACTATTCTGTTTATCTCACAACTAACACGTTGGAAAAGGAACTTTCTATGATATTTCGGTCCACTGTTGCCTATTATCAAATCACAATTAAGTTTCCTCTCTATAGTGTGAGTTAGTTATTCCAGACACGAATTTGTGGTTTGTATTCTTCACATTAACCAGCCAAATATAATGTTTCATATCGTGTTTTGTGTCTGAGAGACGAGCTGCCTTGACAATATTTTTGTAATACGTCGGAGTAAGTTTATCTATATAAGAGAATACAGATTCTTCGTCATTCACAGTGTTATTCAAGATAATTTGTAAAGACATACGTAATGGCAGCTTATAGAAAAAGTGTTATATCAACTCTTTAGTGAAGATATACTCACTGAAAGTATACTCATTAGTATCCGCACTGACAGCCAATGTGACATTATTATTGCTATATAGCACAATATTATACTCGGTAACTGCTTAGGAAACCTCTTACTATGATCAAACATTATAGTGACTTCTCAATGACTTGCGGAGACCCACATGGGGACAGAAACACGGTGTAAAAAAAAAAGTGACTATTTTTTCTTCTTGTTCTGAGATCATCTTTACTGTTGAAGGCCTCAGGTGGAATCGAAATATACACTCTGAAGAAGACATCAGATGGAGAGCGAAATATATCCAGTCTCAGTTGCCACTGTGTTTCTGTCCCCATCCTGGTTTCTTCACCCCAAGCATTGTTATACTTGCTGACACTAAAACAAATCATGTTATACTTAATGACTCCCTACAGAATGTTATATTCACTGAAAACTGATTAAACTGTATTACCCCTGACAAGCATTATCAATTTTAACACATTTCGAAACGCACATTAAAGCTACTGACATGTTGACATTTTCTTGTCATATGGTCCTAGATCATGAAAATACTTCCAAAGGACAAACTACCAATTTTCTCATAATTAAACTTGCAATTACACAGCATTCATAAGAGTCTCGATAGAGCGAAGATTTGTTATTATTATTTAATTCATTTGAAAGTGTCTGGGGAGTGATTCAAGGAAGAGGAGGACACTTCTAATTCTTAAAATCATCACCTTTTCCCTTCAAAAGCATCTATGCACCTTCCCTTTGAAGGACTGAATCAGGAAATGGGTGGGTTTAGAGTCTTTGTGCAGTATTTAATACTTTATTTCTCTTCCTCTCACACCTATGTTTATAGACCTGACCACCAACCAGTTGCGCCACAATGCCTACACTAGCAACATCGACTTGGAGGACATCATTGAGGAAGATGAAGAGACTATGGGAGAACATGGTAAGATCTCTCCCTGCTTTTGTTCTTTGGCCTCCAGTGGAGTTTTGGTGTCTTAACAAATATAGTTCAATAACTCGAAGTTACGAAAGTCATCGCTACTTGTTTATATCGGGTAACTGCTTCGTTGAGGCTTATGGTGGCCGACTTTCTTTGGTTTATTTGCACCACACACTACAATGAAATGTATATCATTGCGTGTGGCTCCAAATGGCAAGTTAGTTACAGCAGTCAAGAAAAGACAACGTTTCGCTCTGTGTAGAACTTTATGAAGTCACCACGACAGGATGACGCTGTAACACAGAGAGAAACGTTGTCCCAGTAACCTTTTCTTCTGCAACATGTATTCACATCATCATAGCTTGAGTATTAATATAACTTGGTAAGCCAGCTACGGGTCATATGACTAAGACCCGCGTCAGAAAACACTTGATCTGTTTCCTGACAAATCTTACCTAACCTTACGTAATAGCTTGTGTTGATCCTACCGTACTATAATTATACAGTACTACTGTGTACAACTCATCACTACTAGTAATATTGTTTCTACGTAGCAGCCACATCAGTGATGAATGAAGATGCATATAACATATCTCAGGCAAGTCAGGTTGCCAATTCCAGCAGGTTATATCTTCTAGTTGATTCAGACACAAACCACTTTTGAAGGCAGGTCTGAACATTTACAGAAATTATGTAGACTCAAGAATTCCTGTCAAATTTTTTTTCCAAACTTATGGTTAAAGTTAAAATTTCCTATTAAAAACTAATATTTTCATATCTAAATGCCTTAGAAATTTGATTATAGGTTACATTTTGAGTGCCGTAAAAAAAAAAGTATCATTGCTGCTTTAAAAGTAACTGGTAATTTAGAAGTGGGAATAAAACAGGATTAGATTTGATTTAAGGTTACACTTATCAGTAAGGAATTTATCAGATATGATAAATTTATCGTAAATGATAAAATCCTTGAATTATAATTGATAAAGCCCTCTCGATTTTGAGTTTTTATTTTTTTCAGCATTGCCACCATATTTTGCTTTATTTATAAACTTTTTTTATATTTATATACAAGCATAGTCATGCAAAATAACCAGTGAAAAAATAGTTAATTTCCAAGCGCTTTCGTGCTTTCTCTCATTTTCAAGGATTTGTGAGAAATCACAAAATCACTTGGAACTTCACTATTTTTGCTCTGTGATTATTTTCCATATTATAATACCACCCATTTACTGTGATCATATTCACAAGTACAGTCATCTGAAGTATGTATTTCACGATTAGCAGACTGAGGATCGAGCCTCCACCACTTTATGCTGAATGACCCACACGAGTTTAAAGCTTCGGATAATAAATATGTATGTCAAGCTTATTTCGTCCACTGATCTAATAGCAAATGAACCAGTTAAAGAAGTCGGCCACCAAAATCTGCCCCTCACAGGTGTCCCTTCAGAATCACATAAACACACAAGTCTATGAGAAAATAAATCTACTACATCTCGTGTGTCCTCAGTTAAGAATATGGACCTTCTGTGTGCCGATATTTTATCGAGAACGTTTCGTCACGAATGTCTTCTTCAGTCCTGATGAAGCCAGCACTGGCGAAACGATTCCGAACTAAGATATCTTAACATAGCACATGTGTTTGATTTGATATTTTTCGCTATTTTTTACCATCTCTTAGTACGAACTTCTGTGTCATGCATATGATGCCAATTTTGCCCCTCTGAAAACCTCTTAGTGTCTATTTTGTCTTGATATTTGTCTCTTCTATATATATATATATATATATATATATATATATATATATATATATATATATATATATATATATATATATATATATATAATATATATATATTTTGCTGGCCGTCCCTCAGTTTATTTTAAGATAGTTTATATAGATGCTCCCTCTCGCTGCTCTGTTGTACCCCCTTATCACCTAATAGTTCAGCAGGTCTTAGGCCTCTCTCCTCACCTCATTCACTCCCAGTATTTCTTAAAATACTGCTAGAAGAGCTATTTAGAACTCTAGCTAAATTCTCTTAATACTTTAATATTTTATTGAATAAAAATCACAGTTACTTAAATACATCACTTTACAACTTACCGCCAAAAAGGAGATAAATCTTAATATTGAGTTTCGGTTCAGTCTGACTAACTTAATTACAACAGAGTTCTTATTTGATAATGTTTCAAAATCACGGGAAATGTGGTAAATTTTTGGATAAGTTGTCAGTTAAACTGTATAATATTTAAATTTCAAGTAACTTTTTTGGTTGGGTTTAAGGGGTATGTAAGTTCCCCCATCATGTAATATCATGTTCATTTTTCCACTATAACCTACCTTGTCCATAATTACTAAATTACTATCGCAAATGCTTTGTCTGTTTCGTAAGGTGAAGTCCAGGATCTTTCCTTATGCGGTAGTAACTATGGACATTTATAAAAGCAGTATCTTGAATTTTGTATAGTTACACAAGTGTTCCAACTCTGTACCAGTGTGGAAATGGAGACAAGAGCATTGAACTAATGCCTCAGTGGATGCTCATCCATCGAACTGCCCCCTTAGCTAATTTTTTTACATACGGTACTTTAAGTTGGTTATTAGGGCTATTTAGTTTAGTTTAGGTTAGGCTAAGTTAAATTATATTCTCTTAAATTAGCTTAGATTTTCTTTGGTAACTTACATTAAATTAGGTTAGATGAGATTATGCTTGGCACTGTTAGGTTAAGTCTGATCATATTAGGTTAGATTAGATAAACCTATACTAACCAAATTTAATAAATTATAACGAAATCAAAGTCGCAATAAGTTGAGAATATTTGTCAAAAATCGGAGTAAGAATATAAGGTAAAAGACATCATCACCCTTTAATGAAAAGAGTAATGGAAGAAAATAATAAACATATAAAATGATGAAGGATATGTAGATAACATAAATAAAATATCGATGACTTATTTCGAGTAATGAAAAGAGGAACAAGAAACTGTATGCCTATCTGAATCAAAACAAAAACAAAAATAAATAAAAGAATGGGTAAGAACCAGCATAAAGAACAGAGGTAATAAGGTGTAGACGGGGTATGTCAGGTGCCATAGAGCAGACTAAGTCGCACACTGGACATGGGAGTGGAGTGGACACAAGATGACCTAGGACCTTTAGCTGTCGTTAAACATATTGCTTCCTCATTCCCTCAGTGGTTGACAGAAGCCAAATCCTATGGGCCGGGTTAAGCAAAAATTGAGATTAACAGAGAAATAAAATAATGCCATCTCAAGGCATCAAAAGACAATGGGTGAATCCATATCTTTGTTAACTCAGTACAGGTAATCAACAACAAGTTAAACAAATACAGTCGAAGGTACAAGATGCAATCATTAAAACAATATCCCAGAGAACATCCTACTCACTCATGAGGAGAGTAGAAGGATTGAAATAATGATCCTCTCTTAGCCAGATCACAAGGTAAAGGAGGAAAGTAACTGAAGAGAATTAAATCCTCCACATCACCAGGTGAATAACCCCAGTAAGGTTAGGAATCTCAATTATAGGTAGTTCAAAATCCTGACTCGACCAGAGTAATAGTGAACAAAACTACTGTAGGAATTTACATGTATTTGCTATACTGTAAATTAATTTTTAAAACCACTCTGTTCGCTTATTTACACAATAGCAGCAAACTTTAGTAAACAGTTAAAGCTTGACCACTTATCCACCAACAACAATTGTGTATGAATGAAGTTAAGTGATAAGTCACCTTCATTATGGGTGTATATGAAGGCACAGAAAGAGTCATAAGTCACCACCAGTGTGAGTGTATTGAGTGCAAGAACGAGTTGTAAGTCATCTCTATTGCGGATGTTTAAAGTGAGTACAAGGTCATAAAGCATCCTTACTCCAGAGCAACTAATAATACAATGTCAAAATCTTTTAGAGTGGCGACTTCTAGGGCAAGGCAAGCTGCATGGTAGGCCAGAAAGTAAGTCATATATGATGCTCCATAGCTGGGCCCAGAGTGGAAGGTTTGTGCTCACCTAAAGTCAGGTATGGCTTGTATTGTGTCTGAGAAAGGGGGAGTGTCTGTACCAGTGTGTGTGTGGGGAAGGGGATGTTTTGGACATTTAATTCTGGTGGGTATCTATCTGCGATTATTGGGATAAAGTCTAAGCTCCTGGCCCCTTGTCTTAACCGGTTGTTTTAGTTGTTCTTCATAGTTCATTAATCTTAGCTCCAGGGTTATTTACAAATTTCACAAAATTTTCTAGTATCTTGACCATTTTTTTAACTAGTATGGGTTCCATGCTGGTGATACATACAACTAAGCCTGACACACACACACACACACACACATATATATATATATATATATATATAGGGTCGTGGAGGACTCTTTGTTGAAGTTACTGTAAGCTAATCTTAGACTCCCCAACAGCACACTTACTGCAGAAATTATTCGGAAGTTTTCCAACTTATTTATAACTTCCTTATTAATGCCCTTCTTCCTCTTATACACTTCAATCATGTCTTCCCTCATTCTACGTCTTACAAGAGAATGTAGGTTAAGGTTCATATTGAAAATTTTTATTTGACATTTTGACTTTGCTTCTTCCTTACTCTGGATAATTTTTTGGTTCTCATTCTCTCTCTCTCTCTCTCTCTCTCCTTCCCTGATTTCATTACCTTGCATTTGCCAGAATGACGTCCATAGTTTGGCCATTCTTGCAGTCTGTCTAGGCCCTTATATAGCCTTCCCTTTTATTCTCCAGTATTTAATCTACTCATTAACTTCATATCATGTGGAAACATAGATGCTTAAAACTTGATCTTATCAGGCATGATGTTTACATTCAGCAGAAACAATACAAGCTTGCTGCTCATGTCTGAATGCCTTTCCAGGTGCTAAAATGCTATTCTGATCCTTTATATTTTTCTTAAATAGCATGTACCTCAAACAGGCCAATAGTTAATTGTTAGCTGTATTACCCTCTGCTTGAATATTGGAATGACATTTGCTTTTTTTTTCTAGCTTTCCAGACGGTGCCCTGTCTTCATTGACTTGTATATTTTTGTTATAGGTTCACACATTACCTCTGTCTGTCTCATGACCCAGGAGGCTCCTAGACAGTACCACTGCTTAGTAACTTTTTCACCTCTGTTTCTGATGGGATTATGTTATGCGGTTTCCGGTGATATATCCGGTGTTTACTGATCTCCCTCATTACCACCGTTTCTTTGGTCAATATCTTTGGAATCAGATGTTTCCTTCTTCCCAGTTCTCAGTTATTATTTGCCTCTGTTTCTCCTTTCTTCTCAAGTTTACTTTGTTCTTGACTATCATTATCTGATAAAGGGTTGAACGAATCATAATAAGGAATGCATGAACACTAAATAAAATGGGTGTGAAAATTTGATAGAAAAATTAGAAAATAGTTGATAAAAAGGGTAGAAAAGGTTAAGAAAATCTTGACTGTTGACGAAAAAAAAGGGAATCTCCTAAACAATTGTCAAATAAAGATGATTCACAACCACCATAGATTATTCAAGTGCAGAAACACTAAAGAAACTAGAAGACACTTATTAAAAGTAAAATTATAATGAAATGAATGCAAGTATATAAAAAAAGTATTGAAAAAATTAAATTTTACAGAAGGAATTTTATAAGAGAATCCAAAAATATAGAAGAAAATGAAATAACATGAATATCTAGGGCACTTTTATGTAATAATCCTTTTGCTTTTGTTTACAATTGAGGTGGATATGTTTAGGATAATTTACCAGTTCATTTAATGAGCGAGTCATTACATAACCAACACCAATATTAAGGAGAAATGTTCCCACAAAACACCGCATATATATTAAACACTTTTAAAGAGAATGAAAACGAATGATGAGAAGTGTAACCATAGCCTCACCACCCACTCAAACCTTCGACTCTTGGCCCACCTACAACGTCGTAGACCTTAGGATTTACCTATTATTCCTTGTATGTAAATAAGACAATATGTGGTTACAGTGTAACCACACATTACACATTATTTACATACCGTCGGCTAATTCTCTCATTGTCCATCTTTTGTTTCCCTGTTCACCCTTAATTACATTGCACCACATCAGTAGTACAGTACTCCCTATTATCATTCCCTGGCGTAGTAGATTCATTGTAACGTAGACATAACTAGATGTAGTCAGTTTTGTAGGGTACAGTAATTTTTAACTGGTGATAGAAGGTGATTAATGTTATTTTGACATTTTATTATCCCTCCTGATATATGACTTTACCCCCTGATTGTACGACAAAGATCATGCCTTGTTACATTTTGCCTAATTTTGCTGTGTGCCTGTTGTGGAATATGTAATTTTATAGCTATCATGTAGCCCTAGAAGGCAAACTTGCTCGATAGCCGGATAAAAGACACTCTGTGGGCATTACATTTTGTCTCATTTAAAGCATTGTCGATGTAACAGATACTGCATTGCACGATCTTGTTGATCCAATTTTTTTGCATTCAATTTTTGTGTAAATGAGCTAGAGAATGGCCCGTGGTCCTGATATGGGGCCGGGTGTGTTGAACGTAGCGTGACTGCTTGAAGATATAGGTTAAGTGGTCCAGCTCTGCATGGTGGGGCTGATAGCTGGCCGGGTACCGTCCTGTTGCGGCCGTGCGGTAGTGTAGCCACGACTCCCTTATCCGTTACCGCTAGAGCGCAAACGTACCAACTGCTCCTATGCTGCTAAACAACAAAAAAACAGTAATTTGCTCCTACCGTTACGGCTGCTGCTCCTGCTGTTACCGCTGTCGCTACTGCTGCCGCTCTGCCTGCTGTACCGCTTACCATGCATGGAGTAAGCATAGTGACACAGGCCTTCTCTTAACTAGACCTCTTCTTCTCGGTGCTAGTCCCGCCACCAGTCCAGCTCACCCTCGAGCGTCAGCTCAACAAGAGTATCCTCATTGGATGGAACCCTCCTCCGGACGCGCCTCCGGGATCCATTGAATCCTACCACGTGTACGTCAATGGACTTCTTAAGACCACTGTGCGGGCGACTGAGAGAACCAGGGCGCTAGTTGAAGGAGTTGACTCCACCAAGGTAAGTGAGAAATCGTATATTTTTTGAGTAATATACGTATAGTATGAGATATATTTATTTACGAAATACTCTGCCTGTGTTGCAAACTTCATCATTATTATTTATGGAGACGCGCAAAGTACAATGCGCGTGTACAATGCTAATGTTTAATTAATGGAGTGGACTGGTAAGGTTAGGTAAGATTTGTCAGAAAACAGAACAAATGTTTCCTGACGCAGGTCTTAGTCATGTGACCCGCAGCTGGAGCTTTTGGTCATCTGACCGAGGCCTTCCACTGGCTTACCGGTCCACCCCTTTAAAAATTATGGTTGAACCGGTAAGCCAGTGGAAGGCTTCGGTCAGATGACCAAAAGCTACAGCTGTGGGTCATCATATGACTAAGACCCGCGTCAGGAAAAACTTGTCCTGTTTCCTGACAAACCTTACCTAACCTAACCTGACAAACCTTACCTAACCTAACCTTCAATATTGTTAAGAGTTTTCGAGTCAATTACAATGGCTTCGAGGAAACATAAACTAGAGTTTATCACTATCTCACGAAATCATAACAGTATTGCAAACAAACCACTCGACATGGGTTCAATCCCCACCCGTTCTGTGGTTTATCACAGTTGTGTTGGGGGTGAGAGTCACCCATGAAAACATACATTTGCATTTCTGGATGAATCTTAGCCTGCATGGTAGAGTGGTTACACCACTGGCCTGCTAGTTATGTGACTTACTGTATTTTCCAGCATATAAGGCGCGCCTTTTTCACACCAGAAAGTCTTATAAAATCATCCTGTGCCTTATATGCTCAAGGTAAGGGTTACGCTTAAGCGTAAAGTACTGTAATTAGCCCTTGAATACGATTACCGATTAACCTTTATATAATTCTGTCGTGCGCCTTATATGGCGGAAAATACGCTAGGTTCAATTTATAAATGCTGCTATTTCATCTCGTGCTTCTTGTTGCTATTTTGATCTGCAAACTCTCGCGTGATCTCCTTTGCAAATATCAACATGCCAGATATTAACTACCTAATATACTATTTATGTCCTGTGGAGATCAATGGCAGGAAGAACAAATACGGTCTGACCTCCACTGTTTTTTTTTTTTTGGGGGGGTGAGAAGGAATATTATGACTGAAGAAAAAAAAACAATACCATCGGACCGAAACGTCGTCATAATGTGTCCTGTGTTTTTTATGACTTTGCATTCAGGTTCTATTTGCTAATAATGTTACAAAAACAATCTCGTCAAAGATATACTTCCCCAAGATGATTTAATGTCACTTAAAAAATAATTGGAACTGAAGCAGAATGTAAAAAAAAAGACTTACAATTAATAACAAACATAATTTTGAAATATGAAATACGATTATTTCCCTCTGCCCTTTTCTTCTTTTCATAAATCTGGTATCTGTGTTGACTCAGTCCTGACCCCTGAAGACTTTGATAAGCGTCTCTCTGGCTCTCTCTCGACGTTCTGTCCATCCTGTTGTGAAAATAAAGAGAGAGAGAGAGAGTGCTAGAGGCAACACTACTGGTCGATTAATGAGATGAGAAAATGAGAACCCCTGGGGTTTTACACTCACCAGCTGTAAGTTCAAACCCCATCCGTGTCGTTTTCCGACTCCTTTTTTGATAATGGCTCAAGTTGGACCGAAACGTCGTCCAAAGCATCAAATTGTGGGTTAGATGTGAATCCATAGTGTTGCTATCCTGATCTTCACAGCCCCTCAAGGGAGCTTCCTTGACGCTGCTCCAGTTCCCTGAGTTAAGCCTGAATACCTTCCATCCCCCCCCCCCACAGGCGTTGTATACTCCCTAAGAGTTTAGCGCTCCCACATAATAATCCCATATTAAAATTAATAGATCTACAGTGTTCCTTACAATAATAATTGAGCTACCCATCACGTGACCTACAGGTCAAGGTTCACCTTGCTAAATATAACACAAATACGGTCAGACGGACATAATCGATTTTTTACTGCAATTACAAGCTGACTTTTATTCTCGGAAAAGAAAGGATTTTGACTCGTAATTGGGTTTTATTTATTGGTAAAATTGCAAAAAGCAAAATCTGGTCACAGGCGTGAAATATAACACATGGGAGGTGTTTGGATATATTATTTAGGAAATATGTCGCCTTGAATGGCTTCTTATTTCACTATTGTTGGTATACTGCAATATGCTACCTTTTACCCAGCTAGTAAAAGTCGTACAGTTTCACATGGATCATTTATTTCCAAACTCAAATAACTCGAAATGAAACAATATGTAAACAAAAATCCTTACAGTTATATTACATATTTTAATAATAGGGGAGCGCTAAAATCGTAGGATTATGCAGCGCCTGTGGGGATGTGAAGGTATTCAAGTTTAATCCAGGGAACTGGAGCGCAGATCAATTCCCTAGATCAAGAGCCCCTCAACAGCATCAAGGAACCTTACTTGCGAGGCCCTACAATCAAAAATAAACACAACGCTGAAATGCGTAATGGGATTATTTGCTTGTGACTTGGGGTGTCTATCTTAACGTTATGTGTTGCTGCTCACTCTTTCTCCTTCTGTTTGGTGTTTGATTAATGGCGGGTCAGGCCGATAGTGGCATTTTTTTTTTTATATTTTATTTAAAACTCATCATTACAGGTATATAATAAATATATAAGAGAGATTTTCTACAGGTGCAACACAACATACCAGCATCTCTACTACTCAGCCTACCATACAACAGCAGGGTGAAAACTACCTATCCTCGAAGACTACCCCACCCTCCACCTACATTGTATTGAATCTGTATTGTTTATAACACTTTATTACAATATTAATAGTACAATGAGTAAACAATGGATATATTTGTACAATTCAAGAATTACAGGAAAGTAGCAGAATGCTACTCTCTCAGCCCACCCGACCCCCCCCCCCCTTTCTCTCACAGCAATACATTAATTCCTCAATAGGTAAGCGGATACACTTTTCGCCATTTATAATATAATAAATATGATACTCTGCTTCAGCACTAGGTTGAATAACATGGAACTCTCATGCTTATTACAGCTGTGGGTGGCGAGTAACCGCCCCGTACCCACTACCTCACCTTTCAATCCACTCTCAAGAAAATATATACCAATGAAATACACTATACATTCATATTCATGTACGTATAATTATACAATGAGAGAATACTTGTGAACAAAACAGAATATAAGTATAACCGTAAAATGGAAAGTTACAAGTACGGTAAAAGACACAGCTTCGTCTCAATGAAATCAACAATCGCACACTACTGGAATATAAAATCAGTCAAGAGTAATCAATCGACCCAATTGATATACCTACATACATGAAGGAGTTAAGCCCGTTTTTCCCTTCACTCGACGAGTCGTAATAATGACCGGACTGTGAATTCCTGATATTCAACTGGAAACTCGACTGGCCACTGCGGCCAGACAGGAGTTTGTTGCCACATTTGGTGTGATACACAGCAAGCACCTGTATACAATCATTAGCAGACCTCTCGCGACACACCCACAAGGTATATACATAATCAGTAACTATATATCCAATCGTTCTTTGTACGATAGATGAAACTCCACCTATGTCTAGACTTAGTGCTCGAAGACTTTGAATACCGCGTCCCCGACAACACGTATTACTTTACCCAGCAACTCTCGTCTAGACCCTAAGCTTTCACAAAAATATAGACTATGATAAGAATCCGCGATCGCTCCGCAAGCAGGACACATTTCCCCTTCTATGAGGCGTCGATTATATAATACCACTTTTGACGGTAGGATGTTATGTAAGAACTTATAATATACTTCGCGCACCTTCGGATGAATATGTAATTCAGCGAAACGTCTCCAAATACCTGACCACTCGTACACAGGAAAAAGGCAATGCACTGGCGGAACAACAGGCCGTACCACACCCCGTATAAGAACTCGTATGGGCATATTTCCCGGTTGTCGCGCATAAACAAGGCAGCGGAGAAAGTCTATCCCAATGCGGCATTCGTCTCCGCTGTACCACTTACAAACATATTCATGCAATGCTGGAAGGGACATCGTACCATGCGAAATCGCTGTCAAATAAACACCTTTCACAAACATTCCTATGGCATGTATTCGTAAATCAATTAAACCGAGACCTCCACATTTTACCGGTAAACACACTACGTCTCGCCGTAACCAATTACAACCACTACCCCACACAAATCGATAAATGCGTGCTAACAACCTCTGCACATCAACACGCGCTATAGGAAAGTGTGGCGCAACGTGCCACACTTTGGCGTAGAGCAGTGCGTTCGTAACCACCACTCGCTGGTGCAACGTCAAACCATTCGCTCTCAGAGTGGACATACGGAGAATGACTTTATCAACGACAGTAGAAGAGTTTCGCTTTTGTGTCTCAACAAGACTATTCGTATATTCGATGCCACAGATCTTTAAATGGGATACTCTGGGCCACACCTGCTGCCGGTTCTCGTGTACGGTCGCTGGTTGACCTAGTAGCAAAACACCTGTTTTTTTAGGATTACTCCGCATGCCAGATGCTGGTCCAAACGCCCTAACTGTTTCCTGAACGGCACCCATTTCATCTAATCCGTTTAGAACTACTGTCGTATCGTCCACGTATCCAATTATACGCACCATCTGTTTATTACGTAACCCAACACACGGTACTTGATTTAAACTAACAACGGCTCTATAAAAAGGATCTTGAAGAAGTCCAAAGAACAATTGTGACATTGGACAACCCTGACGGATGCCACGGTTAACGGTAATTTTATTACCAAGACGACCATTAATCTGAACCTGCATACACGCTCCATCGTACAAAGAACGCGCCCAATCAATTATTTCTCGTCCAAAACCCTGCCATTTCATGAAAGTCCAAAGGGTTTCACGTTCTACTGTATCGAACGCTGCCTGCCAATCGATCGCGACTAGCGCTCCAATCTGATCACTTTCTTGACATTCACGGATATGGCGTGTGAGGACACTGTGTCCATAATGCATCGATCGTCCAGGAAGCCCACGTTGTCCTTCATGTATTACTTTATCGATGACTACCTTAATACGATTCCCTAAAATTTTAGCGAAGATTTTATAATCGCAACACAATAAAGAAATCATTCTATAATCTGTTATAAAACAACACTCATCATTTTTCGGGACTAACACAACTACTCCTGTTTTCTGAAGTGCCCCTAACCTTCTACATGCCTTCATTTCGTTAAACAGTGTTACAAGAAAATCTCGAAGAACGTTCCAATACTCTAAATAAAATTCACTGGGGATACCATCAATCCCAGGATTTACCTACATTCATACTTTGTATGACCGTCCAAATTTCATCAGCCGTAATCATCCCACCCAGTGTTACCCTGTCATCTTCGGTTATATTACAAGGTATGTGATTACCGAACGACTCGACCGCCTGCCAGCTAACTCCTTGACTCATAGTATGTTTACGGAAATATTCGTCAACATAAAACCCTATACTCTCAGTACTTGTTAATTTATTATCCGGATGATACCCTGCCACGCCTTGCGATGTCTGCATGCTCATAATGGATGTCGCCCGCCGACGGCGACTCTGAGCCCGCAAAACATAAGCGGAAGGCCGATGTCCCCATAGCACTGCTTCAACCCCGCTAGTGATTCTAGCTCCATTAAACCGTTCATTGTGTAATGTACACAACGTAGTCCTGAGCGCTTCAATCTCCGCTACCGGGTAAGACGCTCTGGGGAGATAGCATGCATCAAGCTGTCCTTGAATATATGCCATGTACCCAGTACGCATCTGATAATCAACTTTACTTTGACCAACAAAAAAATCGCGGACTATACTCTTCCCTACAGTATCCCACCAGTCAATTACATCACGGCTATCGTTACGACTCTGCATTGCCTTTTCCCACACTTGCGTAAAGAGTGACCGCACCTCCGCTTTCTTTAATAGTGACACATTCATCTTCCAGAACCTTGGAAAATTTTTTGGCAACCCGTCCCAAGTTAAATTAGCTACCACAGCACGATGATCTGTACAACCCACATCGGTATGAACAACGTTCTGTACAACCACACCTCTTGACACATAAATTCTATCAAGGCGCTGCATATCCAGGCCGAACAAACGTGTGCGCTACGCCACCAATTATGTCGCCACCAACATCAACAAGGCCTACATTACGTATCATGTCACCTAAGAGTGGCAATAATACCCCTTTCCCCGGAGGATCAACATCTTTACGCCGAACCACGCAATTCCAGTCGCCGCCCATTATTGTAACAACTGGCAGCGAACGCAAGTGATATACTAAGGCATCACTATAAAACTGGGTTTTCACTTGCATAGCACTATCGGCCGGTCCGTACACACCAATGAAACAAACCGGAACCGTACCCCACCGTCCATCGACACGCATGACTCTACCCTCCACGTCAACTTCCTGTCGTGTCACATGAAACGGGCTTAACTCCTTAATACAAATAGCAACACCTCCTTTCAATCTTAGTGAATTTGTGCCATACACTCTATACCCATCCACATTCAATTTACTGACGTCACGGAAATTATGTTCTTGTATGTACACTACATCAGCGTTACATCTGCGCAAAAATTCTACAACAGCACCTCGTTTAATCCTATCACATATGCCATTGACATTTATAGTCACACACTTGAAGGTGATGATATAAAGAGGACTCGATCTGGATGCGGCATCGTCGTTACTGGCGTATCAAGTGATACGTCTCCCGTCTCAACTCTCTACTGTGACCTGTCGATTCTTCTATACTTGTACTAGGAATGACTTTCGACCCGTCTTGTCTCGTAGGTTCGACCCATTGCTTTTTCCCAGGTCTCTGTTCGGGAGTTAAGATGTCATCGCTCCGTCTGACACTGCGTTCCTCTTCCTTGATGGACAGTCCGCCGAACGAACTGACGGAGGCGTCGCCTCTGCATGAACGCTCACTGGTACTTCCAACACTGTAACCGGAGTACCAACTTCACTATTGTCTGGAGTTTCAGGTCCTATACTTAAATTTACATCAGGGATTTCACTCTCTTCACTTGGTATAGGAGATACTTCGAGTCCTATGTCTCGTACATGGAAAGATACGGAGTCGTCGTTGCAGTAAGCCCCACTTTGAGTGAACGACTGGGGAACTGCCGGTCTAGTAGACATAGAAGACGATGGTAACGTTGCACATGGCGATTCATCTAGTGTTGCCACGGGCTCTTCATCTGACCATGCGTTGTGAGACTTCCGCTTTTTCGTCTCTCCTCCGATATGAAACTCGCCCGGTGTCGTTGAAGGGTAATCATGACGCCTCGCCTCAGCTCGCTGTTGCTGTTCACACTGCGCAGCGACGTGGCCGGCTAAACTACAAAGGCGACACGTACGGCATTGACCATTGTACGTGACGTACAACTGTGTTTTAAACTCACTTAACATGACATACGACGGAATAGGCTGCTTCAGAGACATTTTGATGACGTAAGTGCCTTCTGGTAAACCTTCATAAGGGCCGCTGGTCCACCGTCCCATCGTTACAGAGTAGACTGTCCCATACGCCTCAAAAGTTTTCTTATGTCATGATCGTCCGCCTCAAATGGGACATTCTTTGCACGGACATACGTATACGTCCGTGACACATCGTGGAGACAAACCTCCACAGCTGGGGTGACCTGGAACCGAGCATCCTCGAAATTCTCCACCACTCTCTCGTATACATTTGATGACGTGAACTTAACAAAGATTCGTTTCACACCATTAAGGGACACTCCGTACAAATCACTGTTCTCAATGGCGTACGTCTCTCGTAAAATCTGCGGCAGGAGAACAGGTAGGGTAGAGCCCAACAGTGACCCACGGGTTAACTCCACACAGACAGTGTTCCTCCGACGCCGGTTACTCTCCGCCATACTGGCTACCAACTGCTGGTATGGGAGAAAACCTGAAGAGGGCAGCACAGTAGAGCAACCTCTCACCGCGAAGGCTGAGGTGCGAATAATATGTCGCCTTGAATGGCTTCTTATTTCACTATTGTTGGTATACTGCAATATGCTACCTTTTACCCAGCTAGTAAAAGTCGTACAGTTTCACATGGATCATTTATTTCCAAACTCAAATAACTCGAAATGAAACAATATGTAAACAAAAATCCTTACAGTTATATTACATATTTTAATAATAGGGGAGCGCTAAAATCGTAGGATTATGCAGCGCCTGTGGGGGGGATGTGGAAGGTATTCAAGCTTAATCCAGGGAACTGGAGCGCAGATCAATTCCCTAGATCAAGAGCCCCTCAACAGCATCAAGGAACCTTACTTGCGAGGCCCTACAATCAAAAATAAACACAACGCTGAAATGCGTAATGGGATTATTTGCTTGTGACTTGGGGTGTCTATCTTAACGTTATGTGTTGCTGCTCACTCTTTCTCCTTCTGTTTGGTGTTTGATTAATGGCGGGTCAGGCCGATAGTGGCATTTACATTGTGTCCTCATCCCAAATCTTCGCTGTATTGGACTGAGGAAGCCACTGGTTGGCGAAACGTTTCCCACAATAAAGATTCCAATGTGTACCATAGGTGTCTAGTTCATTATCAGCGTTGTTAGCGCATTGCTCGTCCTGTTGGGACTGAATATCGTGGTTGTTTAATAACTACGCAGCTTCGTATGTCTATTGAGCTCGTGTGTAACTCTGATCCAGACAAACTCCTCGCTTGTTGGAGTTCACGGGTTCGAACCTACTAAGTCACACATACTGTTTTTAAAACTTAACAAAATAATCACTTTAATAATATTCAATACCATCAATCAAATCAATTGTCTCTCACCCCACCGTTTTCCTGCGCATAATGGTGATAATATGTCTAAACGTTACCCTGGTGATACGCTTATTAAAGGCAGGTAGTAACATGCCCCCGGCCGACTGAGGTTGAGTATGCTTCGCTTGTGCTCGAATTAGCATAGGTTATTCTAGACCAGACAAGAAAGCAGCCTGCTTATGTCAAGGAGTATGATAGAGTGAGGAGGAGGCAGTATAATCTCACCAGTGTTGTGCGCTCTATTGTTAAAAAAATCAAAATAATTAGTGTCACTTTTTATGAATTCGTTGAATCGTTCAAGAATCAGCCTCGAGATTTTTAGTGGCCGGTCGAGCACTGGGCTTCACTTGCTCACATAGACTTGCGTGGGTAAGCGTAATAGTATACAGCTTGCTGGCGTGACTAAGACTATGTAAACAACAGTGCTCTCGTGTTAAGCTTATTAGCGTATTCCAGTGAATCACAGACGTGAGTTTAGATTGAATGAGCGCTAAGCAGGGTAGTAGTATATGTTTGTGTTTGTGTTTTTGTGCGTTTTGTTGTATGTTTGTTTACCTTGTGGGTACTGACTCAGTCTCGTGGAAAATGTGTCATTACTTTTGCTAGAATAAGTCACAACTAACCTGAAGTTTTACAGAAGGGAGGTCGAAATATACAGATCAATCACTAATCTGAGTTTCTGTTACCATGTGGGTTATTATTGACCACTGATAAATGTTCATTACACTTTAGTTGTTCATAACTATCTAGTGTAATACCGTTGTCAGACTGAAATCAGTAGTTGCCATTATCAATATTAACTGACTTCGTTATTCCTTGAATACTTCGCTAAAGAAAGATATTGATTGATTTACTTTAGCACAAGTCAGTTTCTGTAAGGCATTAGGATATTGTTCGTCCTGAGAAAATCGTAATATCAGGATAAACGAAGCAAAAAACGAATAGAATAAGAATCCAAGGGGGCTGGACATCTGCCCATTCTTTGACTGGTTTAGCTTAAATTTAAATGGTGTTCTGTTGGCAATAGGACTGGGCAGCGGGGGCGTGGACCCCCCGGATCACCCTCCAGGAGTCTGTTACTTATAATAGCTATTACATGTTTCTTTGGTCATTGGCTGCAGTTTTAAAGGAACGTGTATCTGTCTGTCTGTCTCTCTCTCTGTCTCTCTCTCTCTGTCTCTCTCTCTGTCTCTCTCTCTCTGTATCTCTGTCTCTCTCTCTCTCTGTCTCTCTCTCTCTCTCTCTCTCTCTCTCTCTCTCTCTCTCTGTCTCTCTGTCTCTCTCTGTCTCTCTCTGTCTCTGTCTCTCTCTCTCTCTCTCTCTCACTCTCTTCATTATTCACGTTCTTTCTCTCACGCAGCAACTTTTGATTACAAAGGTAAAATCTGCGCAAGAAAAAAACTCTATTGAAAGGATTTCTTTGTAATTTGGTCACGTTAAGATATTTTGTTGCATAATTATCACAATAAATGTGAGATATTGAAACCAGTTCCTCATCAAAACCTACAACAAAACCCACAATCTATGTTAAATACCCTCGTAATACACAAACCTATAATCTCTCATCTTCCTCTACCTTTCTACACTTGAAGGGGAGGTGGCTCTTTCTACTCCTTCTCTCTCACTCTCCATTTTTACTCTTCCTATCCACAGCTTCACCGCATCAGCGTACGGTCGGTGACACCAAACCGCCGTACGTCGCGCGACGCGGCGTGTACGATGGTGATCGGTAAGGACGCTCCTCTGGGTCCTACGAGCGTCAAGGCTACGTCTATTACCTCCACCTCGGCTGTCATCTCCTGGCTGCCGTCAAACTCAAACTTCCAGCACACTGTTTGTGTCAACAATGTCGAGGTTCGCACAGTCAAGCCGGGCGTATATCGCCACACCATCACTGGTAAGTGTATTATTATTATTATTATTATTATTATTATTATTATTATTATTATTATTATTATTATTATTATTATTATTATTATTATTATTATTATTATTATTATTATTATTATTATTATTATTATTATTATTATTATTATTATTATTATTATTATTATTATTCAAGGGAAAATACTAAGCCAGTGTCATACTACACCTGGGAAATCAGAAATAATCCTGTTTGATTAGACTGCATAAATTGCTGCCTGACCCCTTCTGGTTTAGCTCCTCCACACGAATATATTAATTAGAAACTAACGTCAACCTGTTCATGGAGAAAATTAATATTACCAGATCTGAGTGCAGCTTGAATTACATAATAATAATAATATCGATATCTTTAGGTTCTGAACGATATACGACGTATAATGATTTCATGATGGTATCAGATAATAATTTATAAGCATAAGAATTTAATGATATATCTGATTCTGAATTATGTGAATAATTTGGTAGGAGTTGTTCATGAATAAATTTAATATAAAATGATAAGGATGCTTGTGGTTCTGAATTTGAAATTATTCTTACCCCTATATTGCTTGTTATTGCTACATTGTCCATTTTAACTCGTCTTTGTGTCTTAAGCAATATATTTTGTACTTGATTATATTCACTCATTATATCACCGCCTCTACTGACCACCAGCACAACATACTCAACACTTCACTATGTTTTTGTACTGATAAAGCCACTGGTGGGCGAAACGTCTTCAAATGAAGATACTCAGATGTTGCACATGTGTCTGATTCTTTAACATTCTTTATGCCACTCGAGAGAAAATACTGACACGATAGTTAAAGACACGAATGCAGTGCAATGTGATCCTTCATTGACAATGCCTCGCCCACACAGTGGGCTTTATCAAGTCACAAACATTGGGCTTTATCAGAACGGATCTGTTGGTGACTGGATGAAGCTTGCTGTTTGGGCGAAGCTTTGTCAGTAAAGGATAGCATTATACTCCAGCTGTGTGTTTATCACTGCCACAACTATCACCAGTACCACTACCACCCAACCATCACCAGTATCACCACTAACACACATCACAACCATCACCACCACCTAACCTCTCTCTGTCTCCCTACAGGACTGTCTCCCAACACCACCTACCGTGTGACCATCAGGGCTAAGAATCTACGAGCTCCCCAGTTCGATGAGAAGGCCACCAGGAACCAAGATCGTCTCTCCACCACCATAGAGTTCAGGACGCTGCCTAAGGGTGAGTACTCGACACATTCCACACCCTAACTACTTTGCTAAATATTCATGTGGGAGAGATCTTTTAAAAAAAATGTGGCTTCATGATCCGTCATCAAAATCTCTGCACCATTTTATTAGGATTTTTTAAAATCAGTAATGTCTGATTTCTCTCTTGAAAATAGTTTGTCAAGATAATTATGGCAACAAAATACTTTAGCATTGTCCTGTAATTCAAAGGAGTGTCCGATAGTTTCGTACATCTTATTTTGATCTTGACTCACTAAATCGTAATAACATAAACCATGGTACCGTGGTTTATTCTCATCATAATTACAGTGAAGCACTAGATAGGTTAGTCATTCAGCTGTGAAATGAGTGATGCTTAGCTTGTTCTGTAGAGAGAAAGTAGCTCGAGTTCCTTGGATGAAGAGTTGTATGTGTCAGCACAAACGCCCTGAAAGGGAGTATACAACATAAGAGTCAGGACATGCTGTATAATGTCTCTTTATTTAATGCTTCCTGATGAGTGGAATTATAACAGTGTTTTAAGGGCATAAACAGAAGACACCTGGCTGAGATGCTGTGTCTGGAGGAGCAATTATTAACTAGCACTGACCTCTTGATAGCTAACCACTGTTAGCTAAATTGTATCTTATTTGTAATGTTATGAAATCATGAGTTATCAGATATTTACCTAAGACGACAGGTTTATTTGATCAGTTTATTTCAGTATATGTTCACCGAAATCAGCTTGATGCCATGTCCTTGACGCCCTGTGATTACAGTCAAAGCTGTCATGGCCATACATATGCATTTGCCGTGTGCATTTGCCGTCCCTTGTAACTTATCATGCCTAGTAATTCCCTCCCTCCCCCCCCCCAGCTGTAATCATTAAATCATTACATCTACAAGAGGTATTTGGTCTACAGACCTGGTCCACTTTTTTATGTTCCAGCTCACAGAAACTTCAGACAAGATTGACGCTTACTCAGTCGAACGATCCTAAGTGGTGGGCACGAAGGTCACTTTCATGACCAACAGATGGTGTAACAGAAGCACATCTCTTATTACTTATTCAAACTCGTCTCAGTACGTAATGGGAAGTCAGCTTTCCTTGCTCATTAGCACAGCAACGAGCATGTAGTGAATGCAGATAATATTCACGAACCCCACATTTTCGTCTTCCTGCAAGAAAATATAAGTACCCAAACAATGTTACCAAATTAACATTCAACAGCCTTGGGCTCCCTACTACCTCATGTATGGCACGAAACAGCCCTAACCTTTACTACTAATCTTATCTTCCGTTGTATAAATCTCACACTTCAATATACTGTACTGATAATACTTAAATTATACATATCGACCGAACTTGCATTTAAAGTTTATAGGATATATAAATTACAGGTGATAAAAACTTTAGTATCTGCTAGTATTACTAAAGCCATAATTCGAAGACTTGTGAGAATTAGAAAGAAATCAGACGATTTCTGGTTGTATTAATTTGTATATTAAGGAACGTGGGATAGATGTTTGCTGAGAGAAGTGGGCAAATTCTCAGAACAATGTTAATATTGGCCAAATCATAGTGGTGCCATCACAGTACCATTATAGCTCCATAGAGAATGAGCTATTTTGAGGCCCTGAAACTAGTCCCACAAGTGAGAACGAATGAGCAACATTGAGGGCTCACCACACCACAATTATATCAAACGGTTCATGTTTCCACATGTCATAGCTCATTGTCTCAGATTTGCAAACATCATTTTTTTTCCTTTGCACACGTGTTGTTTTTGTTGGATTATGTGCAATATCTCAATTATCACCAATTCTATTCTAACCAATGTATTACACAACGAAGACGCGGCACCTTACGTTGGTAAGTATAAACACTTCGGCGTGTGGGCGACCCTTGTGGTCACCTTTGTCTCCACTTTATTATGCTTGCTCTCTCCACACGCATTTTTGATGCCCAGTCGTGACCTCACCTCAGCCAGGAGGGAAGAGACGGGAATGAGGTAAACCACCTTCCTTCTGACACCATGAATTGAAAAATACAGCCATAGGAATACACTCTATTTTCACTCTTGTTTATTGTGGAACGTAAATCTCGTGTGCAATATAGGCTCTCAGAACCTGCTAGCTAATTCATACTCTCAAAAATTACTAGCTGAGGCTTCAAGGACTTCTAGCCAAAATTACCATAAAAATTCTTATCTAATATATGGGATGAGAAGTTTCTAGGTAATGCATAATATGAGATATAGAGGAATTTTTTTTATAAAATACTCAGTACATTAAAAACTGATCACTCGTTTGGGAAACTATTGGGGAAAAGTTTCTCCAGCTGTTGGCTTCTTCAGTCCAATACAGAGAAGAACGGAGGAAGATAAGGAGTAGTTTAAGGTAATCAGTCCCTCAGCCTAGAGGAGCGTCCAGCTCCATAGTTTGGACCGATATCTCTTCTCCAGGCTGATGGACCGACCACCTTAAATACTTTTTTCTCCAAGATTGATGGACTAATTACACCATCTTAATTTTATTACCACTGCTGCCTCTGAATCTGACCGAAGAAGCCTACTGTGCAGACGAAAAGTTTCAACAATAAAGATACCCAACTATTGCACATGTCTTAATCTTCAACTTGTGAAATAATCGGTAATTCCACTGTGATGTCACGACTGCGGCTCATATATATGTTTTTTGGCAGCTTTTACAAGCTCCTCTTAAACGACGCATGAGGTGGCTTGCTCACTCAATAAAATAAAGAGTTTGATGCATTTATCGCTTGCTAATGAACTGTTGCTTCTAGTATGGATCCTCTTACTGCCGAATTCTTGCAAAAAATTTTTTTTTCTTCCCCTTCGTGTAACTAATGCCTGTCTGTGGTGAGACTGGTAGCTTGTGGGATCCGTGTATAAGTACTCACACGCTCAATCTCTGCAGTGATCGTGATGAGAGAGATTTTTTTTTTACTAAGCTGCTTACTGACCTCACGAGAGACTTTTTGCGCTTTCTGAAATACAACACCATTATTAATCGAAAACTTTTCTAAGAATTTCAAATCAAATGAAATCAGTGATGTGAGCCGCCAGAATTATGTTGAATCTTTAACTATTTTTTGAAAAAAAGTGTTTTTTCAACTTTAGTAATTTTACAAAGTAATGCAGTATTACGCCATGATCTCAGATACGCAGGAGGTAGACGTGAGGGAGAAATTGGGAATAAATTTAAATAAAAATCCTTACATTTACTCAATATTTTGTTTTTGAGGCCTTAATTTTAAGCTCTATTAATATATATATATATAGCAAGAACTCATCTAAAATTAAGTCCTTTCTAAAATTTTCTCTTATACGTTTAAAGATATATTTTTTCATTTATGTTAATGTAAGAATTTATAATTTTGTACCAAGAGAAACTTTGAAAACCTACCTAACCTTATTACAACAAGCGCAATTTAATTTAGCCTAACCCAACTAAATATATTTTAGATACGTTAACATTAATTTAATAATAAACAAACACAATGAAATATATTTTTTTCGTTATGTTCAGAATGATTTTGGCGAAATTATTGCATACACAAATTTTCACTTGTCTTATATGGCAAGGTGAGCGTTGCTATTTAAGCCAAAATCGCAAGTTTTACCTAATCGGCACGACATATATATATATATATATATATATATATATATATATATATATATATATATATATATATATATATATAATTAGATTCTTCTGAACGATATATGGAAGTTTCATTAACAGTCGGACGTTTTTAAACCTAAATATGGAAGTTTTCCTTTAAAATAACCATTCATAGGATATATAGACCCGTCAGTTCGAATCGTTTAATAAAGTAATTAAAATATAATTGGAAAAATAAGTACAAATTGGCCTGTTAGGCTTATTTGTAATAATGAAACACCTGCAGGAAAAAAAACTAATTGGCAAATTGGAGATTAAGATCATTAGACGTTTCGGTCCCTCCTTCCAAGACTGAAACATCATCCAAGTTACATTTCGAAATTGTGAGTTAACTGTGAATTGGTCTAACCACGTATATTCTTCAGTAATATATAGGTATAACAAGATATACATTTATACAATATAGAACACATGTATTCAGGACTGTACAAAAACTGATAATTCTATGACATTTCGTTATAAAAAGAAACTCTGGAAGATGCTTTTGGTCCGGCGACAAGATGCGCTTAACACAATAAACATTTGGAAGGGGATAGAGATTTCTGACAAACATAAGTGTTGCGAGGCAAGGAGGGGCGGTAAGAGGATACCACCACGTAATGTCGTGTAGGGATATGTAAGATGGTGACCCATTACCTCTCTGTGTTCCATGCACCGCCAAGGTTGGAGAGGTAAATATAGTGTACCCCCAGATGTTGTGTGTTCCCACCCTCTCTCCCGTCCCAACCACCCCCATGTTGATGTATTACAGTCCCTAAATGTTGTATTCCTACTCCGTATGGGTGTATTCTCATCCCCTAAATGTTGTATACACGCCCTCTCTGGGTGTATTCCAGCCGTTACTTGTATGGTTCCCACCATCAGTCATCCTCTCTCGGTGTGTTTGACCAGTTAAATGTTTTGATCCCTCCCAACCCTCTTCCCTTCTCGGTGTATTCCTACCTCCTTGCTACCCCTACACGTTACGCACCCCCAAACCTCTAATTTAAAACACGGTGTGCTACTGACCTTGACTCCTCTAACACAGTGTGGTCCTGACTTCCTGCACACTTCACGCGGTGTAATGTTCATTCCACAGTGTACTCCTGCCTCCAACATCCTAAACACGGTGTCATTCCCTTCTTCCTCAGCCTTCCCGTCCCCACCAGCCTTCCTAATCAGGTGTTCCCTCTTAATTACCCAACGAGTTCCTAATCTAATCTTCCCCTACGTGAACCCTACACTCACACACACGGCGTACCTCTGATCCTTACATGTAGCAGTCCGAAACCCCCACCACTTTCCTATAGTAACATGCTCCAGTGTAATGCTGACTGTCCTCACCCATTACACTGGGGCTAACAATCATTATAAGATAAACAATAAGGAAAGAGGGGCAGATAGCTTCCCTAGGGGGTCTAGCTGACGTCCCCAAAAGCCTAACTGATTTCTCTCACCTGGTGGTCGTCAGAATCCTAAGGCTGATGGTCACTATGGGAATCGTAACCTATTCTTATTAATGTAAACATACACACTAATATATATATATATATATATATATATATATATATATATATATATATAATGGGTTGAGGAAGAATTGAGATGGGTTAGACATTTAGAGAGGCCGTTGTAGAATAGGATGAGTAAGAGAGCATATGAATCTTAGATGGAAGAAAGGAGAAGTAGAGGTGGGCCCATGTAGGAATGGAGGGAGGGAGAAAGGATGTTTTGAATGATAGAGGCTTGAAACCTCAACAGGCTTGTTTAAGCATTTTAAATCGGAGTGTTTTTGGAGTGTGAGCAAGGTAACATTTATGAAGGTATTCAGGGTAAACTTGCAAGTCGGCATTCAGTCTTGGAGGTGAGAAGGAAGGAAGGAAGTAAGTAAGAAAGGAAGGGAAGAGTTGCTGAGATTCTGAACTTTGAAGACAGGAAAGAGAGCAATTGAATGAATGACAGTGAATGTATTTCCTCCTCTAATTTGGGTCACCCTGCTCTGATGGGAGACAGCATTTGTGTAATATAAAATGTATACATGTTTGGTTCCATCCCTACTGGCTTTTTGCAATATATATATATATATATATATATATATATATATATATATATATATATATATATATATATATATATATATATATATTGCAGAACATTTATCCTTTTACCATCAGCAGTAAGACAATTCTGACCTTGTCTTGTGTGTTAGATTTGACTTTGCCATTTGCTTGAATAAGACCACCAGGATTTCTATCTTTGACTTCTGTTTTAATTACACATTGGGAATTAATGGAAATAATAATAATCATAAAATTAAGA
This sequence comes from Cherax destructor, assembly GCA_009830355.1. Classification (NCBI taxonomy): domain Eukaryota; kingdom Metazoa; phylum Arthropoda; class Malacostraca; order Decapoda; family Parastacidae; genus Cherax; species Cherax destructor. Next base: position 337,635 of record WNWK01000088.1, on the reverse strand, counting down.
ATAATATAAACACTTAAAATATATTGCCAATATTTGAATGTAAGTAATAGTCAGGAATTACAGAAGATTTAACCTGTGTGTATTACAAAGGTTCGAATCGTGCTAACTATTTATGTTTTTTTTTCTCTTCACCCTGACAGATCCAAAAGGTAAAGAGGAGGGTAGGACCAATGACTGTGTAGCGCACCTGCGCACCGCTAAGACTGTGTAGCGCACCTGCGCACCGCTAAGACTGTGTAGCGCACCTGCGCGCACCGCTAAGACCGTCGCGCACCAGCGCACAACTAGCATGTTGGGAATAATCACGCGCAACTATAGAATACGCACCATCCCAAGCTCTTAAGCTGCACAAGTCGAGAAATTATTCCTCGTTTTATAGCTTTTCACACTCGGCTAAAAAAAATTTAAAGCTATTTTCATTCTGTTAAGGCATCCAACTTGTATAGTTCTAAATTAAGCTTAAAAATTAGTCAAATTGTAGCTTTTCTATTTTAAATTTTACTCAGTGTATTGTTGTGGAAATTTAAAAACAAATTTAATAGCATCTTCACAGACCTCGGCATTTATTCTAATATGAATGAAATGTTGAGATGTATTAGAAATGTTGAGATGTATTAGAAATGTTGAGATGTATTAGAAAGTGGAAAACAGTTTCTCAACTTTGGCAGCTGGAGTGACCCAAGACTGACTTAGGCACACACACACACACACACACACAACACACACACAACACACACACACACACACACACACACACACACACACACACACACACTCTCTCCACACACTGCAAACACCACACAAACACTGCTCACACAAACACTGCACACACACATACACACACACTGCACACACCACACAAACACTGCACACATCACACACACACACACACTGCACACACCACACAAACACTGCACACATCACACACACACACACACTGCACACACCACACAAACACTGCACACTGCTCACACACAAACACACAAACACTGCACACACCACACAAACACTGCACACATCACACAAACACTGCACACATACACACACACTGCACACACCACACACACACTGCACACACCACACACCACACAAACACTGCACACATCACACACACACACACTGCACACACCACACACACACTGCACACACCACACACACACTGCACACACCACACAAACACTGCACACACCACACACACACTGCACACACACACAAACACTGCACACACCACACAAACACTGCACACATCACACATCCCACACACACACACACACATACACACAGGCTTCTAGCTCTCCTAAGGACGCCTTCATACGACAAATAATATTTTTTGCACTTAGCAGCTTTTTTTGCCTCCGGATGTGTCACGAATTGGGCTAGACCAGTTTTGCACCGTAATTTAACCCTTGTGTGCTCGTCACCCTCTACCCCCTCTTATTCTTTAATATAATATCTAATGCTCACATTTAGCACCTATCTAATGTTATGGTACGCAATTGGCACTAGTTTCTTCACCGTCTAAGGTTTTGTAAATCACTCCTGGCATTTATTCGTCGTCTGTTGCACTTCTCAGGGCTCTGTACATTTCAAGAGTGGTGCCTTGATGTTGGTAAAGGGTTCTTGATTCAAGGATTTGAAACTTCCCTCCCCTTGGATAAAACCTCATTACCTCCCATTCCCCATTAGCTATATGACTTTTATGGGTTGCCCTTCCCCATAATGCAATAATAATGTATAATAATAATTATACTAATAATAGAAGGATAAATAATCCACTTCATAATCTGCATTATGTGAACGTGGAATTTCCAGGACAATAACAGCGCTGTATGACCCTTGTGGGTTTAGCGTTGAGTTTTGATTATAATAATCCGGGGCAATAACCGTGGAGGTCAAAACGAAAAAAAAAAAGTTTGGTGCCCAATTTATTTACGATCTAAATGACGTTTGGTGGATAGTAACATAAAGAAAAGACACATGTCACGGAATGAGCGATTATTTTGAGAACGTTTCACTTTGCAAAGACGTTTGTAAAATTTGATAAACGTTCTACACGGCGACAAACGTTGTTTCAATAAAAGCGATTATTTCAGTAAAAGCGAAAACAGATGTTTCTAGTAAAAGCGGAAAACGTTTTTTCAATAAAAGCTTCGTAACATTCTACACGGCAAAGAAAAAACGTTTCAATAAAATCGATAAACGATATTTCAGTAAAAGTTTGATCTGAAGTCCAATAAAACCTTATTTACCTTTGAGAGTCTCTGGAAAAATACCCAAGTGCCAACACTGTGGCACTACACTGCAACAACAGCTGGGTTTACTGTAGTATACGTTCTATATCAAGTAAATTAAACGTGACAAAATTACTGTATAGGCTGTGATTTTTCTGTCATGATTTTTGTAAATGATAGTTTGTGGTAAAACGTTCAATAGACTTCTCTTGCAAACTTTGTTTTATTGTATAATTCTTTGATTTGTTCATGTCAACAAGTGATAAAAATCACTTATAGCTGAGATAGAGCAACCATAAAAAGAAGTCACTGTAACCGTGGTTCTAACAGTTGAGGGTTCTACCATGTTTAGGGTTTATTTTTTATTATAACAATCATAAACAGATCACAACTAGTCCACAGAGAGGAAACTTTAGACTGATAATAGTTCGAGACGAACCGAAAAATTGCCTAAAATGTATTAAACAACTTTTGGCGTAACTGAAAGCTAGTCACCAAGGAAAGAAGATAATTTTATCGAGATAATCTCATGATAAGTCTTAATGAACAACGTCAATGAATAAACATAAGTATGGACAGGGATTCGAACCGTGGTTCTGGGCTGTAAGAGGCCGCTGGGCTTGCTGCAGCGTTGGTCCTGATACTTGCCAGTTCAGCCCAATTTTCTGTTTTATTTATAATTGTTTATAAACTATACTGACATTAGATATACAGTGCTTCATCGTCCTCATAATACAAGAAAATAAGTAATTTACTAGATACAGATATCAAGTACATAATACATAGTACAAAAATAATTTGTTAGGTTCAGTTTTAACCCGAATCTATGGTATTTTTAATATTAATAAATGTAACAAAATTGGCATTTAGTCTAACGAAAAGATAGAAAAATCTTACTTCGTTATGTATATAACTATGTTAGCAGTATTACAATAAAAAAACTGATAATTGTCATCTTAAGGAGACTTGTTGAAAAAATTAAAGAAAGTAGTTTCTCAGCGTTTAGAGAGGATCTTACTGCTGATTTTAATGCTTAGCATCGCCTTGTGGGTTTTGCGCTTAGTAGTAGTGGAACTAGTAATAATAATTGTAATAATAATGCTTAACATCAACAGCATAGTCCTCGTATTTTCCGGATCTATATATAATATTCTAATCATCATAATTAGTGATGAGCTATGTAAACGTGTACAGTGTTATCTAAATAAATATAGTCAGGCAGCATGTCTTCTCGATGAGCTGATACAGAGGATTGAGCCTTCACTATTCCTTGCGCTGAATAACCCCTCACTGATTTATCGCTTTACATAATCAAAAAAGAGATCTCATACACACTCCCCAATGACACAACGACATCCCCCATAAACTCTCACCCATCGAAGGCAATAATATCCCATGCACTTCCCCCATCCATTTAATGTGACACAACGGGCCGTATAATCTCCCGTTTGGACAAACAGGGGTGGATCTACAATGAAGCTAATGAAGCTGAAGCCTCAGGGCCCCTAATCCCTAAGGGGCCCCTGAAGCGACTTCACATTGCTTAAAAATTTGGGTCTAGTGTATGAGAAGGGGTTGTGAAGAGGCCTCCATAACAGTTCAAGCTTCAGGGCCCCAAAAATGTAGGATCCGCCACTGTGGACAACAGAACGATTTGATGTCCTCTTCCCTCCGACCAGTCATATGTTTCTTTCTGGTTTTCCACTTGTTGCAAGCCTGACCACCTGTGCTAATTGTTGTTATTTTTGTCTTGTTATTTTTAAAATAGCTTATGTCATTTTCCTAAAGAACAAAGGTTTTGTTTACTGACTGTAATTAGGAATGTAATAGTTTTAACTTTCGCAGCTTAACTAGCCCAGATTGCATTGATATAACCCATATTGTCCGCTTTTGAGATTATAAGGTCTGAAACAGATTTTAATTGGCTTATATTAAGAGCTTTAAATACCGGAAAGTAAACATCAATGAGAGAGTCGCTGTGCCATTACTGGAACAGTTCTCAGACAAGCCACACTTTAGATACATAAATATCCCGGGCATAAGAGCCTGAAACTAATGACGTTGTTTCGGTTCTAATTGGACCATCGTAGACTTCTCTCTCCTATGTGTAGGTTATACGTAGGATATTGTGCCTTTTAATTCTTTAAGAGAAGAAACTGTGTGTTTCGGACCCTCCTGGACCATTAACCATTCTGCCTTTTAATAGACCAGGACAGACCGAACTGTCTAAAGTATCCTGCACTACTGTGCGAATTAGTTTTTTCACGGACCTAATGTTTTTTTGCCATTTCAAGTGACCTTTTGTTTCTTGTGGTAAAACACACTGAAGATGGTATCAAAATTGATGAAATAAGTTCTCCTATTTCTGAATATGAGCCAATTGATCAAATTTAAGACTTTATATACTTAAAAAATGCACTTTGTCTCTTAATAGATAAATCATATTTCATGCATCGATACACTGACTTTAGTGATGGCATAATATGACAGACGATTATTAGCAGTGTCATAAGTAATAGACTGCGCTCAGTAGTGCCATGAGACGATAGATTGATGAAAGGAATGATAAACACATGTATTATCCGGAGCATTTTAATTACACGACGTTTCGCACTTTGTAGGGAGGATCGAAGTGTAATTAAATAGCCTAACTCTGGTACATGTGGTTTTGAGTTCCTAGATTGTCGGCTACTCGCAATTTGCTACATAGATTAACAGTTTTTTGCTAGACAAAGTAGCAACTTGATTGCAGATTTTCTGAGGTTTAATGTGACATTACCAGGATGATCCTCGACAATGTCATGCTATATTTTTTTAGCAGTGTGGTGGTAAAACTTATATTTCTCTAGAAATTTCGAAAGGTATATTTTAAGACTTTTAAAACTTGAACATATGAAAGCTTACCCAGGCCTAATAATTGTATGTTCTTTTGAAAAATATAGAATTTAGCAAAAAATAATGAAAGTCAAAGTATCATGGCTGTAATATCTCACATGTAACCCAAAAAAGTGGATATGAAATTTTACGAAACTTTGGTGCGTTCTCGACCATTACTAAGTTGCGGATTCATGAGGGGTCCAGGACTGACCGAAACGTCGTCAATTTTCATCTGTTTATGGGTTAGGTGAGAATTCCTTTACAAATTCAAACGCCATTACAGTTAAGAAGATAGATGAGGCAGTGTATTTAGGATTGTCCTGGGTACCGCGACAGATGCTATCACAGGTACCCTCCTCTCAGGTCTGCCGGATCCTCCTGTGGATGTGCAGGTGGAGCCAGGTCCTCAGGATGGCTCTCTGTTGGTCACCTGGCTTCCTGTCACCATAGACAGCACCGGTGGTACCTCCAACGGCGCCCCAGTCACCGGCTACGCTGTCTACGCAGACGGCAAGAAAGTGACAGAGGTGGAAAGCCCCACAGGTGAGATTTAAGGCTCTCTGGTGAGCTTACTTCCTTCAAGGAGGGTAATGTGATGAGTGAGGAGTTTTTGGTCTAATGAATTAGAGCTACGCTCTCCTTTCTTAGACAAAACATGATTACTTTGTATACTTTATACTGTGTGTGTGTATATGTAGGGGGGTCTGTTTTAGTTATGTTGTGTGTATTCCTTTGTATGTATATAGATTATTTCTCTCTCTCTCTCGTACACACACATATACATACACACACACACACGTACGTACGTCTGTATAACATGGCCTGCATCACCTGACTTAGTCCAGTGTGTAAGTCATATTTTTGATGTAATTACACGTTGAGATTATGTAATATAATAAAGGCTTCAGTGTTCTAACATTATTATTATGTCTATTTAACACGCTATTTCTCACCATGTCACAAAAAAAATTTCACTAAACATTTTTTTTTTCCATATTCACCTCCTGTCTTCCATCCGTACCTTTCTTTATCCATATTCTTGGCATTGTGTTTCTCTTCCGTCTTGTTCCTGGCTCTCCTCTCCCTGTTCCTTCAATATTCTTCCATTCATATGTTTCTTTTTCCCTGATTCAGGACGAATAAGCCACATGTGTACTGGTTCGGTATCGTTAATAAAGACACCAAGCTGTTATACCTGTCTTATTCAGCTATATATTGTACAGTCACTGCAATTTTAAAAATAAAACTGTATCGACCGTTTTTCACCGATTCCGACTACGTAAAAATGTCCGATACCCGCCGATACCGCTACTTTGTTTAATCTGTACAGTTTAAGATATTTAATAAAGTAAATGTTTGTAGGTATCACTTTAACATTTTTCAGTGTTATTCGTCCACTTTGATAATATATACCATTAATGTTCTCTTTTTCTTTGTTACTGCTGTTGTTTCTGTTCTATCATTACTGTTAACAGGAAAAGCAACGGGCGTAGAGCTTTATCAAGATTTTTTTTGGTGAAAAAGAGTGAAAAATGGTGCTATCCTCCAATTCCTCGAATCGAACCTTATTGTCTGCTAAGCTTTAGGCGCTGTGTGACCCCTACTTGTTTAGTATTTCCTTGTGAATGTGATTTATCAAGTCGGTTGGCTTGATAAAGCTTTTCACGGAACGAAATATAATAAAGCTCTTCTAAATAGAGTGAAACATGAATTGATACAGCACTACAATGCAAAAAAAATATAAAGCTCTTCTATACAGAAAAAAACCCAGGATTAAGCTCTACAGTGCAAAGAAAATGATAGAGCTCTGTTAAACAGAGGAAAACTTGATAAAGCTCTGTTAAACAGAGGAGAACTTGATAAAGCTCTGTTAAACAGAGGAGAACTTGATAAAGCTCTGTTAAACAGAGGAGAACTTGATAAAGCTCTACACAGAGAGAAACCTGTATTCTACACCTGTTTCTTTTCTCCCAAACTCTCGGTGGTAAATCTTTGAATGCCGTCACCACCATAATTACCATCAAAGATAACAAAAAAACCTTCTTTCCCACACAGGTGACCACGCCTTGATTGACCTGACGAAAATCCCAGGTTTCGAGCCCAGGCAGGTGACCGTGAGGACCAAGAGCCGTGACAGCGTGTCTGGAGACTCGGTACCCAGCCAGATCCCCTCCCACTTCGGTCGTGGGCGTGGCCGAGGCAAGGTGAGAGATGAAACGTGTTTCAATGTCTGTAGCTTGGTAGTAGTAGTAGTAGTAGTAGTAGTAGTCGTAGTACCAGTAGTAGTGTTCCGTTTCCTGTGTAGAGGGATGATAGTTCCGCTTTTTTGAAGACTTTTGGCAGAGCTGTGATTCTTCTGTTGCCTGTTGGCAGAATCCTGCTGCTTCTGTGGCCTGTTAGCAGTCCTGCTGCTTCTGTTGCCTGTAGGCAGAGTCCTGCTGCTTCTGTTAACTGTTGGCAGAGTTCTGCTGCTTCTTTTGACTGTTGGTAGAATTATCTTCTGCTTTTTCTATTGCACGTTAGCAAAGTTCTGCTTATTGCATTGCCACTTGACAGTGTTTGCTGATGATGAAATTTAGTCAAAATTGGCTTAAAAAAATCTGCTTGATGACTTCGATTAATTGGAAATATTTCAATGTAGAGAAGTGTCTTTCGATTAATTATCAGGAAACGATAAATTTGGTAGGGTCATATAGCACCTGGGACGTAGAGGTCATCGGGTTCGACCCGAGGAAAGGGATGGTAATTGCAATTACTTGCATCAACATTTCTTCGCCAGCATAATGGCTAAGAACTCAGTCATGATTCCCTGTTTGCCTAGCAGTAAGTTCCCCTTCTTCCTACGCTGGAGTTACAGTAACGCCATAGTGCAGTTTGTGTATTGTGCTTAGGAAAAGAGGGCCTAGTCTCTGGGAGAGATGCCTCTCTTTTCTCAGGGTGCTTTCCTGACTAAGAACCCTTTATCTCTTTCGGCATAGTGGGGATATTTTCCCTTTCGTCTAAATTTGCTCTCTTTCCTAACCGATAGCATGGAACTTTTAATAGCAATGGAATGCGGAATGTAAAAATAGATTTTAAATAGTCCTAGTATTGTGATTTATGTATATGTAAGTGCACTGATAACGACAGTGTAGCAATCTGATAACGACAGACAGTGTAGCAATCTGATAACGACAGACAGTGTAGCAATCTGATAACGACAGACAGTGTAGCAATCTGATAACGACAGACAGTGTAGCAATCTGATAACGACAGACAGTGTAGCAATCTGATAACGACAGACAGTGTAGCAATCTGATAACGACACAGTGTAGCAATCTGATAACGACAGACAGTGTAGCAATCTGATAACGACAGACAGTGTAGCAATCTGATAACGACATCTTTACAAATTCTCCGTGGATTTCTCACATACAGTTTGCAGCAAATCACACACACACAATAACAGATGCAATCATCCCATCGGGATATCAGATCCTGAGGAAAGGTAGAAGGAACAGAGGGGGAGGAGGGGTTGGACTGCTCATAAAAAACCGATGGGGTTTTGAGGAAATGGAAGGCATGGACGGGATTGGAGAAAGAGATTACATAGGTACAATTCAGTCTGGGGAACATAAGGTAGTCATTGCAGTGATGTATAATCCACCGCAGAACTGCAGGAGGCCAAGAGAGGAATAAGAAGAGAACAGAGCAATGGTGGACACACTGGATGAGGTGGCAAGAAGAGCTCACTCGAGCAGAGCAAAGTTACTGGTTATGGGCGACTTCAACCACAGGGAGATAGTTGGGGGTCCCGAAACATGGAGAGCCAAAATGATGGATGTCGTACTGGAAAACCTCATGCATCAACATGTCAGGGACACTACCAGAGAGAGAGAAAGAGAGAGGGGAGGATGAACCAGCAAGACTGGACCTCGTGTTTACCCTGAGCAGTTCAGACAATGATGACATCACATATGAGAGGCCCCTTTGAGCTAGTGATCACGTGGTTTTGAGCTTTGAATACATAGTAGAGTTACAAGTGGATAGGGTAGCAGGAGTTGAATGGGAAAAGCCGAACTATAAAAGGGAGGACTACACAGGTATGAAAAACTTCCTGAAGGAGGTTCAGTGGGACAGAGAATTGGTAGGAAAGTCAGTAAACGAAATGATGGAATTCATAACAACAAAATGCAAGGAGGCAGAGGAGAGATTTGTTCCCAAGGGCAACAGAAATAATGGGAAGACCAAAGCGAGAACTTGGTTTACCCGAAGGTGCAGGGAGGCAAAAACTAAGTGCACTAGAGAATGGAAAAAGTACAAAAGGCAAAGGACCCAGGAAAATAAGGAGATTACTCGGAGAGCCAGAAACGAATATGCACAGATAAGGAGAAAGACCCAGCGACAGTACGAAAACGACATAGCATCGAAAGTCAAGTCCGACTCGAAACTGCTGTATAGCCACATTAGGAGGAAGACAACAGTCAATCTGACAGTGGAGACAGGAAGGACTCTGGGAAGACAGAACAGAGGGGGACACCAACAAGGAATATACCAACAAGTGTTGGATGACATACACACAACTGAGGAGGAGGTGAAGAAGCTGCTAAGTGACCTTGATACTTCAAAGGCGATGGGACCGGACATCTCCCCGTGGGTCCTTAGAGAGGGAGCAGAGACGCTGTGTGTGCCACTAACAACAATCTTCAACACATCCCTTGAAACTGGGCAATTACCTGAGGTATGGAAGACGGCAAATGTAGTTCCCATTTTCAAAAAAAAGGAGACAGAAAAAAGGCACTAAACTATAGACCAGTGTCACTGACGTGTATAGTGTACAAAGTCATGAAGATTATCAGGAGGAGAGTGGTGGAGCACCTGGAACGGAACAAGATTATAAACGACAACCAGCACGGATTCGTGGAAGGCAAATCCTGCGTCACAAACCTTCTGGAGTTTTTTGACACAGTAACAGAAGTAAGACACGAGAGAGAGAGGGGTGGGTTAATTGCATTTTCTTGGACTGCAAGAAGCAGAAGCTAGAGGAT
>WNWK01000088.1:225000-322500 GCA_009830355.1 Cherax destructor | reverse complement strand
TATTATCTTTCAAACAATAATAAAAAAATGGATTTTGAATTTTTAGTTTTCCTGTTTTGAAAAGTTTCTTAGATATTTCTAACATTTTTGGGACATAATCGAAAAGATTTATTTTTTTAAAGATTCCCTTCAGCGTATTGATTTTTCTGTGAAATATTATGACTTAAATAGTTATCATAAAGTAACAGTTACATCTTCAGAACGAAGTTCAATAATTTACTTAGGGAAATCTGTATATAAAGTTTCCACTATATTATTCTCAAAAGAAGTTGTACATTACAAAGAATTTTAAAGTCCAAAAATTAAACCCTTAAGGATGTATTTCTCTCGACGAATATATGCTGAAAATTTATTTTAGTCCCTAGTGCAGGGTTTAGAGCATTCTTGTCTGGTGGTGAAAAGGTTACAGTGCAACCTTAATGACCCTAGTGTAGCCGATGGTCCCTAAATTCCATTCAGCAGTCAAAATTCGACCCTGACTGCCTGTAGTCGTCTATTGAATACCAATATAATTCATGTGCGAGATACCTCAGTTCATTGTTCGAACTGTTGAACATCAAGGTCGATCTTTTAGAGCAAGACAAACGTTAGATGTAGATGAATGGTTCTAATTTATAAGACTTGTTAGATATGGTTAGATATGGTTCTAATTTATAACAAATGTTAGATAAACTCATATTTTCCCCAATTAGAGAGATAGTTTTAACAAAAGCTCTTCTTACGCTTCTCAAACAATGTACAGGCAGTCTCGTGAGCTCTACAAGTTGCTTTATTTAGTAATAACATGGTAATTATATTTTTGTTGCTTTTGTTTTGACTCACTTTTGTTTTAATCTTTAAAAAAACTTCAATGTTGCTAACTTCATCCTTTCGTAATCGAGAAAGTTTTCTTTAATAGACCTGATGATGAAAATAGAAGTTTATCGAAAAGTTAAAAAAAGGGAGTTTGCTTGGTCTCATATATATATATATATATATATATATATATATATATATATATATATATAATTGGGGATTGGGGAGCCACAACATTTATTTTTAGGGCAAGGTATATATGGTTTAAATATTTAGGATTAATTCCTATTGATAATTGAAAATTAAATTAAAAGAGTGAAGCAGCGTTGTTTACTAACGCCCAGCTTGTGTATGGTAATTATAATGCTGGGTAAGCATTCTCAGTCCAGCAAAAAATTGTGGTTTTCTAAAATTTTACGTAAAGAATATATATATATATATATATATATATATATATATATATATATATATATTATATATATTTTCTTTACTGGAGATACCACAGAGGAATTATCTATTAGTTGTACCCCTCAATGAATCTTTAGACTTATTATTAAAAAATAATCATTATTATTTATATTATGATATGGGGAAATATTAAACCCTGTAAGGATCATACAGTACATGGGGATAGAAGGTAATTAGGTTTGATCCAAGGAAGGTGAGGTGGTTAACTACAATATCCTCGAATCAAGATCCATTCGCCTCCATCAAGCCATCTCATTGAGTAAATTGTCATATAACATTACTATAGCAATATATAAGGAATGGGGAATGGGAAGCAATTAGGTTTGATCCAAGGAAGACGAGGATAGTTCTAAATCCTTGGATCAAGATCTTTTCAGAGGCATGAAGGCTCCCCTCCCTGAAGGATGTATGTATGACCTAGTGAGTGGGAGAGGGTCGAGTCATTCTCGTGGGGTTCTGCAGATCAATATCCCGAGGTAGGAGGGGCTTGTCTGGGGTGGGTGGTGATTGCCCTGGGGCCGGGGCAGGGGGGTAGGATCTGCCTGGGAGGGGCATTGGGGTATTGGGGGTGTAGGAGTTACCAGGTGTGAGTCTCGCTAGCCAGTGTATGCTGGTGCCTCGGCTTAACAGCTGCTATACAACCTGTTCTTTCTCTTATCTCCACAGGACATGCATGCTGATGGCCATAAACCTGGCCCGCAGCATGGCCAGCCTGGGTCACACCACGGACCTGCTGGCCCATACCATGGCCCTAGTGGTCCTGGAAGTCTGAGAGATAGACTTCTAGGGCGTCGAGGGGCCCCCGCCCCTGGTGTTCGAACCGACCACATGGGTCAGACCATCCTGGAACACGAAGATAACCTCAGTGATAAGGAAATCTACCCTGGGCACCCACAGCAGGGGCAGCAGGGACCCCATGCCCCAATCCCAGCCATAGGTGAGTACTACCACGCCCTCTACTCCCACCTCGACCACCTGCGGCCATTGGAGGTGGCCAGAGACGCATGTGAGGGAACTAGAAAGGCACCTACAACCCTTGCAGAGCACTTCAAGGTGCTAATATCTCTGAATATCTCTCACCACACTGCTGTTGCTGTTGCTGCTGATGCTGCTGCTGCTGCTTCACTGTAAACATATTGCTTTGCTTCACTCTTTTACTCATGCTATTATAAAACCCTCTGAAGTCAAATTTTTCAACACCTTTGAAGCTAAATGAATGATAAACCTAAATATTATATTGAACAATACGAATTAGAATTAATGTCATCATATATGATGTTTCGAGACTTGATTTAGTATTATAGCTTCGTAACTCTTAGATTTTAGTGTTAATTGGGTAATGATGAATAAGATTGCCATTTTCTCTCTCCCCTCCACCCCCACCTCCTCCCTGTGGCTCTCTCTTGGAAGGCTCCACAAGGAGTGGCTTGGCCAGACTCTCAAACTCTTTGTTCAATACCATAGGGCAGTTAAAAGGTAAAGAATGCTCTTGCTCCTTCATAACATAATGGAAATTGTAAATAGTCTGAATGGATCCCTCCCACCCTTAGGCAATCCTTAGATACTGTAAGAGACTTTAGACGTCGTAAGTCTTTTTAGCTGTCTTGTGAGTTTCAGGTTTTTTGAAGTGTAGCCTTCGTGAATAATGTTGCTTTATGTTACTGTCCTCTGATACTAGCAAGGGACTGAGATTTATAACTTTCTCTAGTGTACAGAATTTTGTGAGTATCCACGTAGAAACATACATTTTTTAACTTGTAAACTCTTTGAGGACAGATTACCATATGACAGATGTCGTGTTGGTCTGAAACCTTTAAGATGAATCCAATTTTTAACTTAGGTGTATAACACACTTTATTTGGGAGACTATTTTTCAACGGAAGAAGCCTAGATCTTGAAGTCTTCCATATCTCCAATCCTCCATATCATGTCTGGAGTCATTGTTTTGCGCCTTAAAATACGAGGCTGGTGGCAATGTTTTTGGTCTCGTTAAGAAGCGACACTTGCCCTGTCAGGTTTTGCATTGCACGTTACCACACCATACAACTACAACCTTGCTTCATCACACATACTTCCTGCCATGCAACATTGTACAGCTACTTGTTCCTGTACACTCATAGTCACTTTCACCTGAATTAGTCGCCTTTCACTCCGCTTTCTCGCCGAGCGTATGTTGTGCATAAATTGTGGGCACATCATATGTACATTGTGCATGTATTGTGCGTATATTGTTCGTACATTGTACGTACGATTACGTACATTGTGCATACCTTGTACTATCTTGTGTGCACCACAAATTTGCGGAACACAGCCCACTTAATTCTGCATGATTTAATACAGACGCCTGTATGATGAAAGTAATGAATCGTGAGAGCATGATAACCCAGTATATATATATATATATATATATATATATATATATATATATATATATATATATATATATATATATTATTTATAATTTTATTAACTTTTTATGGAAACGAACCAAATTTCATAACGCCATGTCATTTGGCCTCTCCAGGATGTAGGGACGTGTACATGAGCTTTTGTATACATGTGTGCTTGCATGTGCGTGTAAGCTATGCAGACACTAGTCTATTTGTCCTCTGTGGGGTGTGAACACCTGTTAACGGTGTCTGTTTTATCTTAAACTACTTTTGGAATAAACGCAAAACACAGGACTGAATCGATACTAGATAGTTTAAAAATAAAATCATGATTATATTAATGTGGGTGAAACGCAAAGCCTATTAGGTATAAAACACTGTCTTAGATAGTGATCTTATCCTTCATTTCGGTATCTATATTCTGTCAGTAATTTTTTTAACATAATACAAGTTAGTTTGCCCCCCAAAAAACAATAGGATCTTAAGTATCATATAAATCTTATTGAATTTATGTTGATTTTGAGAAGGTGGATTTATAGTCTTCATTGCACTCTGTTTTTCGAATTGTTTAAATATTTATGCATATATTTATAGGCTTAGTCAATTTTCGATAAAAGATTTGCAACAAAAATATTGTTTGAGACTTTTTCAAATTTCTGTGTTTTAATATTTTAATTATTTTCTATTTGTTTTTATTAGCGTCGCAGTTATAATTATTTAGTTTCTTTCAGTTATATTTACATTAATTTTTCTTAGTCGTTTTCCTTCGCACCTTTTATATTAGTTGGCCATTTAGTAGTGTATACATAGAATATTGTTAAAAGCACGTGTACTCAGATGTGCTTGGAGGGGTTGAGTCATAGCTCCTAGCCCCGCATGGTATAGTGATAAAGTTATCAGTCACTAGACTCACCCCACAAGAGGTCATTTAGTCAGTGTTAACTCAAAATCAGCTGGACAAGATCACTGATCAAGTTTCGTGAAATTCGTAATGATCGATTGAAACCTTGTTTATTTTTCCCAAGGAATGGCCAGGGTTGAAACCCGAGGTCTAGCATGTACTAAGCCTACTCACGCTGCTTTATATGCCTTGGAAAAGGCAAGGAAATAAATACGAAAAGGTTTATTTCCAGTAAATACAGTATGCAGTTAGACGAGTAGGTTACATCTAGAACCTGACTCACGAAATCCTAATAACACGATTGTAAACAAACCACGGAATGGATGGTGTTTGAAAACCGTGGGTTTAAACACCCGTTCCGTGTTTTTTTTTAAGCAGAGCACTTCAGGCAGCCTTAAAACTAGCTTTAAACTATAGTGCTCTGTTATATATTTCACAGCATTTTAGCTTTTATTTAAAACATCAAGATAATGAAATGAAGCGGAGTTCTGGTTATATGTATGTAAATATATTTTTTTTTATTAACACACAGGCCGTTTCCCACCAAGGCAGGGTGGCCTGAAAAAGAAACACTTTCATCATCATTCACTCCATCACTGTCTTGCCAGAGGCATGCTTACACTACAGTTATAAAACTGCAACATTAACACCCATCCTTAAGAGTGCAGACACTGATTATGATGCAGAATTTACATCGAATTATGGTATCATTTTTTTTTTAATCAATTGGCTGATAAGGATCCTTTAACACCTGGCAGTGAGTTCCAGTAGATCAAAGTTCTTAATTACGAAATATGCAGCTCATCTCAGAATATAACTTTAATATGGAATTTAAAGTTTTCTCTTTCTCAACTGATGTACTAAGCCACTTCTGGAGACTAGGGAAACAAGAAGTTGTAAACTTCACTTAATGGGAAAGACCCAGGGATGAGCATAGTACAGGAGGGCCCTACTTATAGAGCAGGTTTGGTTTCGAGCTACTGCTGTAAAGTAAAACACTTTCAAATGCATATAAAAGCCTGATAACATGTTTACACTATCATATATAAAATGAGCAACAGAGCTAGGCCTAAAAAATGCATATACAGTGCACACATTATTTAACTTAAAATATGAAAAATGGGTATAGTAATTGAAAACGGCTGCCAGGTAGCTAGGTGTACCTCAGGCAGATAACCTCTGCAACAAATGTTCGTCTGGCCAACAAGATAAACCATACCACGGGTATAGAACCAGCGATGAGAGTCATGAAACTCCAGACCGACGCGCTAGCCACTGGAGTTTTATGACTCGGTCTTCACATTTCAGTGCTAAAGCTTGGGGATAACACATGCTAGACCTCTTACCTGAATCCCACTCGATCCGTGAGAAAAAATATGCTCATGATTCTTATCTCTGTCTCTTTCATGATCCTGTTCAGCTGGAATTATTAAATGTTTGAAGAAATACTTAAATGCTGGGGTATAGACTTTTGTTCACCTAAATTCAGTGATCTGTTAGTCTCAGTACCTTCCATCTTCAAGTATCTTATATTCTAAACTGGCTTTAGAAATCACAGCAGAGAATCTTGTCATACACCATCATATTTTGTCCTTTAGAGCACTTTTTTTCATATTCTCTACAAGTTCTAAGTCTAAACTGTATCAATCTGTATTTTCAATCATTATATATACTTTTAGTTTAACTTTTTTACTTCCATGTTTGTCAGAGCCTGAACCATCTCTTTTCCCTACCAGGGAAAGGCGCCACCCGTGCTAGACGTAAGTACCAACGCCTTCTCACAACGAATACACAAAAGGGTTACAGATTTTTATTTGGCATTCTTCATTTTCGTAGATATATTTTGTTGTGTGTGTGTGAATGATTCCGCCACCTACAAAGTAGAGGCATATAAAAGAAGTATACAGATTTTCATTTGGCTTTCCTCATTTCTGTTGGTTTTCCTTTATTATAATGCTTTTGTTTCTTTAGAATCCTTTGGCAAAGGGGTAATGTCATTTTTGAGGTTTTTCTGTTTGAGAGACGACAGTCATCTTGGTTCTACTTTCCTTCTGATTTGCCTTGTCTTGACATTGGTCTTCATTGATTTTCATTGCGCATTTTTTTTTTGTGTGGGGAGGGGGGGAAATTCCTACATTTATTGAAAAACCTTAATAAAATTGAGGACTTTGGATATTTAGATTTATTTAAGAACATTAACTTATATGTAGCATTCTCGCAACTTGGTTCAAGTTAATTGAAATTTAATTGGTTTGGGAATATTCTGTCTTGGGTTATCTACTAAAGAGTTTAGATTTCAAAAACCTTTAGTGACATCTTTGCAGTAATGACATGATAAGCACCATTTAGTTGACAAATATATCACTAAGTAGAAAATATAATCTATTTAACAATGTTTCAACACAGAAAATTGTATAGTGAGAAGTTTGTCACGTCTATACTTCGTTATGTGCTGTGTATATTACCGACATGGATGATCGATAAATTCAGTTATGAAACGAAGGATCGATCCTCCATTAATCCTTAAGAAGAATAACTCGCATAAAACATAAAGAAGGGGCACTGCAACAGGCCTACTTGCCCATACTAGGCAGAAGTAATTAATAACAATCTACTTAAGGTTGTTACTCTGTTAACATATTTTACAGCATCCCGTGATGTAAGGTTGATGGAGAATGATTTCATCTCGTCTTTCTACATGTCAGCCTCTTGAGAGAGTTGGAAGATATTACAGTGCGGTGAAACGAGTGGAACATTAGCAAACATTTTAATCTTAGCCGACTTGTGAAGGATTCGAACCTATACTCATCTCCCAGGGAGTCTAAAATATCACGCTTCTGCACTGCACTATTGATTCTCTATGAGGATGGAATGATGAATATTATTCATCACGTGCTACTTCATATCTGGTAACTCTCGTCATGTACAGTAGACGAAGAAGGAATTCATTATTGCAAGAATTTTTTAGCATGCTGCATCGAGAGGCTATCTTTCCTTTACCTACTTAACAAAGAGCTGCAACATGTAGTTTCAATGTTGCAGGGCGTTCTCGCAGTGAGCTGATGAAAATTGCAACAGGTTATGGCCATTTCCAGACACATGTTGGCCCAAAAGGGTCCTCCATCTCGTGGATGACCAGTCCTGTTGGTGAAAAGCCATAACGTCACTTCACAAGGTGGCTCCAGCAAACTTGTTTTGTGGCACTCTCGAGGCTCTGGGTGCACTCTCGAGGCTCTGGGTGCACTCTCGAGGCTCTGGGTGCACTCTCGAGGCTCTGGAAGCACACTCGAGGCTCTGGAAGCACTTTCGAGGCTCTGGGTACAACAAAACGTTTGGGAAAATACATTTTTCTTCCCCATAATGCAACATGTTTTATGACCCTCAGTGGTCTGTGGAACCACCAATAATAATGTGGTCGGCTGGGATATAACCCTTAGAAACCACTACTTTGGAAAGTAAAATTTAGACGACCATTACCTCCATGCTAGGCCATTGTCAAGTCAAATTTGCAACTGAACATTAGTCCAGGATGATCCTAACCGTCGCTTTAGGTTTCTTCTCCATCCTGTCGTTATTTTATACCATTTCCCTCCATCGTTTCGTCTCTGTTGTAGTTAAGCTGTGAATTTTCCCAGCCCAGAATCGTGACTTTTGTTCTGCAAATAACTATCGTCTTTATCTGGCTTTTGGTTCAGCTCCTCTTTATTTTCCGTAGCCTTCGCTTGGTTCTTATCATATTAAATAGCCGTTCGAGCTTCAATAATCTATTTTCTATGCTCTATGTTTATTTTCCCCTTAAATAGTCCACCAAACTTTATTAAAACATTAAAACAACGTTTTGCTTTACCTTTTTTTAATTTGCTCAGTTTTAACCCTCACAATTTCCTTCCAATACTATATTTCTGCCTGAAACACAGTATGAGAAATATTTTCTCTGATCTTCCTCCTTTTCTTTTAATATTACATCTTTATCATGTCTCCTCTTAACCATGTTTTTCCTTTCCTCTTAGTTGTCATTCCACTGTGTTGCTCATTTTCCTTAAACATTATCCCTTCGTCATCTTTCCCCTTAATGTCGTCCCTTTAAAATAATAATTTTAAGTTCCTCCTCTCTCTTAATGGCACCTCTTCATCATGTTGATTGTATTACTCCAGTTCACACCTCCTCCACTTTAAAAAAAAAAAACGAATCAGCCATCATTCGTGCAACCTTCTTACTGAAATTTGCTTATTTCTTTTCTGTGTAAATTGCCACAACTTTCGTACATTCTGCTACAGTAAGTACACTCCTGAGTGTTCCCCTTTGAAACTGTAAAACAGTATATCGTTGTACACTCGCCGGACTCCAGAGGTGACACTGGTCAACTAGAGACATGTTATAAGGTAATAGAGAATTGTTCCATTAGTTTTCCATGAGATGGGACCAGTGTTTATTATTGTTTTTCATAAGCCTCGCTTTCTATACGAGCTCTGGCATTATGACCACCAAGTTTCTCTTACTCAGCACACACACGTGTTCTAATATTGATGCTCTCTCTCTCTCTCTCTCTCTCTCTCTCTCTCTCTCTCTCTCTCTCTCTCTCTCTCTCTCTCTCTCCTACCACACTACTGCTGCTGACTTCTCATGGACTCATTACTAATTTGACCAATATATAAATACACGCTATTTATATCACTGACTCCATCATCAAGAATGGTAGCACATGAAATTATGCACAATAGTAGATGTGCATGAAAATAATGGTACATTCTAAGTGATACTGTCACTCCTAGGTTCCAGGACATCTGGTAGAACCCCAGTGCCCCGTATGAGCCAGCATGTAGACTGGGACAACAATACAACTGGGAATAAAGACGTATAATGTAGATAGTCTTTAGGCGACATTCCGTTCATTCTTGAGCCTTTTTAAAGTCTCAAGCTCAATCGTGAGAGAGACATCGTTTAAAGTCTTGGATCTTTCTGCATTACATGACTTTATGCTTCAGCTTCTCGGTTAATAGTAGCTGGTCTTGTTTGCGGTTAAATGATTAGTTTTCCCTTAGAGATTGAGAGATCTAATGCTTATTAACAGTTTATTTCTGATAAATCACTACTTATTTACCTTATCTTTACAGGTATAACAATCTGCCATAATATGACGAAAGACTAATTTTCATTCAGTTAAATTAACTATTCGTCACGTAAAACTCTTTCCTCGTACTAATGACAAAAATATAAAACTCACGCATGTTTGCCATAAGATATTTGATCACTGTATTTTTAAATTGCTGGATGACAGGAACTGTCCAAAAGTATGGTATAGATACCCTTCTTGCAGAGCAAACTTCTTTCATGAAGAAAGTTTTGGTCTGGGTAGACTTTGAAACCACGAAAGACAATCGGGAGAAGAAAGATTGCTTAATCTTTTATTAGATGTTTGAAGTTTAACTTGTATTAATTGTAATACAAATTTGCCAGAAAGATAGTGAAATAAAATACATAGTATAATTTCAAGTATGATCATTAATCATTTCCTTCATGAAATTTTAAGCTATATCCCATTCCTTTGGTGAAACCTAATTCACTCTCATTTCCCAGGTGCTGTATAACACGTACGGGAAAAGCGTTTCCCAGAAATTACAGCAATATAAGCAAACATTGACCTCTACTAACAACACATTTTTCAGGCTTTCCCATATAACCCATCACTACCACTTACTTCCTAGACTGCCATACTTCCCAGTCAGTCCCTCGACACAACACTCACCTTGGAGTGGCACTAACAAACCATATGTACACAAAACGAAGAAGATAATATTAAGACCTCGCACGGTCACCTTCAGCAATCTGTTGAAGAGGACTTGACACTGAGGTGTTCTTCAGCCTGTTGAACAGCATCTTACACTGAGGCGTTCTTCAGCAGCTTGTCGAAGAGGGCATTAGTTTGAGGCTGAAATATGCAGCACTCACTTGAATTGCTGTTATATTTTCACATGTGGTTTGGTTAATGCCACTAACCAGTGTTTATTACACTTTTGTGTTTGGAGTGCCTTTGGAATGTTTATAAGCCATACCACACTACACAGTATGGTCAGTACTCGTTGATGGTAGTAGTAGTAGTTAGTGTGACAGTGGCCACTTGTTAGTGTGAGGGAGGCAACCACTAATCTGCACTTCTCTGCAGAGATAACCAAAGACAACGAGGGTCATGGTTCGCTGGAAGCATTCAATGAAGAGGATTACGAGGTTGGTCCTGGGGGCCGGGGACGCTTCGACCCCCGAGCGCCCCCTCCCAGGTCCCACCAAGAGCGAGGACGACCCCCTCCACCCCCATCAGCACAGACCTATGCCCCGAGATGCTAGAGAGCCCCGTGAGGGGCGCGACCCCCGCGATCAACACTACCGAGAAGGAAGAGATCCAAGAGACAGAAGAGACCCGCTTATGCGAGAGCCTCATGCGCCACGCGATCCCCGCGATGCGCGAGGGGACGTCCGCGACAGGTATGAAGGCGAAGGACGACACAGAGGGGGAGAATACGGACGCGAATACGGGCGAGAGGGTCGTGGGCGTGGTGGCACTGGACCAGGAGGGGAACAACACACGCGTATATTCGTGGCACTGTTTGACTACGACCCACCTACCATGAGTCCCAACCCTGACGCTTGCGACGAAGAGTTAGGCTTCAGAGAAGGACAACTCATCAAGGTCTTCGGAGACAAAGACCCCGATGGTTTCTACTGGGGTGAGGCTGGAGGACACTCTGGCTACGTCCCCTGCAATATGGTTTCTGAAGTCCAGGTTTGTGTCTCGACTTGTTGCAGTTCTTAACACTTCAGGGATAGGCGAGTACAGACAGAAAGCGCATGTCTTTCAGAAGACTGAGGATCAAGCCTTCATGTCTCGCAGTGGGTTTATCAATCAGTACCTCAAAATTTATTCTTAGGTAGTTGTAGTTTAAATTGATGCAATAAGTAGGAATATTATTTAATTACTTTTGGTTATTTCTAAGTCACCTTGACTTATAATTATTTTTATTATCACGGGGAGCGCTAATCCGTAGGGATTATAAAGCACCTGGGGGGGAGGATGCAAGGTATTCAGGCTCAATTCAGGGAACTAGAACACAGATCCAATTCCCTAAATCAAGAGCCCCTCACATCAAGGAACCTCCCTTGAGGGCTTGACATATTTATAAAAATAAAATGTTAACTATGATATCAGGGATTCAATAGTTACCTAATAATTATATAATTCCAACTAACATTATTGCATCTTGCCAAAATTTAAAATTGATGTCTTTTGACCCCTCAAGGGAGGTTCCTGGATGCTGGTGAGTGGCTCTTCATCTAGGGAATTGGATCTGTGCTCCAGTTCCCTGGATTAAACCTGAATACCTTCCATATCCCCCCCTTTCCCCCAGGTGCTGTATAATCCCTACAAGCTTAGCACTCATAATCCCATACCCAGATTAATAGATCTACAGTGTTCCTTACAATATCACTAAAGTTCTCATGTCACATAATTACACTAACACTTTCCTCATTTTTTTCTGGGATTTATTTTAAACATTACCAGGATTACGGGTTGAAGTTCCCTTCAATGGATGCAAACTCATAGCATTTCTTAAAGCAAAGCAAATGTGAGATATTAAAGGTAAGCACTGAACTCAAGAGTGTCAGTGTAAGAGGCAACGTTTCACTCTTAAGAGCGTCCTAGATCAGTAGTCCCCAACCTTTTTACTATGAAAGGGCCAATCTGAAAAGCCAAATTTAAAAGAGGACTTCATTTTGTAATTTTTATGAATAATAACAATAATATCTTATAACTGTTGACACTGTGCAGTGTTGGAACCCACATAAAATTGAATTCATAATTTCATGTGAGGGCCGCACCCATTTTCTAGAAGGGCCACATGTGGCCCTCGGGCCGCAGGTTGGGGGCCACTGCTCTAAATGCTTTAAAAAAAAAGCTCTTCTCAGAGCCGAAGCATATTTCTAATAATGATTCTTTCTACTGCAACATTGTTCCAATAATGGCTCTTTCTACTGCAACATTGTCCCAATAATAGCTTTACTGCAACACTGTCCCAATAATGGATCTACTGTAACATTGTCCCAATAATGGATCTACTGAAACAGTCCCAATAATGGCTCTACTGCAACATTGTCCCAATAATGGCTCTACTGCAACATTGTCCCAATAATGGCTCTACTGTAACACTGTCCCAATAATGGCTCTACTGCAACATTGTCCCAATAATGGCTCTACTGTAACACTGTCCCAATAATGGCTATACTGCAACATTGTCCCAATAATGGCTCTACTGCAACATTGTCCCAATAATGGTTCTTTCTACTGCAACATTGTTCCAATAATGGTTCTTTCTACTGCAACATTGTTCCAATACTGGCTCTACTGCAACATTGTCCCAATAATGGCTCATTCTACTGTATGTTTGTTTTCATTTCTGTCGTAAGGGTCATACAGCACTGAATAATAAACCTTTAATATGTATTCAGAATTAACATAAATCCATGGGAAATTCATATGGTACAATTGAAGGTTGTTTTTCTATTGGTACCATCGTACGTTGGTGTCAGTTTGACTTGTCTGTGGTCCAAATTCAATTGGAATAACTGTGGCGTCTGTAGTGGTATGAAAGTTCAGTATTCAGTGGTAATAGCCCATTTTGTCCAGTGGCTACACTGATAAACAAGCTTTAGTTGGGACAATGTTTCACTCTGCATAGACATTTATCAAGTGAAAATAAAGCGAAACGTTTTTGTACTCACACTATCAGTACGCTGTTTCATCCACTTATTTTTTGCAGGTTGACGACGACCGGGTGGCTCAGGAACTCCTGAAGGAGTCGGAAAGTGGACGCCGCAGACGGGATGGGTCGGTAGGACGCCGTGGGCATCAAGGCGACCGCTGGGGGGACATCTATGCCAACATGCCAGTGCGCAAGATGATCGCAATGTACGACTACGATCCACAGGAGCTCTCTCCCAACGTGGATTCCGAGGTAGGGGATATCGTTCGCTCGGCCACTAATCGTCTTTTTAGCTCGTTGACAATGTTGCTGTGCTTGCAGAGGTTGATATTCACTTGAAATAAATGAAAGTCTTTATTATATCGCAGGAGAAACAAATTGTGTAGAGTAAGAAGATTGCATTAAATTCATCTTTTCCCCCTTGTTCCATTCTCGTATACTGTACTTGCTTAATTGTGGTTGAAGGGTCGAGTCATAGCTCCTGGCCCCGTGTGTGTGTGTTAATGAAGGGGTTAGCAAAATGAACCTGAATAAAAGATACTTTTCATTGCATGCTTTTCCATTTTATACTCTCGATATATAATGTCGTGCCGAATAGGTAAAATTTCTTGCCGAATAAGGCAAGCGAAAGTTTGTGTATGCAGTAATTTCTCAAAAATCATTCTGAACCTAACGAAAAAACTATATTTCATTGTGTTTGTTTATTATTAAATTATTGTAAACTTATTTAAAATATATTTAGTTGGATTAGGCTAAATTAAATTGAGCTTGTTATAATAAGGTTAAGTAAGTTTTCTAAGGTTCTTTTAGTACAAAATTATTAATTTTTACATTAACATAAATGAAAAAATTATATCTTTAAATGTATAAAAGAAAATTTTAGAGAGAACTTAATTTTAAATGAGTTCTTGCTAATTGACCAATTTTACCTATTCGACACGACATATATATATATATATATATATATATATATATATATATATATATATATATATATATATATATATATATATATATATATATATATATCACACTATATACAAACACATAAGCCCTCTCTGTTGTATACAGAAATTCAGAAAAATGAATATTATTTAAGGGTATTGCATAAGAAAAGTAATATAAGTTTCTGTAATTTATAAGGAATATAGATGCAATATTTTAAATCAGATCACCGGTGGCTTAGCTTGTCAATGTAAATAATAATATATAATATACTAATTACATACTTAAAAAATAATTTTGTGGAAAACTGGAGATTCACTTCTAAGGAGCGTGACATTCTTTGGGTGAATATTAGCAAAGTCTGTTGAGAGTTCGTCTAAGGCGATGCTCTGCAATTTTTTCATTCCATGTGTGTAAGCAAAAGTAATTTTCTTAACACTACCCACACACATGACAGTTATCTTTTACAACAGAGTTGAGATTACTAAGATCGAGAAGCGATAGGAAGCACTCTGCACTGTGTTGTGTGTGTGGTTGATGTAGCACCAGTGTCTGTTTGTAGAATATGTAACTATGTCTAAAGCTGTCTCACACTAGCTTTTTTTTTATTCTTTGTATGGGGATGGTGAGCAGTTTTACATCATTCCTTTACAGAGTTTCATGTTAGTGCAGCTTCACGTCATTCTTATACAGAGTTTCATGTTAGCATTTTATTGTATGACAGGTAAATTGTTAGTGAAATAAGTCACAGTACTGTGGCTGCAACATTTCACAACCCATAATTTTAAGCAGAAAGTTCAGATGACGTTTCGGTCAATTCCGAAATATCTTCAAACCCTGACTGAGTTGTGGATGTTTTAGGGATTTACTGAATGATATAACAAAATAATAATACTGTATTCTCATATCTTTTCTCAATGCACAGGTATTTTTCTAGCTGTCCTCTCCCCTTTTCACATCTTTTTAAATCTTCTTGTCAAGTTTTTGAAAGCTGCCCAATTGGCAGACGCATTTATAAAGTGTGTTAGGGAGTTACTGTTCGTTCGTTTGCTCTCTCCGTACCTTTGCTTCAGCACCGATCATGGTTACTGCTACTGCACCAACTCTCTCTTCCTTAAAAAGGCTTTCTGTCTAGTTATGTTTTAAGGCATTGTATGCGCTGTACGGATTATACTTAACCTGTCTTCTCTCTTTACCTCATTGTAGTGTTGGGAAGAGTGTCGAAAGGATTTAGAAGCGTGTCAGTGTGTAAAGAGGTATCCAGGTGATTTTGTATGCAGGAAGAATTAGAGAAAATTGGGTCTGCAGAAGTAAATATTCGTAAACTAGAATGAAGACAGACAACAAAATAATTTTAAGAAAATCCGGCAAGAATAAGTATGAATGTGCTCGTCTAATGTTTGCCTGACCCAAAGTTAATTATTGGGGGAATAATCTTTATTGAATTATACCGGTATAATGCAAAAAAAATAAAGGGAAATGATCTGTACAAAGCATGAAATTGAGTAAACAAAATTAGAATGGAAAATATGGATAGATTAAAGATGATTAACTTTATCATTTTTTAAAGGGGGTTTAGAGACTTTATAAATAATTATTTCAAACAAAATATGTTTATGAAAAGCATGAGAGGAGGAAAAGTATGGTTTTAAATTTAAGGCAAGAAGCCAGCAATAATTTGCAGGACAGTACCAACAGAGTACAGTAGACAACAGTCTTTTTTTTTAATATCATTCGAGTAACTCATTTCTTGATTGAACAATAGTTTATATAGGTAGATAGTTTATATAGGTAGATAGTTTATATAGGAAGATAGTTTATATAGGAAGATAGTTGAATAATCTGAAAACGTTAGTCTTGCATGAGCGGTTAAAGACGGCTACCATGAAGACAAACTCAAAATATTGAGGCTGGAATAATTCAGCAATAGCTCATTATTTAGAGACGAACCTAAACGAGGTTTCGGTCCATCATGAACTATTTTCAAGCCACGACTTGTTAATCTTCCAGGATATACCGAAATACAACCGAGTTTCATTTTCAATTTGTTTTTTTTTTTTTTGTTTTTTGCAAATAATTGTAAGGGATTGCAGCACTGGATAGGAAATACTATCGGGAACGCATTTCAGATAGAGACATCACGATCATCTGCCTTAAGCGTCGAAACATCGCAATGTACAGTGTTACTAACAAATGTAAACAGTGATGTACTGTGTAGTTAGGGTGAATTACCATCTTCAGCAGTACAATATTTGTCAGAATAAATGTAGTGTGTACATTACCGAGACACTCTCTTGGGAGATGAAAGAACATTGTACTATACGTAGATGTCAAGCATGTAGTGAGCTGTTTTCTTGAGGGCGACATCTGGCAAGACAATAAGTAGCTGATTGGAGGTGTACTTATAGGCGACATCAGGCAAGGTTGGACTCGAAAATAAGCACCCAGTTGTGGAAGGCAAGAGACGTAATCCGCCAGTCTGATGTACCATTAACCTGTGAATAATTAAAACATATATAAATCACAGTAAGATTGTCTTGATCGCCAATTGCAACCATACTCGTAAGAGGAATATTTTCTAACGAATATCATGGCGTTTTAAAAACACATTTGCAGTAAGAATATTTTTTTACTAGCATCTTTAGGTTAAAAAAACAAACCTGTAAGAGTTACTGGTTTATAAAGTGCTAAAATTCCGATACCATGAACATCTCATGGTATATAATCCATGATATCATGAATTATTCCTGGACTAGTGGTTTAACTGAATCCACAGGGAATATTAATGATAAAAATGAGCTTTAATTACGAAAACGGTTCACTGTGTAGAGCTTTATCAAACTTCCTTGATAAAGCTTTATGAAGATTACTTGAGGAAGCTCTACACTGTCCTAAAACAAGTGATTTTTTTTCTTCACCTTAGATCCTTATGCTAAGGATTTGTGTACATTCACTATCCAATGACCACTTTTGATACGAATTTAATAAATAATGACAAAATAAAATTACAAAATAAAATCTTCGGTTTAATGTGACGCGTGCTTAAAGATTTTTTCGTAATCCTGTGTAATAATTATCATAGAGCCTCTATAATTATAGCATTTCTGTGGAATTGCAAATTATAGAGGCTCATATTGCTTTCCGGGTTTATTTCATAGGCAACGTATTTCTAGGCTCAAAATGATGTTTCTCTCCTAAATAATTGGAGAAAAATGACAAACTTTGCAGCTAGTGAAAAGGATTCAGCTGCAGAGAGAAACTGAAATGTTTCGCCTGTGGTCCAGGTGACTGGCTAGGTCAGCGAGGGAAATGGGACCACTGCCAGACGCCAACCAGCCAATCAGAAGGCCTGTTTATGAAATATGAGTTTGGCTAAATTGAAAGCTCCTCGATTCTGTTGGATTATATTTCTAGTAAGGATTACCGCAGCTTCAAGCATCATCAAAAACTGAGATGAGAAAAGAAAAGTGTCATAGCCACAACAGTGCAGGTGTCTGCATCTATCATAAGGAAGAAGGAACACTGCAGCAGGCCTACTGGCCCATACGAAGCAGGTCCAAGTCTCCCACCGGCTTAAGCCAATGACCCAACCTAGTCAGGTCAGGCGAGTGTGATGATTAAGACACCTGTGCATCAGATGGGTATCTTTATTGTTGAAACGTTTCGCCCAAACAGTAGACTTCTTCAAATACAAAACCAGCAGGTGAAGTAGTGAAATGAAGATATGAGGTGGTCAGTCCCTCAGCCTTGGAGATATGAGGTGGTCAGTCCCTCAGCCTAGGAGATATGAGGTGGTCAGTCCCTCAGCCTTGGAGATATGAGGTGGTCAGTCCCTCAGCCTTGGAGATATGAGGTGGTCAGTCCCTCAGCCTTGGAGATATGAGGTGGTCAGTCCCTCAGCCTTGGATATATGAGGTGGTCAGTCCCTCAGCCTTGGAGATATAAGCTGGTCAGTCCCTCAGCCTTGGAGATATGAGGTGGTCAGTCCCTCAGCCTTGGAGATATGAGGTGGTCAGTCCCTCAGCCTTGGAGATATGAGGTGGTCAGTCCCTCAGCCTTGGAGATATGAGGTGGTCAGTCCCTCAGCCTTGGAGATATGAGGTGGTCAGTCCCTCAGCCTTGGAGATATGAGGTGGTCAGTCCCTCAAACCTTGGAGATATGAGGTGGTCAGTCCCTCAGCCTTGGAGATATGAGGTGGTCAGTCCCTCAGCCTTGGAGATATGAGGTGGTCAGTCCTCAGCCTTGGAGATATGAGGTGGTCAGTCCTCAGCCTTGGAGATATGAGGTGGTCAGTCCTCAGCCTTGGAGATATGAGTGGTCAGTCCCCAGCCTTCGAGATATGAGGTGGTCAGTCCCTCAGCCTTGGAGATATGAGGTGGTCAGTCCCTCAGCCTTGGAGATATGAGGTGGTCAGTCCCTCAGCCTTGGAGATATGAGGTGGTCAGTCCCTCAACCTTGGAGATATGAGGTGGTCAGTCCCTCAGCCTTGGAGATATGAGGTGGTCAGTCCCTCAGCCTTGGAGATATGAGGTGGTCAGTCCCTCAGCCTTGGAGATATGAGGTGGTCAGTCCCTCAGCCTTGGAGATATGAGGTGGTCAGTCCCTCAGCCTTGGAGATAAGAGGTGGTCAGTCCCTCAGCCTTGGAGATATGAGGTGGTCAGTCCCCTCAGCCTTGGAGATATGAGGTGGTCAGTCCCTCAGCCTTGGAGATATGAGGTGGTCAGTCCCTCAGCCTTGGAGAACAGTTCAGCTCCATGGTCTGGAAGTATATGAAGCAGAGGCATACGAGTGCACCAACGTCCTTGAAAGAGTCGCAACATATCGCTTGCGATATGTCTTAGAACTTCCAGCTGTGATGAATGGACCTGACTTTATACCTCATGTCTTAGAACTTCCAGCTGGTCATAACTAGACAAAACACGATGCAGATTTTTGGAAGTTGTACTAATTCGTACACCAAATAAAATCCGACGGATTCAAGGAGCTTTCAGTTTAGCTAAACTTGCAACCCAACCCATCTTGCATAAGTCATCGGAAGGACCGGTACACCTCTTGATAGTTGCTCACCGACCCGACCACTTGCTGGCTACACTTAAATATATTTGCTTATTGCTTTTCCTTGTGTATCAACTGAAGACTCTTGCTCCACAGGCGAAACGTCTCGGTAAAATCCTCTTTCATTTTTTTCGCCTTCCTAAAGAAATAATTAACATTGCTTAATTCACGAAAATTTGTCCCATATAAGTTTTGCAAGAGTTCAAATGTTCTCATTTTAGATTCAATCAATATGGGATCATTGTTTAAAAATTTGTCACCTCGAATGATTTTTATTTTAATATTTTTTATTAGTAATTATTTCTGGCAAGCATCGCTATTGTCCCCCATAGAATTCTTGCAGTTTATATTACAGTTGTAGCTTCTAAAATTCGGTTCTAATAGAAGCTAATACGGTCTAGTGGTTAGTGCAACAGCCTAGTAAGTTCTAATGTACACGTTCGAGGCTCCTTCATTCACTTAGAATGTTTCAATTATTAATTAATATTTTCTCACTATGTGCGTATTTATTATGGACCTGACTTTATACCTCATGTCTTAGAACTTACAGCTGTGATGAATGATATATATATATATATATATATATATATATATATATATATATATATATATATATATATATATATATATATATATATGGGTCGTCATAGAGCTCACCGCTGTATGACCCCTTCGAGTTTAGCCCTTAAAATTATAATAATATAAATAATTTTATGGTCTGGCTTATCTATGAAACTAAAAGAAAATTAATAGCCAAGAAATGTTGCTAGTAGGCTATTATTATTATTATTATTAAAGAAGAAACGTTAATATGTAGAAATCGTACAGGTCCTGGAAAATAGGAGGTAATCAGATTTTGATTCATGGGAAGGGAAACCCTAATTCCTTGGATCAAGAGCCCTTTCCTCTCATCAAGGGCCTCCCCACTCCCCTTGAAGAGTCAGGTGGCTTGAGAAACACAAACAAGGCCTCTGGTACTGAGGCTGGGAATTACCTGGCTCTTGGAAGGTTAAAAGTCATCCTTGTATGTGTCATACTGGTTACTAGTGAAGGGATATTAACCCTATGAATAGAAGTTGTCCTTCCCTTCCTCTGATCAAACGTTATTGCATCCCATTACTCAGGAATTGTATGATCCTTACAGGTTTAACACTACGAGTATTAATCCTCGTAAGCGCATTAAGGGACCGGAAATACTGATGTTTTCAGGTGTGTTCTAAGAGTCCAAACACTGATGATCATGACTCACGAAATCGTAATGACATGATTGCAAAACAAACCATACCACGGGTGGGGTTCGAACCCTCGGTCAGTCTCAAAACTCCAGACCTTCGCGTAAGCCAGTGGCTTACGCGACGGTCTGGAGTTTTGAGACACACTGACCGCGGGTTCGAACCCCACCCTTGGTATGGTTTACTGATGATCATGGTTATTCTGGGCTATTTAACACTAGAAGTGTCAAGGGAAAACTTGTGTGGGTCGTTAAGAGTATGATGCATGATACCTAACTCGACCTACCCGTCATTGGTCTCTGGCATTTATTACAAAGACCAACGTTAGATTTGCAGACGGAGGATCGAGCCTCCGTCACTCCCGTGAGTGACCCACACAGGTCTAACATTCTCATGGTTAAAATTTTGTTGCTAATTAGACTTTTGTTTAATATTAATGTTATTCCAGAAGCTTAAGTGATAAGTTTTTTTTTTCGTCGGATATTACAGTATAATCTGAAGGTTAGTATTGTGTGTCAGCTACTTCTAAGTCGTTCTTCCATGCTCTCTCTCTTTAATTTCTTCTCTTCCTCGTCTTTCTCTTCTATTGCTGCTGCTACTTCTGTTCCTTTTCCTCCTCCTCCTCCACAAAGTACTCATTATCCTACTTTATTTTGTCCCTCCCTCTTCTCTTCTTTACAATATTCACCTTATCACTCCTTACAATATTTCTACACTTGCTTACCTTCCTTTTTCATCGTCATCTATATTGTGTTTCACTCCTTTTTCCATCTTCAATATCTTACAAATGTAGGTGTTGACATGGAGCTGGACTCTTCTTGTACACGTCCTCTGGTCCGTCTAGTGGCTCGAAATTAAAAAAAAAATATTTCGACATGTATGGATGGACACTTCTAGCATTGCAAGCCTTGCGCGATTCGCTCACATGTGAATTTCTCCAGTCTATGACAATTGTGGAAAACTGACTTGTCAGTGAAATGTTGCCCAAATATTGGCTTGTTCATCTACAAGTGTCCTCATACTACTATGTCTGATTCGTCTAGCCAGCCTAGGACTCTTTGACTGTGCATACTTCCCTGATCTAATGAACTTTAGTGTAGTGTTATTGAGTGAGATGTAGAGAGTAAGGTGCAGCCAGGTGTAGGAATTTCTTATGAGGTGTAGTGGAGTGCTGGTGAGTGCAGGAGTTTCCTGGATCCAGCCTCAACTCAAAAGGACAGTGCTTTTTAAAACTATTGGCCAAGATGGGATACAAATGTGTGTTGTGGCGATGATGTGGATTCCTTATATTAACACTACTCGATGGTCCTCGGCGTTCTGCATTACCCACAAAGCATTCACTTGACTAGGTGGAACACAGCGCGACTTAATAATAGCAATCTTGTCATTGCCAGGCTTGAGTTGTAGTCCACTCTGGCCGGCATTAGTTTTAAAAAGATACCATTCTTCTTGAGACTTTGGGGTATTTAAGGTGTTTAGATTATGGATTCTTGAGTGACTAACACGATGATTCCCACTGCCCCACACCCGCCGTCCACACGCCCACATGCTGACTCCGTCCTCCGCCTCCTCTTGTTCTATCATGAAGGAGGTAAGTGACGCAGTGATCTTTACAAAGGAAAGTTTATAGTTGAAGTGCCATGTCTATGTCGCCTAAATCTGGCCATATATTTACCAAAATAAGACTATACACTTGGGCCAGGCTAAACCCTCTCGGATAAACGGATTTTTACTAAAGCCTTTTCTGCCGGATTACGTCTCTTGAGTTTCCTTTAAATCCCCCTCCCCTCCCTCTCCTGTGTTACCCTTAGATCAATGATGATGGATTTCTTAGGTAGATTATCCGTTAATCTCGATTGGTGGTCTTGTTCCCAACTTCTGGTACCCAGCCTTTATTTTAGCTCAATATAAATGGAAGTATGTTGTGGTTGCTAGTGTGCTGTGTGCGGCTGAGGGAACGCTAAGTAGATTAGTAGTCACAACTGTGTCAGGACAGTGGAAACGTGCTTACATTGCCGCCGCCTCCTCTTCCTCTTATTCCTGCATCGATTAGATCAGAATCCCTTCCTCTTTTCCCTCTCCCTTCCATCTCTAGAATACCACTTTAGTCTTGTAGTGTTTGCTGTAGTGTCCCTTCCACCTTTAGTGTTTTCTAATTTTTAACCTGTTGCCTCTAGTCCAATGTCTCTTATTTCTTATACCATATCTATTTTTTAAACTACTTTCATAGTAAAAATCAATGCTTGTATTTCATGCCACTGAGCTTTCTCATTCACCATAAAGAAAGCTGTCTTAACATTCCCTACACATTTCCTGAAGTACTTATTAGCCTTAAGAAGCTTTGTGTTTAATTAAGATTCATGTTTACTGCCCAAATTTATCCTTCAGGCCACCAGTAACGTGTTTTATGAAACTGTGTCACAAGTCAATAAAACATTGCTTCCGTAAGAGTACCTTACCGGCTCATCAAGTCTGAGGTTTTAAGGGCATAGCACCGACAGGTATATGGACAAAAGTACAAGTCTTTGAAGATCATTTCCTTATTTAGACTACACCAGACATTTTTCTGTGGAACTTTTCAATCTGCCATCTAACCTTTTTGTACAAAACTTAGTAACGACTGAGCTAAGATAAAACAGAACGGGTAGGAATTGAACCTATGGCAGGCTAGTCCTGAAACTCCCCCACCCGTTCTTTGTTTCGTTTGCAATCGTGTTATCACGATTTCGTGACTCGCACGAAAAAAGATTTTTGCCACAAGAGTCTAGCACCTCAAAAAGTTCAAATAATTTTTGTCTAAATACTTGCAATTTTGTCCACAAGGTTTGCATGTGTTGAGTGACTGAGCCTGGGAAGAGCTTAAGCTCACTGTTTTCACCGTAGTTATCCTCAAGAGTAGACAGACCTTCCTTCAGTGCAGTGAAATCTTAATACGACTCTTGTCTTGGGCGCACCTGCCTGGCATGCGTTGATTCATTATACTGTCATGTTCAGTAGATGTAATTTTGAGGGGCCTCCACTACAGTCTTCCCATTACTCCACAACTAAACCTCCAGCATAGCCTATGTTACTCAACAACTGAACCTCCAGCACAATCTATTTTGCTCAGCAATAGACCCGCAAACACATCCTTCTATCACTCCACTATAGAATTGACAAAATCAGTTTCCATGATGTCCACAGCCTGATGAAGGCCATTTATTTTAACATCTTTCAAAATTAAAACAGTTTTATCTTAAACATACATTTTCTGTTCACCATATTTCTGTTTAGTGGGATAACTAACAGTCTGACCGGTCAGAGACCGGATCACGATTAGGAAACGGAGGGCCAAGCCTCCATCACTGTGCTGAATAGTCCAGGAGGACAGTCACACACACAGACACACAGACAGACACACAGACAGACAGACAGACAGACAGACAGAGACAGACAGACAGACAGACAGACAGACAGACAGACACACACACACACACACACACACACACACACACACACACACACACACACACACACAAAGCTCATGGCGCAGGGAGAGTGACCCAGTAGCGGCCAGTGAAGAGGCGGGGCCAGGAGCTATGTCTCGACCCCTGCAACCACAACTAGGTGAGCACAACTAGGTGAGCACACACACACACACACACACAATTATATTATTTCCAGTATATTTTTTTAACGCATCGGTCCTCTCCCACCAAGGCAGGGTGACCCGAAAAAGAAGAAACACTTTCATCATCACTCACTCCATCACTGTCTTGCCAGTATAATCCACACCTATATTATCTTCAAATACTCTTGTTGTATTTATCATATTATGATAAATATAACAGAATATTTGAAAATATTTCTCTATATTGGCTCGTTCTCTACACTGTAACATAATTAACATCTTATATAAACGTAAATAGTGACTTGGAAGAAGTATACGTATTTGCTGAGCTGAGGCTTGAAAGAAAAGCTAAACCCGTGTGGGTCATTTGGCACAAGGAGTGATGGAGGCTCAATCTGCCGTTAACTAAGTGCATAATGATAGGCCTGGGGAATTTTTAGTTCCATGTATATATGCACTAAACCCGTACGGGTAGCACACCGCCTGGGGAATAGGTGGTACGATGCTCAGTATATATCACCTCCAATTACTTGGACCAAGAGCCCATTATTGGCATCAAGGTGCCACCCCTCTTGAAGGAATTAGTAAGATTAACATTGCCTGCCTGATATCATTCTTCGAGGGAAGGTGCCTTGATGCCTGTGAAGGGCTCTTGATCCATGGAATTTGAGCTACGCTCCTCTACCTGGGATTAAAACTAATTAACATAGATTTTCCCCCCTAACGCTTTTTCCCCCCTCACGAGTTTAGAGCTTTCCCATGATACATCACAGCATGTTTACCTTCCCTCGAGTGAGCCAAATTAGAGACCCAGTCCCCACCTGCATTACAAGACACTCAGTAGTTGGAACGAAACCACTCCGAACAGAAACAGCCTTTATTTAGCACAACGTTTCGCTCTTGGGGAGGTTAATTTTTTTTCTTACTGAGCGAAACTTTGTCTTCATGGGTCCTCTGCTGTTTTTTAATAGACCCAAGAAAATTAGTAATATATTTAGTTTAGTTTTTCCCAGAAGATGGCATCTATATAAAGCGAAAAGTGTGTCTACTTTCTTTCCCATGTACCTCTTATGTAGCACCATGTCCCCCCCACATACTCACATGTACTCTCGTGTATTTCCACATACGCTCAAGTATTCCCATGTACTTCCATATATTGCCAAGGTATTTTCAGATAATCCCATTTGCTCTAACGTACTCCCATTAACTCACATTCCTCCCACGTACAACCATGTACTTCCATGTACCCATGTATTAGCACTACCACAACACAATTCAGTTCCTTTCTGTTGTATTATATACGCTCTCAGCATCTGCTTATAGCATGGGCAGTCCTTCAGCACTAGTATGCAGAGTGTTTCAAAGAGACAGACCCAGTTTCAAAACATTTTGAAACACCTTGTATATTATACCAGCTTGCATGCATAGCATGGGTTTCCCTTGTTGATAGTTTGTACCCACCAGCTTCTATGTATGGCATGGGTTCCACTGCCCTGTGAAGCACAGTTTGCCCATCATTGCATTTTTAGAAGCTGTACAATTAGTTCTATGCTCTCTTAAATAACCTTGGAGGTCCATAGTGTTGACCGAGTTTAAAATATTTGACGTTTTAGAGAAAATGTTTATTATGGTATTCAATGAAACTAAATTGCGGAATAGTATGGAGACGTTTCATTCTCTATCGAGCTTTATCATGATTTATTAAAGCTCTACATAGAACGAAACATTGTCCCCAGATAAAAGATTATTCTGCAACCTCTGATATTTTCACGTAAATTATTATTGTCATTAAAATACAATCTTTGCTACTGCATTTAGAGAAGAGTTTTGAAGAACATGAGTAGATCTGTCAAGAATTAAAGGTATTAATGTTATAATTATCGTTATTGGGACCTCCAGGGTGAACTAACATTATCCTGCCTACATATGGTGTTTACTTATCCTCTTTAACTGTGTTAATTATAATCAACAATTCTCCGTATAGCCTGTGATCTGTTGTCACTTCTGTTACAAGTTTGCTCAGCCGTGTTTTTTCCCTTGTTCTACCAAACTGTTGATGTACGTCGATGCACCGCGCTTTCTCTGTAATATGTAATGGATGCTTGTACCTCTCCGTCTGTTGTACTATCTGTGTGTACTTCACATGCCGTGAAACAGTAGGTATTATCTTCAGAGTCTTCAATGTACTTTCGTGCTTGTATCTTTTCTGGCCAAATCGCCTGTGCCGCAGCCTCTTGGCGCGTATTGTCCTGCTGCTTTCATCTACCAATCACTTGCCTCGTTACTGATCTGTATTTCAGGTGCTCCTCTCTGTTCCCTCTGTTTTCTTCGTCTATAAATAATGCAACGTAAACTCCCATAATCATTATGGACACCGATGTATCCTTAGTAGATGAATGTTTTCTGTGTTAAGCACCTTTAGACTAGATGACAATAACTAGAGGATCTTAATGAAGCATATAAGATATAAGCCAGGGACACGATCCCCTAAATGCCCTGCCCATCCCTACCCAAAGAGGTATTAGGCATCTGACAGACCCGCTCATTTTACACCAACAGGTCGAGTTGTCGTTTCAAACGGGTGACATCATCTACGTGTATGGGGAGATGGATGATGATGGCTTCTACATGGGTGAGCTGAGGGGGCAGCGAGGACTGGTACCTTCCAACTTTCTTCAAGATGCCCCTCAAGATTACTCAGATGACCACAGGTTAGTACTTGAGAAGCGATTATACAGCGATTATACAGCGGCTAGCCGGGGATCGAACCCGGCTAGCCGCAGTGTGTTATTGCTTAAATACCACTTATTCGTGGTTGCATGCATGCATATAGTATATATATCCCACCGAGGTGGGGTGCCAAAAAAAGAAAAACGAAAGTTTCCCTTTTAAAATTTAGTAATGTATACAGGAGAAGGGGGTTACTAGCCAGTGTGCAACACACTGGATATCTTTATTGCCGAAACGTTTCGCCTGCACAACAGGACTTCTTCAGTTGAATACAGGAAGGAGTTGATTTTCCCTGACCATAACAATAATAGACAATTGACTTTGTTGCTTCCGTATACATTGACATGGATTATTTTGTTCCACATTTCTGAAATCCATTAAATCAAGATCCGTTAAATTAAGGGAGGGAGTTATTTGCCAAAAAAAATAAAATAAAAAAAAAGTCTGACATGTCCAGCAAGGCATGACTAAGTAGCGCCGGGAAATGTTCGAAGCTGCACGAATGGGTTTTGAGTTATGAATCCCGCTCAGTCATTTCTTTAAGTAAAAGGAATTTGTGCAGCAGGTCGAATTATCACAAGTATTTCATCTTTCAGAAAGCTACAGGAATAATTTTGATATTCAGATGAAACAAAAAGGCACCATACCGTGATGGGCCGATATGGATCATTTACTAGTCACACTAACACACGAAGGAGAGGGAACTGAGCGGGTAAACTAGCGACCTTGTAATGTTCGTTACAAATACTATTATTTATCACTTTAGCTAACAATATGGTCTTCTTTCCCTTAAATATATTTGATACCGACCATTATTGTGAATTATTGTATTATTCAATGGGAAAGCTATCTCCGTATTTTTCTGTTCTCTTCTTACTCTACTGTCTTCTGGAGACTGTAATTGTTATGAATATCTAGGTCACGGCGCGACACCCTGGATCCTCGGGACAGAGCTGGTCCAGCCGGCCAGCCTGCAAGGGGACCAGGTCCTGGGGCCCACGGACCGCCGCCACCTCCACGTCCGGACCAAAGAGACCGCAGGAAAGGTAAGTACCAATTGCAAGTTAGTCTGTTTCCTAACAGAAATGTCATATACATTTTATTTGACTTATTTTGAGTTACTTCTTTGTCGTCTTGTCTTGATTAATGTTTATTTGTTCTGTCAGTGTAATAGCTATGCATTCTTATACAGTTTAAGCTGCTTAACATTTTCTTAGATTTCATTATAAGTCTGTCAAGCAATTTGATTCTGAATTATTTTTAAATACAAGTCTTGCGCACATTATAACAATAAACAGACATGTTTTTAAGAGTAAAATTTTTAATTATTTTGATACACTATGAAATAACATTTCAATGCGATTAATTTGAAGCTGTGCTAGACTGGTGGTCTTTAGTAGATAATCAGTTTCATAGCAAATTAATAATGAAGAGGAAAAGATAAGCTTTAATAAAAACCTTTATTTGGGGAGTGAGACGAGAGGATTAGGGAGGATTAGCTAGATACGATTTTTAAACTTACACAAATGAGCAAAGTCTGACGTTTCGGGAGATATATTAAATAATAATTAGTATCGTCAGTATTAATGTTAAGATTATCACTTATCGTTTATCATAAATGCTATTAAAATTGTTATATTAGTTTGTAATTTATATTTTCAATTATTGTATTTAAACGATAATAAATAATTATATTACAAATTAAATAGCCCATTTTTTCCATTTACAGAAATAACAACCATTCGAATTTTTTTTTTTTTTTTTTTTTTTTGCATTTTTTTGAGGGATTGAATAAATAAAGAATAAACAAATTATTGCACTAAAGTTTACCTATGAAATTAAATGTACAAGTTTTTTTTAAAGTTTTTCCTAATTATGGAAAACATCTCGTAGCTTGGGATACAATGTCATTAACTGGCGATAAATAATATGGTGAAGGTAACTTTCAATTGACAACTCTTAACGTTTACGTTTTTAAGATCACATTACGTAACGTGTGTGTGTGTGTGTATGTGTGTGTGAGTGAGTGGGAGAGAGAGTGAGAGACAGTGAGAGAGAGAGATGATTCTCTTTTCTTGTTAGGTAAAAGGTCAGATATAACTAATGTGACATTTTGTTGTGGCAACGTTTCACTCTCCAGGACAAAGCTCCTGGAGAGCAAAACGTTGCCACAATAAAATGTCATATTAGTTGCATCTGTGTCCTTTTTACCCAACATTTTACCTGTAATTCTACAATTTCTACTATTTTTTTTATATTTCATACAAGACATAAACTTCGAAAGTCACGTCACATTACATTCTTTGTTGTGAATGTCAAAGGAAAACAAGAGTATGAAAGCTCTCCACTTAACGTTCTACTCTGTAAACTGCTGTATAAACAAATCGTTTCTGTTGCAAAACATTGATGTTTACGAATGTCGTGGAATCTATAACTCGTATCCTACTCTCCGGGGGATAGGATGAAGGGCACTTTAGCATTCTTAAACATCCTTCATTAGGAATGATGCGATGATGAATGTTACTTAAACGATTAAGAATAATTACTGTATCAAGTTGAATTGTCTGTATCAAAAATCTAAATGTTTTTGTTTAAACAGAGTTATGAGATCAGCATTACAAAGGTTATTTCTGTTCAATGAGGGGAGAGAATCTGTGTGTAATCCACTATGTTAACTAAGTCTAAATAAAAAGTGAGACAAGGGTTTGATCAGAAGATTCGACAGGAGCTTTAAGAATGATAGAAATATTTAAGTTAGAGTTGAGAGGACATTGAGTGCTGAAGCATTTGACTTTCTTAGTATTCGTGACTATATAGGATTAAAGATGAAAGCAATGAGGATCAGAGAAAGAAGAATAGCTAACAGAGTTTGAATAAATGTTTGAGAGAACCAACGAGTTGATAAATGAAGCACATGGGAAGCATTTGGGTGTCTTTATTCGGGAAACGTTTCGCCAGCCAGTAGATTCAAGAATTGTGTGGCGAAACGTTTCCAAAATATACCGAAATGTTGCACAAGTGTCTCATCAAGAATAGCTAAACCTATGAGACACATATATCAGAGATACCAGTGTGTTATGACTTCCATCTCCCCAATCCCCAGCCTTTTGCAGGGGCCACACACTGCCTGGGATATGAGAACCATACAAATTTATTCCCAGGAAGACAGCTATAATTCACCCCCTCAAAAACCTGTCCCTAGAATCAAGGTATTCTTTCTTTCTCCTCCCTTCTTAATCTTGAAAGGTGCGAGCATTGTATATAGTTTTATGATTCCCTGTTTAAACAGATTTGGAGTTAGATTTTTAGTGATGGAGACGTGTTTTGACACGTTGAAGGAGTATCGGAGAAGTGTTGGTGACATGGAGATGTGATGGAGGCGTCCTTGAGAAGTGGATATGTGATGGAGGCGTCCTTGAGAAGTGGATATGTGATGGAGGCGTCCTTGAGAAGTGGATATGTGATGGAGGCGTTTTTGAGAAGTTTCGAACGTGGATTAGAAAGTGTTCTAGACGGTTTTCCCCAGTTTGGTCTACTTGCATTTCGTCTGTCATAATTCCCATTTCATCAACATAAGGTTTTTCTCCCTTATGGGTCTACTCTTAACTGAGCTTCCATTTAAACGAATTTGTTCTACTCACATTATGTCGACTCCAAAATGTAATATATTCGTGTTCTATCCAGGATCACTTAAGGGCACTGAAAGTAGACAAAATGGGAGACGAATTGGAAGTAGACAAAATAGAAGCAAGACTAAATGGATAGTACTGTTGGAAAAAGTGTTGGTGGTTCGCTTTCGAACTTTACAATAAATATATTGAACAGTGGCGTCAGTTTTTATGGCAATTTTTTGGAATTTTTTTTTTCAGTATTTAGAATATTTACAATATATGATCATTTTCATTATTACTATTATTATTTTATTATTATTATTACTATTCACGTTTCCTTCATATACTATTCTTATTTCTTAACATTTTATAGTTTATATATATATATATATATATATATATATATATATATATATATATATATATATATATATATATATATACTTTTTATTTTTTAAGTAATGTTTACCATTCCGATGAACTGTCTAAAATGTCTAAGTGAATATAAATGTTATATGGCAGTATAACAGACACAACGTAGAAATACTGTTTATCTGAGACGTTTCGCTCTGTGTAGCTTGATGAGAGCGCTAATAGAGTGAAACGTTGTCCCCCAAAAAAAACCTTGCTCAGGATCTTGTGCATATCCTTTTATAACCCAGTTAATGGTTATTAACTGTATTGACTGGGGGGAGAGGGGCGATGGGATATGTGCTAGCAACACTTTTACCGCTCTTCTTGCCTGTGTGTGTATTGTCTAGTTTGTTCCAGTAGGCCTACTGCAGTGCTCCCTTTTGTTCCTGTGTT
Organism: Cherax destructor; assembly: GCA_009830355.1. NCBI lineage: Eukaryota > Metazoa > Arthropoda > Malacostraca > Decapoda > Parastacidae > Cherax > Cherax destructor. The sequence goes on along the minus strand of WNWK01000088.1, from coordinate 291,200 downwards.
TTTTCTTGTGTTCTTACTAATATCTTGTACCCTCTCCTCTTCCTGTTTCTCTCTCTCTACTGCTCTCGTTTCTTCAGACGAACCTGAAGGCATGGATCTACCAAACCAAGAAAATAACCCAAGGAAAGGTTAGAGGATAATTATTTTTATATGTATTAAATATTCTTTTTAAACATCGTTTTCTGTGTTTCTTGATTGAGTGTTTTTTTTCTTTTTCATACAAGCATGTATAAGGTAAATTATTATGGGGGTAAACTTAGAAGTACTCTCAACAATGCAAGATGTTCATTAATTTTAAATGGCATAGTTAGTACATTTTTTCAGTGCCATTTTATACTTTTTTTTTCACTAATGCAGCCAATTTTGAAGTTATTTAGAAATGAATATTATTTTCTTTAGGCAGTCCACCATGCTTTTGAGTCGGAGATTTTCAGCGATATTTTTAGTGGCTCCATGCGATCATGTGGCATCTTTAGTAACTACTACTACCACCACCACAGTTCCTACATTTACTATTAGAATTACTACTACCACTGTTACTCCTATTCCTGTTAATAAGACAACTGTTTCTGCGACTATTACTACCACTTCTTCAAACACTACTGTTGTTACTATTACAACTACTGTTAATATTGCTACCACAATCTGTCACCTCCATAACAACCACTAGCTCCTCAACTCCCACTTATACCGTTACTACCACAACTACCAGCATCTTCTCCACTGGCCAATTCTGCCACCAAAATTACGAAAAATGTAATAGGGAATAAGATGAAAATAGCTTGAAAGGTTAGATGCAATTAGAAAATATAAATAGAAGAGAATGACATGATTGTCACCTTGTCTAAGAGAGATCTATACAGTTTGGCCATCTAGAAGACAGGCATATATTTAATTTGCTAAGATAATGCTGGTTTTGAAAAGGGAAAATATTTTAAGTACTTGATATCTTCAATTTAGTTGCATTATATATATATATATATATATATATATATATATATATATATATATATATATATATACGTATATATGACTAGATTTTTCTATAGTAATACGCTAAACCCTGGTGGGTCATACTGTACAAGGAATCTTGGATATGATACTATTCAAGGTAGACTTATCTCAAATGTCACTGGAACTGTTTAAGATTTTTTAAAATTAAAATTATTCTTGCAGACGCGATGATGGAATTTTTAGAAAATCTTATAACCAGCAAAGTTCTGCAGGCTACAGACTTGACGGTACAGGCTGCTCGTGCTGCTGGTATTACTAGGCAGGCCACACAGTCTGCAGGTTTCAGATTACAGGCTGAAGATGCCCCTAGTGTCACTATGCAGGCTATGGAAGCATCACACCACAGGACACATGTTGTTCATGCTTCTGGTATTACGAGGCAGGCCACTCAGACTGCAGACAGAATACAGACTGATTACGGTCCTATCTTAAAAAGGCAGGCCACGCAGACTGCAGACTTGCAGGTGAAAGCTGCTCGTGCTGCCAGCATCACCAGACAAGCCACACTGGCTTCAGATGCTCCGGGCATCAGTAAGCAGGCCACTCAGACTACAAACATAACAGGGAAAGCCACACGAGCTACTAGGCAGGCCACACAGACTGCAGACATAAAAGTGAAGACTCCTCCTATTCCTAGCATCACCAGGCAGGCCACACAGACTGCAGAGCTTATAAAACAACCTAATGCTCTTGGAGTCACAAGACAGGTTACACAGGTTACATTCACAGCAGAGAAACCTACTCTTGCTCCCAGAAATAAATTGCAGACTACAGACATCAGTGAGAAGGCAGCTAATAACTGCATTACGAAGCAAACCACACACGGTGTTAACATCAGAAGGCAGTCTTCTCATCCTGTTGGTATCACTAGGCAAGCCACACAAACTCATGCAGAAACGGAAGAACCTTCTCATGCTACAAGTATCACCAGGCAAGCCACACAAACTCATGCAGAAACGGAAGAACCTTCTCATGTTACAAGTATCACCAGGCAAGCCACACAAACTCATGCAGAAACGGAAGAACCTTCTCATGCTACAAGTATCACCAGGAAAGTTGCACAAACACGTAACTTGGGGAAAGAGAGCTCTCAAGAAGTCCACTTTCTCGAGGTCTCTGAATCTCCTCCACAGAGACCGTGTCACGCAGATGTAAACAATGAAGTCGCAGTCGAGTTGGAGGAAGTCACGATGACTCAAAGTAAACCTCCAGGTAAAAAGAATTTCCTTCCTATGAAAGATACTTCGAAAAACAACAGGAAAAATGACAGCCAAGGTTATGGTCAATCTAGACACTACAATATCGATGCAGAGGCTGATGAAAACCCCGCTTATGATAGTAGAGAAAGTATACGAGCCAATAATACTAATAAAAATGACTATCACCAAAAGGCTGATGAATCTGACAAAGAGACAGATTTTAGCATACAAATATGCAATTCTAGAAAAGAGGTTAGTGATAGCTGTCTAGAAAGCAATGTCACCATAGAGGCCAGTATAGATAACCTAGAAAATATCAATGAAATGGAGACTCGCAGTAAAATGGGCAGAAGCATCAAACAGAGAACCAGAGCTGTCATCAAGCAAGTTAGCGACTTCGGCAAAAGGTTCACCAACTCTGCAAAAGAAGGCAGCCAGGGTGAACCAGCTGGAGAGAAAGCTTCTAGCAAGCCTTCAGAAAAGACTGACATAGATGAAAACGCAGAAACTGAAAACAGTAAGAAAGGTTAGAGCACAAAGAGTGGATATTTGGTATCCTTCCCTAACCAGTGCTCCAGCACCTCGTTGCCTTTCTCAGAGCTACTCAAGATGTTGAGCTAAGCTTACATATAGTATATCAGGCTCTTCGTAAACAGTTCAGCAGATTAGTAATGGTTAAATGCTTAAGGTCTTCTCCGGACGTAATTAAAAAGTAGATTTGATGCATATAGTTCACTGCTTAGGCAGTGCCAAGGCTTTGTATATTGTTGCAAAGAGTAACATTACGTTTCTTAAAACACTCGTTCCCTACCTCTCTCATATGGCACACTTATTTCTTCAGAGTTTTCCATTCTACATACATAATACTTTAAGAAATCCTTAGAGATTGCTCCTTTTATAAAGACTATCTTGATAGCGTTGTTTTAATGGCACTGTGGGTTTTTTTTTTAGTCTGTAAACTTCCTTACACTCTTCCATTTATAGGATTGCATGCATGCATTTTTCTTTGTCCTGTTTCTAGTAACAAATATTGCTACTATTGAGCTTCTCTTTCTAGCTTTCAGAAAACCTTTACATTGCACTTTCAAATTATTCTCCTTTCACAGCCCAGTGGTCTGTTTCGCCCCCTGAGTGTTTCCTCCCTTTCCTTCAAGGTGTTTTCCTCTTCTCTTTACTACCTTGAAGACGTTTTGTACTTTCTTGTTAAAGAGTTTATATTTTCCTTTCTCTTTTTCTTGAATAAACTTTCCTTTCTTTCATTACTGATCTTTCTCTTTTCAATCTCAAGTAAACTATTTCTTCCCCTTCCATTATCTGTCATTTATTTTAGATAGTTCATTATTATTATTTTACTCACACTTTGTACTTCACCCCATCCGGGTCGCAGGTGTCACGAGGCTGAGGGCTGAGTGGAGTACTCACGAGGCTGAGGGCTGAGTGGAGTACTCACGAGGCTGAGGGCTGAGTGGAGTACTCACGAGGCTGAGGGAAGCTGAGGACTGAGAGGAGTACTCACGAGGCTGAGGGAAGCTGAGGACTGAGTGGAGTACTCACGAGGCTGAGGGAAGCTGAGGACTGAGTGGAGTACTCACGAGGCTGAGGACTGAGTGGAGTACTCACGAGGCTGAGGGAAGCTGAGTACTGAGTGGAGTACTGCTACAGATGATCTTACGAGCCGATAAGGAAAGCTAGATGGATAAGGAGATACAAAATGCAGTATAATGAAATCTTTTATTGTCAAAGTTTCCCACCATACATAGTGGGAGGGGCTTTTTCAAGTCAGATCTGCTTGTGACTTGATAAAACCCACTGTGTGGGCGAAATTAATTATACCTCATTTGTGTCTCATTTCCCATCGTGTCAGTATTTCATTCCCTTTACCGCCAAGAAAATAATATCTTTATTTCTACAAGTACATGTACAAGGTATACAGACCTAGATGAGATCAATTACATACTACTATATAAAGCTGCTTCTTATGCAGAGTATTTCCGGCAAATTGTCCCAGGATGCGACCCACACCAGTCGACTAACACCCAGGTACCCACTTTACTGAAGGGTGAACATAGACAACCAGTGTAAGGAAACTCGCCTAATGTTTCTACCTTCACCAGGAATCGAGACCAGACCCTCACCGTGTGAAGCGAGAGCTTTTGCCACCAGGCCTACCGTATAGTTGGTGAAATAAATCCGTTTTAGTCAAAATATCAGAGTACATCTCTAACGAAAGTATTATTATAATCATAACTAAGAGTTAAACCCACAAGGGTCATACAGTGCTGCAGGGTGGGGCATGCTAAAGGTTTAATATTCTTGATCAGAGACTGGCGAGGGTGGAGAGTATAACAGAGGTAGAATTAGTATGGTCGGTGAGGAGTGTTAAAAGTTTGCTTAATAAATCTGTTGCTGTGTCAAAGATGGGGCCGTCGGCGAGGAGGGAAGATAGAGTGGACTAGTTAAGTAACACAGGGAGGTGCAGGGCGACTCTCCATGTGATGACTGTGTCAGTCTTGTATGGTCAGTGAGCAAACGTGTAAGAACTGTTTCCCAAACGCGATAATGATGAAAAGATGTCGACTAAGCATTCAGTTTAGAGTTCTTTGTCTTTTTTCAGCGGACTATACAGTGATATCCAGTCTACACACACACACACGCGCGCGCGCGCGCACACACACGCACACCCCGATGGCATGGTGGCTAGCGTTCTTGCTTCACGCACGGAGGGCCCGGGTTCAATTGCCGGCGGGGCCGAAACATTTCGAAGTGTTTCGTTACACACACACACACACATAAATACAACAGGCCTAGTGTCTAATTGACATGTGCCTAGGACAAAATGGTAACTAACTAACACACACACACACACACACAATCACACACACACACACACACACACTCTTTCTCTTATGTTGATACATTATTATTGTTAGCAAATCTATACTGTCTCAGCTTCTTAAAAATTATTCATTACTCTTAACTCTTTCTCATTCTATACTTTCAGTTTAATTCTACCACAATCTAGCTTATCCTACTAACATCACTGCATTCACTAGGAAACGCTAAATCTGTAGGGGTCATCCACTACTTAGGAAATCGGACAAATACTTTTGATCCCATAAAAGGCAAGCCGGCTCCAATTGCTTGGATCAAGAACCATTCTCAAGTCTCAAGGCATCATCACCCTTGAAGCGATCTTATTATTTTCAACAGATTTATGTCCACATGTAGAAGTGCTAAACTTGCAAGGGTTCATACAGCACCTGGAGAAGGGGAGGCAATCGGGTTTAATCCGAGGAAGGAAAGGATGACTCTTAATTCCTTTGATCAAGAGCTTTTCAGCAGCAACAAGGCAAATCCTTGAAGGGATGTTTACGTGTAATAGATGACTGTTTCCTTTATCGTTCTATCCTTCAGCCTTTTTTATTTTATTTTATTTCTTATTATGTCTCTCCATTTTAAAAGCTCATTTTCCTTTCCAGTTTCATATATGCATTTTATCTTCTTTCAATTTTTCATATAATTTTTTTCCAGAATTTTTCAACTTTGTATTTAATATTAGTTTAGCATTATTTTCAATTATATATATATATATATATATATATATATATATATATATATATATATATATATATATATATATATATATATATATATATATATAATGCATCATTGCTATACTGACAGACCCACTTTATTGATCTACATTTTAATATTTTAGCTTATATTTTTCTCCTTAACTTCAACTTTTCACCCAAATATTCCTTCCTGCAGTGCCACACTCGCTCTACCCCCAAACTCTTTTGAAATTGGTGCCAGATTTAGCTGTAGTAGTATTTGACTTTATCTCTTTTTGCTTGGACGTGAGCAGGTCTAAACCCACTCCCATGCTGTGGCAAATTAGTTTTTTTGTATGTGTCGAGAATAGTTTTGTCATCTTGAATGCTTCATACCTCCTTATGGCGGCCCTGTGAGATTTGTCCAAACAATGACGAATGACCTTCTCGTTTCAGAGCCTCCGAAGGGGATTTTTAGTAATTTCATGAGTGCCACAAAGGCGTCATTTAGTAGGGCCACGAGCTTGGTGATGGATGGCACGACTAAAGACCCCTCGGCAGGACTACCCGCTGGGGACAAGGACATCACAGAGGTGGAGTCTCCTTTCACCTCCAAGTGCTGTATAATTAACCACACATATATATATAATATATCATATATTTATATATATCTCCTATGCTAGACGTAGAAGCAAGTGACACACTACCGCTAGTTGCAGTATAAGGCTGGCCAGCTACATTTTTAGCGTCACTAGTAATGCATCTACTTTTTTGGCTGTACCTAAACATTTTTTTTATTAGGGCTTGTGATGTTTCTAATATATAAAATCTTGTAAGAGCAGTTTTAATAAATCAGTTTTTTCACATACATAGATTTGCGAGAGTGAACGAGGTTGTTTTAGATCATTTTTATCTGCTTGCTTTAGATTAGTTAGCATGCAGGATAAGGGGAAAAAATTACCATTCTGGCTCTTATTAGTTTGTGGGTAGAAGAATACTGAGGTGCTCTTTGTTGACCTTGTAGACTGGGATAGATGACGACTCACTCGGAAAGATCTCCAGCTTGATACAGACAATAAACTTTGAGTAGAAGAGACAACTGGCCTTCTATCTTAGTTGATGTAAGGGTTTGGGGTAGAGGAGCGCTCTTGTCATTTTGCCTTTCAAAGAAAATCACTGGAGGTGGTTCTGAACCATGTGATGACCTTAGAGGAAGAGAACTCTAAGTTAACTTTGTGTTTTGAACTGTTTTGTCAAACATTTTTTTATTGGAATTTGAACGGTTAGCTAAATGTGAATACATTGCGCAGATTGTTTTAGCTTCAATTATAATTATAATGGAAATTAAAATTTTATCAATTACCTGGAGACCTGGAATTTACCTGGAGAGGGTTTCGGGGGTCAACGCCCCCGTGGCCCGGTCTGAGACCAGGCCTCGTGGTGGATCATGGTCTGATGAACCAGGCTATTACTGCTGGCCACACGTAAACTGAAGTACGAACCACAGCCTGGCTGATCAGGTTCTGACTTTAGGTACCTTGAAGACAGCCATGGGTCTATTGGTAATCCCCCTTATGTATGCTGGGAGACAGTTGAACAGTCTTGGGCCCCTGACAGTGTTGTGATAATATTTTTGTCCAAGTCGGTTATCTTCCAAGTCGTGCAAAAAAAAAAAAAAACATTTCCAACTATTTTTTATGTCTTACCAGATAGGTGCTGACATCAGTTTGGATAACCCTTGAACTGCAACACCCTCACCCCTCCTTCAGAGTGCAGGCACTGTATTTCCCCACCTCAAGGACAGCTAACCAGTTTCCATGAATCTCTTCTTAATGTTACCTTGTTCACACTCCACCAGCACGTCCAACCATAAAATCCACTCGTCTTCTTTCACTCCAATCACACACGACTGCTGGAAGCTAAAGCCTCTGCCATTAAAAACCCATTTTTATCTCTTCCTCAAACACTTCCTGGGATGACCCCTATGCCTCCTACCCTCCCTCCATGAGGGAAGGAGAGATAGGGCTCATCCCTATCCCTCTTTCCTAATCTGTTCCTTCCTTTCTAAATGGCTAAGTTACCTCAACTTCACACATACCTTTCTAAGGTCTACTTTTACTCACCTACATACAGTATTTTGAGCTTCACTGTCTTACCCTAAAGTGTTCTATCAAACCTTTTACCTGGAATAATCAACAGCTTATTCCTTTATAATTCTGATTCAATACTTTCCTCTTTTTTTTCCATCCCATCTATCAATCCTGAAGCACCTTCAATGTTTTTATGCATATAACAAATATACTAACCAGTTCAAAACTGTATCCCCTTTTAGATTTTTCGTCCTAATTCCATCTGACCTAAATGCTTTACCTCCATTCTGTAATTTCCTCCATCCCCCAATCTCGCCTCTGGCTCTTTCTCTTTCCAGATTTTATACTTCGTTGCCAAATGAAAGAAATCAATGCCTCGCTTTTATCACCTACATTTAACAACTCTAAATATTTCCTCCTTTTCAATCCCCTCACCTCCCCTCTAATATGTTTGCTATTTCAAGTCCATTTGCTTCTCAGACTTTTTCAACTTGTTAATCTCTTTCCAAAAACTGTTATTTTGGGGCAAATTTTGCTGGGAGATTAGCCAATTCACTCGCCCCTCATTTTTACTTATTTTTTCACTCTCCAGATACTTGTCTTGCTTACATTTTTACATTAAAAACCTCTCATATACTAACTTTTTTTCTTTAACTTTTTTTCTTAATCTCATCATTCTATAATTTTTTTACCTGTAATTATCATCCTATAATAAAGTTCTGCTGTACACTTTATCATTGCATTAAGTCTACCCCATTTCTTTTCGACCCTCCTCCTCATTGCCTATATTCTCTATAATCCACTCTTCTGTTATTTTATGTACTGCCCATTCAATTTCTTAGTTCATTTGGTTTCACTTTTAACCAGTGACATTATCCTCCATGTATTCCATCTACTTTTTACTGTACCTATCACTCAGTAATTAGTAACTAGTCAGTCCGTTCTCTAAAAACATGCACACACAATATTCTACCCATCAGTCCTTAATCCACCAATACAGCTATCAAACTGCTGCCATTGCATACTGTATTAAATAAATAATAATATCTTTATTTCTACAAGTACATGTACAAGGTATACATACCATAGCTGACATCAGTGACATACTACTATATAGAAAGCCTCTTGTTATGCAGAGCATTTTCAGCAAATTAGGTCAGTTTTGTCCCAGGATGCGACCCACACCAGTCCACTAACACCCAGGTACCCATTTTACTGATAAACATAGACAACCTGTGTAAAGAAACATGCCCAATGTTTCTACCCTCGCCGGGAATCGAACCCGGATCCTCGCCACGTGAAGCGAGAGCTTTAGCCACCAGGCCACGGGGCCACCAATATCTTGTAAAGCTTATTTATATTCTAATTTCTCAAACAATGTATTACCTATTATTAAGCTTTCCATACTGTAATTAGAGCTCCCGGTATAATTGACCAAGAAAATAAAAGCCAGGGATAATTAGTTGTATGATATACAACATGTCTTTCGAATTAATTTATCTGTCACCAGTCAATGTAATGAAGAAAATAGAATTTTAATGCACGTGTATGAGAGCGACACTTTTATAGACGTTTTGCACTAAAATTATTTTAGTGAGGGGGGAAGTGTTTTATCCATAGGTTTTTTTTAAATCATATGTTGGCCCCCACCCAGGGACTCCTGACGTAGTACTCACCAACAGGGACTGCGACCTGTTCCACTGCAAAGTGTCCCCAGGCGGCAACGTCGGCTCTGACCATATCCCTGTCATAATTAAGCTACAATCCACCCCATTCCGCACACCCATACGCCCAAAACTCAACCTAAAAACACTAGGATTCGACCCCTTCAGGGACTACCTAGCAAACGACCAGACTATTCTCCTTGACAACCAACCCTCCACTGCAATAGATGTGGCGATCGCCTCCCTGCACGAAAGAATCACCGAGGCCACGGAGGCATGCTGCCAACTTACCACCTCCAGGGTCTACCAACAATACAAACCTACCAGGGAAATAAAAGACAGCATGAACAATTACCAAGCTGAATGCAGAAGGCACCTCCACTCAGGCCAACCCACGCGCATCGTACTCCAAAGAATGAGAAGGGAATTAATAACCCTAATCACCCAGCACAAAAGGGACCTATGGAAATACCTTGTGCTCCAAGCCAATCAGTATAAGCGCCAACCAGAACGTTTCTGGAGCAAGATCCGTAGATTACTGGGGGCTAAGCGCTCACCCACTCAACTCCTCACACACTCATTCACTAATGAGGATGGCGAGGATGTGACCGCCTTGCTCGAGAACCCTCAGGATCAAGCTAATCTGATGAGGGAGGTGTGGAAGAAAATTCTCTCTCACAATGTCAGCGGAAGATTTAACAACAACCACTACCTGTGGGTTAATCAGTGGCGTGACGAAAACCGGGAAGACTTCCATCCTGTACCAACAATTGACACATCTTCTCTTGAACCCGAGCACCCTCTCACAAGGCCAATCACCCTTAAGGAAATGACCCAAGTCATGGGACGAATGAGAAATAAGGCCCCTGGCCCCTCAGGCATAACAGTAAAACAGTTAAAATACCTACCCCGAAATTGCAAGATGTCCCTATTAAACATCTTAAATGCTATCCTGGCGTCTGGCCACTTCCCTACATCATTCAAAACAGCTAAAATGATCTTCATCTCAAAACCCAATAAGGACACCCGTAACCCAGAAAACTATAGACCTATCTCTCTACTCGAAGTCGCTGGCAAAGTCTTCGAAAAAATCATTTCCAATAGACTGAACTACTACATGGAATTCAACCACCTCTTCTCCGAAAAAGTTTGGTTTCAGGTCCCACCGTGGAACGCAACATGCTATCAGCATCATCTTTGATGCTGCTGTTAGCCTGAGGAATCAGGGACACCTGGCCCTAATTGCAACAAGGGACGTTCACAAGGCCTTCGATAGCCTCTGGCACGATGGGCTTATATTCAAACTTGCCGATCTACCAGACCACAACTGGACCTTTCTCAGACTCATATTCAATTTCCTTACGGGCAGAAGCATCATCCCCAACTTTAATGGCAAATCTGCAGTCCCATTCACCCCAACAGCTGGTGTACCACAAGGCTCATGCCTTAGCCCCATACTCTTCAATATCTATGTAAATGACCTCCCACAACCAGAACATAATGACACCATCATCACCCAATTTGCAGACGACGTAATTCATGTAGTGTCATCCGCCCCCATAACAGGTGCAACAAAATACAGGAGAGTAATAGCGAAAATGAATGAAGAGCTACGAAGAACTGCTAACTGGGAGAAAAAGTGGAGAGTCCCAACCAACCCAGAGAAAGTCCTCATCAGTACCATTGGCTGTCTCCCAACAACCATAGAAGATAAAGGGGGTATCTCCATAAGAGGTACAAGGGTCGATATCAGAAACCCGAACAAAATCCTGGGATATGAGATCGACAGATTACTTAACTCTACTGCACACATCTCTAAAAAAGTGAACCTGGCAAAAGCCCGCCTCGGCCAACTATTCAGATTCAATGAAGCCCCCCCCCACATCAAGAAGCACCTATATAAGATGATGATCAGGCCTCTGTTGGAATACCCTTGCGTACCCCTATCACTAACAACTAAAACCAACAAGCTGCGGCTTCAACGAGTCCAGAACAAAGCTCTCCGCTTTATCACTGGGACCAGGTTAAGAGACAGAATTAGAAGTGAAGACCTACATGTACAACAAGAAATCACTGCAATTAATGTAAGGATAGATAAACTAGCGAAAAAACAGCTTTATGACATGCAAGAACTATATGTACCCGACAGAGAAAACCCCCCCCAACCTGTAAACACATCCGATTACATCATCACCACACCCCCCCACCGAACCCAAAGAATGACTCTGCAACAAAGAGTTAAGCGCTACATTCACAATAACTACCCACGACCAAGAATTCTGAGTGATCTCCCCATCGAACCAGAAGGGTGGATACCTCCAGACCCAGTCTATGTTCAACAGCATAGATAAATACTCCCCATTTATGGGTGACCTACCATCTCCAAATTACATCTTACAACCAGCATTGTAACACCTACGAACTTCCTATACTAGGACACCACCTCAGAAACAGCTTGTCAGCTCCGGGCTAACCATTAACACCATGAGCCCAGCAACTACCACCTGTTGCAGCAGAAACTGCTTGACCAGCCCCGGGCTACCACCCAGCAACACCGAATAGCCCAGCAAATACCACCTGTCGCAGCAGCCTTGCCTGAAGTAAAAAAAAAAAAAAAAAAAAAAAGTGTACTTCAAATAATATGCTTTTTTCCAACTCAGTCACATGCTATGAGACAACAGTGTACCTGTGTGCGACTGATGGGATAAACGCATATCCTCCCCTTAAAATTTACTTATGTATTACTCTACATACACACACACATATTATGTTGCACCAAAGTGGATAGGCAACTTACCTTTACAACCCTAACCTCTCCCCCCCCATCCCACCTATTTCCCAATTTCCATCCTTACCCATCCTTCTTCCTTCCCCACCTTACCGACGCTCAGGTCAAATCCAGTTCCAGTTCCAGGGTTATATAGCATCTATGGAACAAGGTTTTCAGGCTGGATCCAATAAATGGGAGAAAAAGTCCAATTTCTTGGATAGGAAGCCCCTGTACGGTACCAACGCTCCTCCCTTAGTGAGTGTTTCGCTCCAAATAGGTATTTTATCAAGCCTGTTTAGAACGAAACATCGTCTATATGGGTTTTATATTCATTGCCAGAAGTGAGGAAACTCTGATGACTTTAAAGCAAGAATAATGCTAAGCCACCCTTCTTGGGGTTGAGATCCTGAGTCGGAGGCCTTGTGGCCGATGAACCAGAAGCAGGAGACTCCAGCTTTAGTGAAGGAAAACACTAAACATCCTGAACACTAAACATCCTGAACACTAAACATCAAGACCAGGGACCCATCAGAAAACGATATCTTTGGTTGCGCAGCATTTCTAGCAAAAACAAAGTTGTATACAAAGAACTAGGGTATGAGGCGAAATACATTTTTTGATAGCCTGCAAAGCCCTAAAGGAGTCTGAGACTACCACAAATGCTAAGGTAGCTTGGATGCAATACATATAATTTCTATGAGAATTGCATACAGTACAGCTGTGAAAATGGTAGCTGAGTCAAATGAATGACCTCACACAACACTGTCTGGGAACACTGCTGCACACCCGACACCATCAGAAGATTTAGAACCATCAGTGTAAACTGATGGTTAAGAAACAGAGCAGCAACTGTAGGTATTTGACGCGTGGCAATGGGAAATAAGAGACTCGAGCAGTCGGAGCGTCCGAAGGGGTAAGTGAAAAGTTAAGATGGTAGATGAACATATAAAGGGAACAACAGGAAGAGGGAACAACACACAAATAACCCGCACATGAGACAAAGAAACTTATAATGTTAATGATCCAAGTCGGACCAAAACGTTTTAAATTTCATTTTCCTTTGTGCAAGATATTTGTATATAGATATTTTGTGATCAATACGGTTGTATTCCCCTCATTTAACTCTTCCTTTCTTCCCACCCATCTTTCTATTTACACAGTTTCTCTCCCCCCTCCCTCTCTCTCTCTCCAATTAATTTCCAATGTTCTGAAGCCTTGCTTGAGTGAGCTTGTAGCTTCTGAGACGTTCTTGATCACTCCTTAATCTTCTTTAGTGGAGAAGACTGTCTGCCTGGCTGTGGGTGGAATCATTTTATCTGATAAAAGCCTCGTGTTGAAACGCTAAAGTTACTTTGATCCCACCCATGGCCGTATTATATATATATATATATATATATATATATATATATATATATATATATATATATATATATATATATATATATATATATAATATAAGCAATGAAATCACGAAACAAGTGGTATTGAAACATTTACCAACCTGCGGCAGGCCAGGGCTCGACCCTATGACACATTGTTCTGCGTCAAGAGACAACACAACGTACGTGTCGCCTTATCCATTCCGCCATCGATCCTACAAACAACATGAGACTACTGAACTAGTCATGCTGTGAGGACACTCGTGGCAATGGACGCTCAAGGTTTAATTTCAGCCTCCTCCTGTTATTTATATATATATATATATATATATATATATATATATATATATATATATATATATATATATATATATATATATATATATATAAATAATCCATTTCTTTTTATATTGCCATTTAGTTAAAGAATGAACCGGAAAAGGTCATAAGGCACTGTTACACTCCTTCTAATCACTTAATATGCATAAATTAGAAATATTATAATATACGAAACTGATATAATATTGTCTATTTTCAAAATGACAGAGCAGATGTATAGTGGCCAGCGGTCGCTGTATCTCTGGTGATAACTCAGGTGTGTGAGAGCACCACTGTACTGACCACATAGATATTCACTGTTGTAGATGTTAGTTTTGGGTGTCACATAAGTCACTAAGTAGAGATATTATTATCGCGTTCTCGTGTAATTGGCGTCAATGAATCTTTCGTTCCACTCACTAGGTAGAAGAGGTTCTCTGTGAATTACTTTGTTTCCAGCTTAAATTAATTAAATCTTCAATTTTGGGTGCACGAGGGCACTAGTATTTATCCAAACTTCAATTTAATATATCTGAAAAATCCCTTAACAATGGGCATTAGTTTTTGTTATTAAATCCACTGAGAACAGTCTTTCATTTTGTATTGCAGTTAGAAATGCACTAGTAATGACATGATTTACTATCAGGTTTGAAGACTTTGTCCAATATATGTTTGCAGAGCGAAAAGTGTTGGTCAACGTTTCGTTCTGTGTAGAGCTTATCAACGTTGTCCCTAGGCAGGCCTGTTCATCACCTAGTGTTCTCTGCAGAACTGTACTTACACGTATTTAGATTATTATTTTCTGACGGTACTCACCTAGTTGTGGTTGCAGGGGTCGAGTCACATCTCCTGGCCCCGCCTGTGTGTGTGTGTCTGATACAGAGCTCGAGAGGCTCAGCAGATCTTCACGAATGTCTAATATCGAAGTAACATTTGTTTTTCTCATAAGAATTTGTTGCATCAAGTAAAATTGTTGTAGTATTTGTTGTTGACCGCCAGTAGTTGTAGTAATTTGTTACTGTCACGACTGAAGTATTACTTTTAATTGTAATTTTTACTGTTACCCGATTTCTATAATGATAGTTATGCTGTCTTATATACAAAATGGAGATTAATGAGAATTTGGTTTCGTAACATTTGTAATAAAAATCCATTTCAGAATTTACATTGAATCATTATGCTGCTAAAACCCTGTAAATTATAGATAAAACTATGACTAAACTCACATTTTGTTTTAAAAATTGTCGTAATTGGCCGCATTATAAATCGAAAAAAGTGTCTTTGCAAGATATAAAAAGAATAATATATACTAAACGCTAAACTCTGAAGGGTTATTCAGCGCTGCAGGATGGGATATGCTAAAGGAATATACATAGGTCAGAGACTAGTGTGAGGTAGGAGTGTGCAAGAGGTTAGCAGGGGAGGTAGTGGGGAGTGCTGAAGGTAAAATGCAAATTTGGAGCGATAATTAGTTTGTTTGAAAGTTTACATCAAAGGTGGGACTTTCAGCAAGGTGATCAGGTAGGGCAAATGCGTGGAGATATTGCAAAGTGGCTTCTACGTGCCTACTGATAGTACAGTCTGTTAAGAAGTGAGATAGCCGTGAATGAGACATTTGTGTCTGATACGTAGGTGGGAGAGAGTAGTATCCCAAACATGACAGCTATGGTAATATAATAGCCAGAAACCCAAACATAAGTTGACAGATTGCAATGTATTGTGGAGCAACTCAAGCCACTGTTGTTGCCTATGATTGCGAAGTTGCTGAGAGAGAAATGTAAACTAGTGTGGGAAAGGAATACCCCTGTACGAAATTAGTTTATATGCTATATTATGTACGTCAAAGATGAAAAAATATCAAAAATTTATGAAATAGCTAATGATCTAAAATACCAAAGAAACTTTGTTGATAAATCCTTTAAAATTGCCAGAAATACTTTTTACAATTAAAAAAGGGACAAACAACCTTAGTCAACTAAAAACATGTTGGTTCTCCATTACCATGAAAAACTGGTTGATATGCCTTCTCTTCTTAAGGCTTTTAATATCAAAGTTGTATTTAAAAATCTTGATACAGTAAAAAACTTAATAAAATCCCCCCAAAATGCGGACGGATGTATTTATAAGATTCCCTGTAAAATATGTGATAAAGTCTATAAGGGTCAAACTGATAAAAGTCTTGAAGTAAAATTAAAACAACATAAATATAGCATTACAAGTGGACAAGATTCTAATGCTCTTTTTATTCATGTGAGAGATTTTAGCCATCCAATTGATTTTCAAAATACTAAGAAAGTTGTATCAAGCAAGTCCATGGTTGACAGGAATATAATAGAATCATGTTTCATAAAAAGCAGTTTTGAAAATAGTAAGAATATTTCTTTTGGTTTATATAAATTGGATTAATTTATAATTAATAGAATTTAGGAAGAATTTAATGATACATTAGACAAGTAAAAAATCTTAATGCTTGGTTAGAGTATCAGTTGTGTTTCACAGAGTCGGGTGTTGTCACGCGACTGTGAGGTGTAGCCTTGCCCTTACATGCTTTCCTGTTGATGCTTTATTTTTATAGTTCCTTGATAATGTGAGAAGTCACGAAAGCTCTTGGATTTTCACTTATTTTTTCACAGTGGTGGTTGCATATATATATATATATATATATATATATATATATATATATATATATATATATATATATATATATATATCAATGTATTTTGTCTTTATATATATGTATATATAATAGTTTTTCGGCTCACAGTGAATTATATTAAGTGAAAATTGAAACTCAAAATTAAGTTTTGATATATACATCCAAGTGAAAATATATAGGTACGTTATGAAGACCATGTGATAATTGTATTAATGGGGTAAGGGAGAAATCATCGATGGTAATACAAATGGCAGGCAATGAGGTTTGATGCAAGGAAGGAGGGTAGCTCCAATTCCTTAGATGGAGAGCCCTTCAGCAGCATCAGGAGCTACGAAGAAAATAACGTGGATAAGTGTGTGTGTGTGTGTGAATATATGTGTGAGGATAATCAGACCACACTGGTCACTGGTGTTAGGTCACAGTATTTACGCTGCGTTTAATCATTCTGCTTTGAGAGTGTTCATTCTTCGTCATTGATTCCTTCGATTTATTACTTTGTATCAGTGAAAATTTTTATACATCGCCTCCAGCTGCCAATTTCTCCTAAATTTATTTATTCTCCTCTTCTTGCTATTGTTGCTGTTCCTTCTCCTTTGCCTCCTTTTTCGCCTCTTTTGTTGTTGCTGCTGCTTCTTCTCATCTGTTCCTCACTTCTTGTTGTCATCTTCCTGCTACTGCTCCTCTCCCTTCTTCCTTTTATTACTATTTTTGATCCTAATCAATTTCTCTTCACTTCTACCTCCTCACTCTCTCCTCCTCACCTTCTCTTCCCCCTCATTCTCTTCCCCCTCATTCTCTTCCCTGGCCTGGAGACATAACTTAGCGCCAACATTACAACACAATACTATGCTATGTATTAGAGCTTGGTGAGCATTGCGTGTTATGATCCATGGTGTGTGGCCTTGTTTCAGCCTAAAGCATAACTGTTTATAACCAGTTCCAACTCTCCATGTTTGACCTTTTTTTCCCATGTGACCCTTTTTTCAATGTGACGTTTTACATGTGGCCTTTTTATGTGACGTTTTTTCATGTGACCTTTTTCTACATGTGATTCTTTTTTTAATACTTGTGGTTTTGTCATGTGTGACGCCCCTTCATGTGACCTTTTTTTTTTTTGCGAATTTATTTCGTGTCCTGTGCCACAAAAAATGTCTTAATATATTTATCTCTTTATTCCTCACTTATTTCCCTTCGTTTCTCTGCTTGAAATGATGTTTTCAGGGGGAGATGGAGGGATGGTCTTCCAGTTCTAATTTATTCTGCTGCTATTTTCACCCATTATTTTTTCTCCCTTCGCTCATGAATGCTGTCTCCCATTTTTATTATCTTTTGCTCTACCATATCATGTCTTCCTCTATTTTCATCTTGTCTCGCGTCTCCAGCATCTTATAATGCCCTTTTCTCTTTATCTCCCATCTTCTATCTTCAATACTCTTGCTCTCTAAACATTGAGTTTTTTAATATTCCATATCACTATTTTCTTCTTCCTCAATGTTTTAGTACTGATCTCTCTCTCAGAACTTGTAAAATCTATTACTGTATTCTAGTTGTTGGGTCTCAATATCACTCTCTCCATTTCTGCTCATTTTCATGGAAATTTTTAGACTTCGTCTGTCTGTCTGTCTGTCTCTCTCTCTCTCTCTCTCTCTCTCTCTCTCTCTCTCTCTCTCTCTCTCTCTCTCTCTCTCTCTCTCAGCTGCTGCTTGAGAACAAGGGTTGCAGAACAAGCTCACAGTAAGGCAATGTTTTGCTGAGTTCAGAGCTTTGTCAGTTCATGATGAAGCTCTACACTAAAACTTTAACCAACTGAAAGCTTTTTCTCGCAGCTTTTATCTTTATACTTGTCCGCAAATAAGGCCATTTCATTGGCTGCTGCTTCTGATGCCCAGTTTTCACCCCTGAATCCTTCCTCTACAGCCTCTACATTCGCCTTTAACAAAGCCTTTTACATCTTTGCTGACA
Source organism: Cherax destructor (assembly GCA_009830355.1). Lineage (NCBI taxonomy): Eukaryota > Metazoa > Arthropoda > Malacostraca > Decapoda > Parastacidae > Cherax > Cherax destructor. The sequence goes on along the minus strand of WNWK01000088.1, from coordinate 272,594 downwards.
TGTGTATTTGCCGGAGCCTTTTTTTTCCCTAGCTCTGACTTTTTCCATGTTTTGCATTTTGTTGACTGTTTATGAATCATTACCATTAGTTTATTGGCCTTTTTCTTGCTTTTTTGACTACTTCTTAGCATTTATTCTGAGCTGTTTCTGTCAAGCTTCCCGTGTCTTGTACTGCCAGCTAATGGTCCATCGCGTCCCCCAAAAACAATTCAATCTGTCTTATGTGATTTGTATGAAAATTCTTATTCCTCTATGTCTAGTCTTTATTCTTTTCCGCTTTCTAAAGAATGTGTTCTCTTATTGCTTCCTTTTCTTTATTACATTTTCCTTCTCTTTATATATATATATATATATATATATATATATATATATATATATATATATATATATATATATATAACCAGCATTATGCCATATCTCATGGCTTCTTCAGCTGGAATAAGTAAGATACAAGTTATTCATCACTGCGAAGAGGTATAAGCTGACCTCAGTTGACCTGACCTTAAGGGCATAACAACTGGCTTCTCACAACCTTATTGCTAACCTTTTAAGACGATCACCGACGTCGGTGCATAATTATCAGATCTGAGAACCAGTTTGTAATCGCTTAAATTTAACATTGTGGTCACTGTCGCCCACATGACAGAATACTGCACTGTTTTTAGTTGCCTTTTAAACACCTTTTGTATTCATGCATTCACTTGTTCAGAAGTCTTTTGAGTTTGAACATAATCATAAAGCGCTAAACCCATAAGGGTTATACAGTTCTGTCCGTTTGAACATTGCTTGCAAGACAGGAAATACGCATCTTTGTCAACAGTCAATAGGATTCGTTTCGCTGCTATTATCTTGATAATATAACTAAATATCTCTGCTTCTTTAATGTCTGCACGATGACACACTTCAGTTTCTCGTTATAAGGAAGCATAAAGCATTTACTTTAGTTTCCAGAACTGGGACTCTCAACACTAATAAAACATTGTCTGGCAGCGGAATAATATCGTACAGTAAATCGTTGATCCCTGAAAAGTTAGGTTTAGATATTTCGTTTTAAATTACTTGGAAGTTACACACATAAAGCTCTTCGGAACACTGAAGATATTTACTAACTTTTTAACTGGTCGTGACAGGGGCGACTATGCTCAACTGTGTCTCTTCTCTGTATACTGACTCAAGAAATCGTAATATCAAGATTACACACGAACCACGGAACGGGTGGCTACAATATATCTAGTTGGATGAATCTTATTGTATCCAGCTGGATGAGTGGCTTACATACTGGCCTGGAGTTTCAGGACTCAGCCGCCATGGCTTCAGACCCGACTCTTTCAGTGCGCTGTATTATATGATTTTCCTAACAATTCCATCTGCTTTGCTGATCACATCAGGAACAACGAGCTTACTTTAGGTTTCCCCAGCCACTGAATCAGATGGAGGGATGCAAATAGTTTAAATTAACCAGGAACCAATCAGTATTTTGACCATTTAGGTTTGGTAAGGTTTGTCAGGAAACAGGAAGTTTTTTTTCTGACGCGGGTCTTAGTCTTACGATGACCCACAGCTGGAGTTTTTGGCATTTTGACCGAAGCCTTTCGCTGTCTTAATGACCATTTGTCCACATACGAAAATATCCTTTTCATACCTCAACCAGATTTGACCCAAAAGTAACATGTGTTGTTATTAATCTGTAATGTAAGTGGCTGTTTTATCAGTACCTTGAACAAAAATGTACGGCAGACTCCTAAAAGATATAAATTTACCTTAGAACATCTCAAAGAGAAGAAATAAAAATTACAAAATTAGATTAAAAGTAAATATCAGGTTTATATCTCTTCATGGTAGTTAACGCATATCTTGTTCCAGCGGAAGAGGCCATTTGCTCTGACGTAACAATGCTGGTTCCAGACCTCATTATATACTATATATATGTCGTGCCGAACAGGTAAAACTTGCGATTTTGGCTTAAATAGCAACGCTCGTCTTGCGAAATACGGCTAGTGAAAATTTGTATATACAATAATTCCGCAAAATCATTCTGAACCTAATAAACAAAATATATTTTGTTTTATTATTAAATCATTGTAAACTTATCTAAAATATATTTAATTGAATTAGGGTAAATTAAATTGCGCTTGTTATAATAAGGTTAGGTAAGTTTTCTAAGGTTCTTTTGGTGTAACATTATTAATTTTTACATTAACATAAATTAAAAAATATATCTCTGAACGTAAAAGAGAAAATTTTAGAAAGGACTTCATTTTAAACGAGTTCTTGCTAACTGACCAGTTTTATCTATTCGGCACGACATATATTACACACAACTTTTTATTTATTATATCTCAATTCATATAAAGACAAGACATTGATTTTTAATGTTTTATACTTATTCTTTTCTTTCTCTTTTTCTTTTCTCTTCAATTTTTCTTTTTTTTCCCTCTCCGGCACAGGTCGATCGGCCTTTCTCTTGCTTTCTCTCGCTCTCTCCCCCTACGTCCCCCTCATTTTTAACTCTCCCGTTTTCTCTAATTACCTCCCCTTCTTCTATTCCTTACATCCTCTCTCTCTCTCTCTCTCTCTCTCTCTCTCTCTCTCTCTCTCTCTCTCTCTCTCTCTCTCTCTCTCTCTCTCTCTCTCTCTCTCTTTCTCTCTCATGCAGTTTCTCGTTTACCTTTCCATTACTCCTCTCATTCTCTCTTCGTTTTCGCTTTTCCACCCGCTATCTCCCCATTTATTGCATCCCTATCCCCCTCTCATACATCTTTCATCCCCTTTATTGAGGTATTCTTCCTTTTCGCAACTCCCTTCCCCTTTTCTCTATTAGTCTTTTGTCCATTGTTTCAGTTCTCCCACTCTTGCAGTATTCTCCTTTATTACAGCACTCCTTTCCTCTTCTCTTGCCTTTTATCCCCCTTTTTAACTTTCTCCAATTCTTTTTAACCCCCTCTATCCTTTCCAGTCTTAACTCCTCCAATCTTATCTGCTCTCCTAGCCACGCTTTCTTTACTACTCCCTCTGTTTTCCCATTCTTTATTTATTTCTCCCTCTGCCTCTCCCCTCACCTTGATAAACACGGCCAACCTAAAACCAACCAAACGAAAACAAGCGAAAAATCGAGTCCTCAGTACTTCTATCTCTGGGCCTGATCCTGAATGATGGTGTCGGATACCTTATTTTATTATTTTTTTGGTCTTTTATGCATACTAACTAATTTCCACCTCCCCCTTCTCTTGCTAGATACCCGTTCAGTAGCTAGTAGATCACTCACTAGCACTCAGGTAAGTGTCTGCATGGCTAGTGAATGTAATGGAAACTTTTCCCCCCTTACATATCTTTTTTATTATGAATCCGCACAAGTAATCGCATGGCTGACTTTATATGTATATATATACAGTGGATTGTTTCTCTGTATCTGTCTAAATATTTATGTTCAAACTCTGGTTGATGTTCAAACTGCATGCTAGACAGACAGCATGAATTGTCTTGTTAAAACTCTTCGTTTTATCTCGTTATCGATGCTGGCGGCTGTTGTTATCGTAGATGTTGTAGGGTTGTCCGTGGTTTGCTTACCTTACTGTTGTTGTTTTATTTTTTTCCCTTGTATATTTTTTTTTTTTTGCCTCTTGTAGACCAGCGTTGATTAATGTAAACATAACGCTGTTTGCACCCACGAATATATGACTGATCTTTGGTTTACATTTACATCCCGGATGTTTGGTCACACTTCTTGAACCTGCCCATCATCTCACATCACATAAACGATCGTTTGTCGTTGCACATTTTGCCGCAAACGCTCGTTTAGTGTCGCACATTTTGACGCAAACGTTCGTTTAGTATCGCACTATCTAATACAAACGTGTCTGTTGTCGCACTCAAACGTTCGTGTGTCGTCACGTTTTATTGACGCATTCACTCGTTTGACGTTGCTTTCTTGCCACAAAACGACAGTTTGTGGTTACACTTTGGCACAAACAATCGTCTGTGGTCACATATATTCTCACACAAACGATAATTTGTCGTCGATTTGTCCATCACATACGTACGTTTTTCTACTTTTTAACACAACGTTTGCCATTACAGCACCTGCCAAAGCTTACCCCCCAAAAAAATTTAAAAAAAAAAAAAAAAAAAAAAGGGATTGTCGCTAAAGCATTTTCTCTCAATGTTTTATTAACGTGTTTTTGCAGCCCAAGAAGTGAGGGAGAACATCCGAGAGGTATCACAAGTATAGTAACTTAGGTATGATGTTGTCCCGGTACTACTCCCAGACGCGGTCCAGTGGTACACATTCCAGCCCCGGTACTCATCATGTACCTCTCTCCCGCCTTACCCACTTCCCCATTGTTTTGAGCAGCTATACCCTCCCTCCACGTACTCCTGAATCCCTTTTTTCATTCCTTGGTGGATTTTGGTTGCACGACTCGTCAGCCACCACCAAATGGCTTCACAAATTAGCTGAATTGTTAACACCTATCTAAAGTAGCCCTGCGTAGCCTTTTAGATATAAAATACTAGCTACTAGCTTCAGAATCAGTTGGTATTCAGCGTAGCTGCCTTTGTGACCTAGTTTGTACAGAATAGTAGCACAAAGCTGTAGAATACCATTAAATATAGCAATTAAAATGTTTTATTATGTATTTAAAAGTGTATTAGTTTTTGCTACACTCTTCATAAATTTATCCTAGACATTTTGGAGGTATATTTGATCTATGCTTTTTTTTTCCTGAGCCGTCACAAGAGTTTTGACTTGCATTGCCTAGCCGGGTCTTCGCTTGTGCTCACTACTCTTCTGAAATAAATCGATCTTAATTCAGCTTCTAAATTACTATTATACTAACCTGTGTGGGTCATTAAGCTCATCTAAATAATAGTTAATTGTAGTATCAAATATATTTAGGTTGAAAATTGAGTAATTATTATATTCAAAGGAAACCACTCAGTACCGTAACTGGAACAATACATAACCAACACACAGGAGAGATAGGAACTTTTTAAGACGACGTTTCATTCAGACTTGGACCATTTACAAAGTCACAGTGTGACTTTGTAAATGGTCCAAGTAAAACCGAAACGTCGACGTAAGCTCCTCTGTGCTATGTGCTGGTTATTTGTGTGTTATTTTCAAAGGGAAGCGGTAAATTCGTACGATTCATACAGCACTTGGGGAATGGGTGATAATGAAATTTGATCTAAGGAAGAGGAGGATAACACCTGTTCTTTAGATTAAGATCGTTTACACCAACATTAAGGAACTCCTTTGAAAGATTATTAAGATGCAAATAACATTAGACTGCATTGCATCACCAGTTATACTCTGTGTATTTCAGAAAGTTTCTGAGTGCAGAATTAATGAAATTGCCCAAGAGATGAGTAGTGATTACTTCTTAGCCTGACATGACATCTTAAAAACTTTTATAGATCTTTTATATATCAGCAGTTAATGCTTAAGAAATTAATAATCATATAAATATTTAAGATAAAATAATCATTTCTTGAAGGCAGGATGTTAACTATATTATAATCACTGGGCATTAAGTGTGACCACTGTAGTCAGTGAATGGCTCGAACGAGCATATTTTTTCCTTCAATTTTTACGAATCTATTGGAAAAGGTGCCAGCTATCTAATTAGTATCTGTTAGAAGACCTTGTCCAATGCTAACTTTTTTGTAGAGTTGATTTGATTGGTTGTATGTGACAAGAAATGTGCCCCAGGAGTGAGAGGCATCATTCACGAAGCAAGCAGAGTTGCTAAACAGTGCATGAAGACGACGCATGGATCCTCCTTAATCCTAGACCTTGGTTTGGTTTTCTGGCTTGTATAGCAGCTCTTCCATCGTATAGCTCCTTCACTTTTTCATCTTTCCCACTGAAATGACACGTAAATAATCTCTCACACAGTCTTTGATCTAAATGGTGTGAAAACCAAAGTGGTTCTGAGTGTCTAGATCCCTGTTCGAGTGCCAACTTCTAACGCCTGCGCAGAAGAGCAGCGGCGCAGGCTATTTGGCGCATGTTTATCTCGCACATCTCCCCCATGTAGCTTAGAAAAAACACGCTGGCAGTTGTATAATGCTATTTGAAGTACATTAAGAATCATATGTTTTTTTAGGATAATTCAAAATTCATTCTTTTTTTGCTCTTTCCCCAGGATATGAAGGGGGGCCCGGGGGCCCTGGGGGACCACCACCAAGACCACGGCATCACCAGCAGCAGCAGCAACGTGGCGGAGAGAGGTGGTAGGTCAGTCTCCAGAGAGAGAGGCATCTCCAAGACAGCAGCCACTCCTTCAGGAGCAACTTTCACCAACACCACTTCGTCAGCGGGAAGTACGGCCACTGCAGCCGCTTCTCGAGCTAAGCTCAATGGGCTCGATCTTCTGGACGAAGACGTAGACAACGGACCAGCCATTTCTTCAGCAGACTTGGACCAATTGATGGAAGACTTCGATCTAAACGATCCCCTTGAAGAGGATCCATCAACCACAAAACCTGAACCTGCCACTGCAGCCACCAAAGAAGAAGAGAAAATAGAGGAGAAACCAGCTGGTCTCGCTGGTGCTCTGCCTGGCGGCTTAGGGGCTGGACTTTCCGGGATTCCTAACCCAATGGGTGAAGGAAACTTGATGGGAAAACTTGGCGACTTAGCCTCACAAAATCCTGTCACTGATGTGATGTCTAAAGGAAAAGATTTCCTCTTTAAGAAATTTGGGCTATGAAAGCCAGCAGTGTATAGTCTGCTAACTTTTTCTGTGCGGCGTGAACAATTGCATTTTTTCTTGTTCATGGTATATCTTGAATGTTGATGGCAACCCAACCTGCTGTCTGTGTACCAAAAAGGACAAAGAACATGTCCACTTTCAAAGTGCCGAAAAAAAGGTAATCCTCTTATACATCTTCCCCCCCCCCCCCTCCCCTTTCCCAAGTTTATGCAAAATAAACTTATCCTTCGTTTTGTATCATCACAACAATAGCCTATGATCGCTATTTTGTATCCCTCTCGGCGGCATTGCCTGTGTACGGTGTTTCTTGACCAGTGTTTCTACTAATCGCTCTGAACTCCAGGGAGGTCTAAGAGTTCAAATTCAAGGGTCTGCACTTATAAACAATGTGAAACGGTAAAACCAAGTGGGTCATTTAACGCAAGGCGTAGTGGAGGCTTGATCCTCCGTTCACATTACAGAAAACTTGTAATAACCAGAAAAAAGACCATTTATTTTGAACTCTACCACCCGTAGGATGATTCTCTCCCTATCTGACAAGAGCTTACCGCATGCACAGTCGAGTCTCCCTGTTTAAGCTCAAGGTTTTTATAAATAATTTCTTGCTCTATGGTTTACACAAGTTTCATAATAAACAGTGATGGCTGACGGCGTCATAATAGGGGATTTTTTTTCAGGAACTTAACATAATATTTATATGTACGAAAAATGTTCCATGACTTGTGGATCCCTTTTGGCGTCTTATATATAGTGAATATTGTGTTTATATCTAGTCAGTCAGCCAGCCAGACGGTTAGTGTGTAAATTTCCATACATTGAGCCGCCTTACCACTGAGTCTACAACCAAAGACAAACCATTCTTTCTCTCTCTCCTAAGGAAAGTGAGTATTCTCTATTTTCCATAAATACAATTTCTACATATCGATAATCTCTTTCTTGTGAGGGATTTTCTCAGATTAGTGAGAGTAAGACACTTTCTTTCAGAATTATACTTTCATTCTATTGGTTATGTGTTACGTGTCCTCAAGACATCACCAAGCTGCACCAGGACCCTCTCCGGCGGCCTTGTCATTGTTGTCATTAATGTGAAGTGGATAGTCTGTGTGGGACATTCAGCACAAGTAGTGGTGGAGGCTCGATCCTCCGCCTACTAATTGCGAGACAGACACAGCCTTATAGAGGAAAATTGCTTAAGCCAATATATGTCATTTTTCACAAATAATTTTCACACCAGCTGTATGAAAAAAATGCATAAGCAAAATTGTGGCAGGTCATTACTGAGAATGTTGCTGTGGCAGTTGTTACAATACTTGTCTCTCTAGAACTTCCCCAAACTTTGACAAGGAAACTTAAGAAGACATCCGGTCCATCCTGGATTGTATCTCTCCATCCTGAAATTTCTCTAAACGCAGCTCTTTCAAGACGAGGTGTCTCAGACCTTGCCTACTCTGGGTAAACAATCAGAATAACGAGTCCAGGTGACGAGCCAGCGGTCACTACTATGGCCCACTATATACGGCTTTTGCATACCGTATTCGCATCTATGTCACCGTTATGAAGAAGTGCTTGTCAGTGGTGGTTTCAGGACAAACGTCACTACTCCGTCGTCATATTACAAAGACACATGATGAATACAACAATAGCATTAACAGCAACAAATACAATACTACTACTACTACTATTACCACCACCAACAGTAATACCATCAACAATAACTACAACACTAGCAACGCCACAACCATCAACAATAACACCACAAAGAAAACACCATACCCTTCTATATCTCTGCTGATCTTGGTTTACAGCATCTCTCGACTTTTTCTAATTTTTACAGTTCTTACTACAGTTCTTACTACAGTTCTTACTACAGTTCTTACTACAGTGCAACGAACCTTCATGTTGGAGGGAGGAAAGGGTGCCTTGGTCCTGGCAGAGCTCTTGTGCCAATGAATTGGAGCTACTGTACACTCCGAATTAAACCTCATTGTATTTCATTACCTCAGAGGCTGTATTACCTCTACTGGTTTAAAGCTTTTCAAGATTAATGATCATAAGAGCTTAAAATTAACAATAAGAACTAATAATAATACCAAAAATTAATATAAAAATAAAATATAAAAAGTATCGTCCTACAGCGGGTATTGTCTTATTACGATACCCCAAGGGAAAGGTATCTCCAGTTCCTTGCATCAAGAGCCCCTTTTCTGGCATCAGGGCTCTATAAGGGTTTAGTTTAAATGCACTTAGATGCTCAAAAATCTCAACAAATTCAAAGGATCACACACACACACGATGTAGTGGAGGCAGGATCCATTCATAGCTTTAAGAAGAGGTATGATAAAGCTCATGGCGTAGGGAGAGTGACCCAGTAGCGGCCAGTGAAGCTGCGGGGCCAGGAGCTATGACTCGACCCCTGTAACCACAACTAGGTGAGAGCACACACATATACATACACACTTTTTGAACATTTAGAGAGCACTATATTCGTCAGAGAATACAATATAGGAGCAATAATGACACACAGAATGACAAAGGTAAGAGTGAAAGACCTGGAGGACCAGACTATATGGAGGCTTTCAATACAGTAACACGGAGAAAGTTGCTTAGCAAAATGGACGAGGAAAGTAATTAATATGGATAGAGAGAAGAAAAATATGAAGTTATGAGACAGGAAGCATCAAGATGAGAAAGAGTAATGGATCAGTGAAGGATATTGGTTAAAAACAACCTTGACTGAAACTATTCACTGCTCAAATAGAGAGAAACGTTTTGACTTCGTTTCGGTCCAAGTCGCGACAGTCTAGGACGGAGTGAAACGTCGTCTAAAAACTATCGCCAATGTGTGGATTAGTTCTGTTTCCATTAAATATTAATGAATTAAAAGAAAATTAACTTGTATTGTTTGTGATTGAATCCAAGATAATAATAATACAATCTTTAAATAATTAAGAAAAGGCCTCGGGAAGACATGGTCAGACTTCAGGAATTGTTAATTAAATGGCTACGAAATTTACCGGAGAAAATAGAAAGTTACGAAGCTGGGAAACGTGGACACGAAACCTAAGATATATTACCATTTGTTTAGATGAGGGGACTCGGAGGCAGTAAAAGGAGAGGTATTGAGATTATCCAGAACCTGTTCTTTAAATCACTTATGTCATCAAAAGCACTGGCTAACCTTGTAAACAATGGCATCTAGAAACCTTGGAAAAAAGTATTAAAATCTCTTTACCTAATATGTAAAAAAGACTGATTCATTCCATAGACGTTCTTAATCCAAAAATATTTCCGAGTATAAAGTTGCGGCTTTACAAGTGCATAAACTGTCACTAAAATAGGAAAGGAAAAGTGCTTTGACTTAGGTCGTCCACCACTGATAATAAACAGCTAAAAACAACACTCGAGAGGAAATATTACAGTTCTAAGAAATTCACGCAAATGCTAATGAAACCAATTTAAAATCTGCAACAAATAACGAAAATTTATTAATATAAAAAAAATACATTAAACTTTTTAATTTATGGTACCTCAAAGGCAATCTTTCAATTGCAAGAATGCGTTAATTCGTTAAGGATCCCACAGTGCCTGGAGGAAGTGATTTGATCTCTTGAGTGCATCTTAGATTAGATGGATCAAGGGTCCTTTACCAACATCAAGGCCCTTTTCCTTGAAGGTTCAATTTGTCATCGATACTCCTCAAAGCAAAAGGAAAATAAACCCATTTTAAAACGTATTAATTTTCTATAATTTTTTTTTTTTTTTGAGATATCTCTGACCTTATACACACACAATATATTCTCTTATAAGCTATAGATCCGGAGCACAATAGAAGTGTAATTTTTTTTTTTATAAGCTTTGTATGTTTATTGCGATATACGTTTTAATGTACTTGTGAGCTCTGTGAGTTTCATATATTCATGGAGAAGTGTTAAGTTGTTTCGGGTCAAGTATCGTATGTGAGCGTCGGAGAATTCTTAGAAAGTTTATAAGATTCTGTGAGATTGTAAATTCTGTGTGAATTTGTTGAGATATTGAGGTTTTTTTTGTATAAATATACAGGTCTATGAAGTTCTTTTTGGGCACCCACGAGAGATGAGCTCCGTGAATCTCTCTCTCTCTCTCTCTCTCTCTCTAGTGGTCTCTCCTGAAAGATCATGGCTCATGTGTGATCTTTCTTAATTTACACTTGACTCAGAACCTGAGGAACTTAGCAGTAACTGCTGTCATAATATACCATTACATCTAATTTTACCGTAACAGATGCTACTGTTACTACCCTAACAGATACCACTACCTTAACAGAACAAGCAGCCTAACAGATTATACTATCATTAATAGTTAAATATATATTACTTTCATAACAATAACAAAAATTATATTTATTATTTAATGATATCTATTTCAGCTATAACTACTACCATTATTACTACTACCATCACATCTACTACACATATTACAAGTACACACACTACAGCTACTGATACTTCAGCCACAATAACCACCACATCTGCTCTTACTACCACCACCATCGCAACATGTACCTACTATATGTATCTCTATAACATTTACTACAACATCTACCACCACATCTATAAAAAAATACGAATCTTATTACTCCCACAACATCTGCCACCATTACTACTAATACTAGTACACGCACATCTACCACCATTACGACTACTAATTACAACAACAATTTCCAATACATCTACCACCATTACGACTACAATTACATTTATTAATATTACTACACGCACATCTGCCACCATTACTACCACTATTCTCCCACTAATCTCTACGTCTGGTGTTCCTCTGGGTCCTTCTTCCTCGTTATTCATAAAGTTCTTGTACAATATGCATTTCAGTCGTTGTATAATATTGTAAATATCAAGGCATGACTTACAATAAAACATCCTATATCTCGCCAGTTTTACTAACCAACATTATTAGTACGATTATTGATGCAATTAGCCAACATTATTACAAGTATTACGATTATTGATGCAATTAACCAACATTACTACCAGTATTACGATTATTGATGCAATTAACCAACATTTCATTATTACGATTATTGATGCATTATTGATATTATTCTTGCTATTATATTTATCACCACCAATATAAACAATAAAACGTATATACAATAATAAAATTACTATATTTCTGTTATTGCAATTAATAATATAAAATAATGAAATATAAATAATTATTACATAATATTTATGTTTATCTTAATGCTGTTAAAATGATAATTATAATAGGAAGCAATCAGAGCTGATCCGAGGAAGTGGAGGGTAGCTGCAACTTCTCGGATCAAGAACCCTTTACCAGAAGGGTTCACACACACAACATATTGAACATAACCTATAACTGAAATTTGGGGTCCAAATTCTTGGATCAAGAGCCTCTCAGCAGGAAGGAGTAATGGAAGGTATATCTATCTGAACCGAGGAAGGAAAAGATAGCTCCAATTTCTTGGATCTTGAGGACATTTATGGGGCAAAGTTTAGTTATGTAGAGATTCTTGACCCCCGATGGAAACAAGTCACAGAATTTTTTTGGTGATATTCTGGTGGGTATTTTACATATATGTTACTATGAGTAATAACTGTACTTGTGTGTTCCTGTACCCAAATTAACTCAATTATTATAAGCTACACAGAGTGGAAGACAATATAATAATGCTCGAGGAACTCCTTTCAGCAACCTGTCTTTCTTCACAACTCTAAGTCAAGTGAACACACAATTTATTACAAGAAATAGAACGAAACTAGTTCTGCATATATATATATATATATATATATATATATATATATATATATATATATATATATATATATATATATATGCTAGGAATTCGCAAGAGCAGGCGAAATATTCACAAACACTGATCTCTGGCCGACGGAGACTCGAACCTACGAACCTCATGACAAGGTACGCAGTGCTTTACCGACCGTACCACACTGGTCCAATACCTTGGCATCCAGCTTTCGCTAGACGTTATTCCAAGGCAGCCAGCTTTCAGGCAGGAAGGCTTACAGCTTTTCATCTCATCCCCTGCATGCATCGACACAACTAGAGATTTTTACAATGCTAGGAATTCGCAAGAGCAGGCGAAATATTCACAAACACTGATCTCTGGCCGACGGAGACTCGAACCTACGAACCTCATGACAAGGTAAAGCACTGCGTACCTTGTCATGAGGTTCGTAGGTTCGAGTCTCCGTCGGCCAAGATCAGTGTTTATATATATATATATATATGCAAAAAGATCACAGTAAACAGGTGATATCAAAATATGCAAGACAACCACTATGAAAAAATAGAAGAATTCCAAGCGCTTTCGTGACTACTCACACTATTTTTCATAGTGGTTGTCTTGCATATATATATATATATATATATATATATATATATATATATATATATATATACAATTTTCACCAGAGGTGGACCCCATCATATATATTTATTACACACACATACACATTAACTTTATAAGTGAAGTGCTTGAAGGTGATGCACCTGCGTTGCTTCTACATTATTCTCAAATTATCAGGATCCTGGGGCGCAGTAGTGTAGCTCAACTATCATCCTCGACCCCTTCAAAGTGTGACCCAACATACTGTCCACATGTCAAAACCATGCCCCACACTACTCCACTACCACCTCCCCCACCACTCACAGCATCCACGCCATCTCTTCCTCTCGTACAATCAGCATCATCCTGGAGACAAGGATCCCGTGTTAGTGATCAGGGAGAGATGAGGATTCCTAAACTTTATAACGAGTCTACACAATGGGATTTGTGTTTCCCCTTCTTCCGGAGTTTGCTGGATAATCTGATCTTCGGGGAAGAGAGAACTGCAGTGATTTTTGCGTGTATCGGAGGGCTCAGAAATGTGAGATAGGGAGGAAGGAGAAAGAGAAGATAGTATGGAGATGTGTAAGTATGAGATGGAAGGAGAGATAAGGAGCGAGAAATTGGTTAGGAAGAAAAATGCAGACAAGGGAAGAGTAGGGAGAGAGAGAGAGAGGGGGGGGGGAAGAAGTAGAGAGAAGAGATGAGAAGATATCCCAAAGTCTATGAAGTATAAGCAGGAGAGGTAGTTGGCCAGCTGTGGGGGCGTCCTTCACAACCATCATTATCTGCTGATCGAGCCCCTATATATACATCCTTGCAACTTCAGGGAAATGAGTTAAAGAAGCAAACCAAGCCGGGGTAGGTAGAGTACATTGGGAATCACGAGTACAAGTGAACAGAGAACGAACTCTACATCACTGGGGGCCCTACCAGTGTCCCACCACACTAACGTGTAGTTCTACCACGGCGCACACCACAGTGTGACCCAAACATCATCCCACAGCCCTACCAAAGTGTAACCCACTACTATACTTCAGTATTCATTTTGACCCGGCCCCGGTCTTGTCCATGAGATGACCCAGCCTACTATACTGTCCACCACATGTCACAACAATGTACCTCACCACTCCAACACTGTCCCCATCCCTCAACACAGCCTCCCCGTCTCTTCTCGTACAATCAGCTTCATCCTAGAGACAAGGATCCAGTGTTAGTGATCAGGGAGGGGAAAGAGAGGATCCCAAAACTCTATATCTAGTCAACACAATGGGATTTGTGTTTACCCTTCTTCTGGAGTTTGCTGTATAATATAATCTTCGGGAAAGGGCGAACCGCGGTGATTTTTGCGTGTACCTGAGGGCTCAGAACTGTGAGACGGGGAGGAAATAGAATGAGAAGAGGAATAAAGTGTGGAGCTGGGAGAGAATGGGATGGAAGGAGAGGCAAGAAGAAGCGAGCATCGGGCTGAGAAGAAAAATACAGATAAAAGGCAAGGAAAAAGTAGAATGAAAGAGTGGGATAAGAAGAGGAGAGGCGATAACCAGACGCGATACAAAAATTGAAACTTCACTAAAGTTAAGTAATTCTAGATTAGTGAATAAGCAAGGAACTTGACAGTCCGGAAGCGGCCTTTATAACCATTATGTTCCGGCGGTCGAACCCACGTTCAGACAACCTTTCCTTTCGAACCCACGTTCAGACAACCTTTCCTTTTATACTGAAAATGAGTTGAATATTTTTATTTGCCTTTTATTTACATTATTTTTTTAATAAGAGAGAGAGGAAGGGGGGGGGGAGCCGCACTGGTCAAATTGGAAAGGATTCTCGTCTTGTATAGTTATTATAATCAAAACCAAACACTAAACCCACTAGGGTCATACAGTCTTGTATAGTTAAGATTTGTTCGGATTTTTAACCCAGAGGGTTAACAAACCCAGGATAACCCAAGAGAGTCAGTGCGTCATCGAGGACTGTCATATTTCCATTGTGGTCCTTCACTCTTGTCCCCCAGGATGCAACCCACACCAGTCGACTAACACCCAGGTACCTACTTACTGCTAGGTAAACAAGGATAGCAGGTGTTAGGAAACACGTTCAGTATTTCCACCCGTGTCGGGGATCGAACCACAGTGCGTGAGGCGAGAGTGTTGCCAACCAAGCCACGGGACAGCATTCCTCAACATATCAAGTAATTCAATATCAGAAACAATATTCATGGTGCTAAACCCATAGGGGTTACCCAATGATTGAGGAACGGGACTTAATCAGGTCTGATCCGAGAAATGGATCAATACACTTTACAAGAGGAAGCATCTTCCATTTTCACCGATGCAAAATAAGTACAGAAAGGTGGTCCTTATTTTTTCCAGACCCATAATAAAGGGCCATTCTAAGGTACAATGTGTATAAAGGCGTAGTATCCATCCTTGTATACAGTAGCAGTTCCCATACAGGTGTGATCTCCCTCTGTGTACATTATTGTGGTTCCCATCGTCATACAGAGGCTTGGTCTCCCTCCTTGTATACAGTCGTGATCACCATCCAGGGACACTGTAGTTAAGGTGGGAGGGAATAAGGATAATTAGGCTGGATTAATTAGCTTGTCCTTGGAGCCGTGATACGCCTGACACTTGCTACGTTCTTCGTAAACTTAGATTATTTTAATCGATAATGGTGAAACATTTTTTTAAAATTTTGCATCCAGCTGATTTTCGAAGACTTCCTTAAACAAATTTCCCTCTGCTTATTCCCCAGGTATGACCCTTACATTTTTAGATCATATTCACCGATCCGGCTTTTTTGGCACACGTCTGCCACACCAGGCTACTCTCAACATAATAATAATAGTAATTATATCTTTATTTCTACAAGTACATGTACAAAGTATACAGACTACTGACATTAGTGACATACTACTATATAGAATGCCGCTTGTTATGCAGAGCATTTCGGACAAATTAGGTCACTTTTGTCCCCAGGATGCGACCCTCACCAGTCGACTAACACCTAGGTACCCATTTTTACTTATGGGTGAACATGGACTACCAGTGTAAGGAAACACGCCCAATGTTTCCACTCTCTGCCGGGAATCGAACCCGGACACCTCACCGTGTGAAGCAAGAGCTTTCGCCACCAGGCCACGGGTTACCACTGGTTTCATGTATATACTATATAACAGTTGTAACACTTCTGTTCGCCTCCCAACATCATCACTACCCTAGAAACATCTCCATTAACATCTTCATGACCCGTACAAGTTCAGCGCAAATTATGAATTTAGTAATGAAAGAATCAGTGAACGTCAAACCCCGCATTAACACTCCTAACCTCATAGCATGACCGTTCACCTAGCAACACTACGAATCATTTATCAGTATAAAAACACTTCTACATACCTGGCATCTCAATCACAACCCTTTCAACAGATCTGTTTACTTCACATATCTTCGTCTGGTGCCTCGGCCTCTTCCTCTGTTCCCTCACTGCTGCTCTTCTTCTTGCCCTTCCCAAACGATGGCACTACCAGAGACATCTGATGTTCTATTTCACGCCGAAAACATAATCTAAATGTTGAGATGTCTTCTCGAAATCTTATATTTCGTTTAAAATGGGTTGGAACGATTCCAACCGGGACCGCGGAGAGGCCCAGCTCCTCGTTAGTCTCCGTGAAGTTGAGAATTCCCTGATAAGAAGACGTGAAACTCAGGCAGTTTAACACACCAATGGTCGTGATGTCATGTGCAACGTATTATTGACGCCATCTAGCGGCGTCGATAAAATTTACAAGAAGGTTTTAAGTTGAAGAAAATGGATTTATATATATATTGTTTGGGAGTGAAGGAAGACATGAGAGATGTTTTGGGGAAGAAATGAGTGTTGATGCCCTGCTTTAACTAATTCTCACACCACGATTCCTGACGAAATCACTTTAGTAGTATAATTTTTTTTAGTGTTACAATGTTAGCAGTATAGTTGTAATGGTACTGGTGCTGTGGTACTGGTGCTGTGGTACAGGTATTATGGTATTGCAGATTGTTCCTAGGAACTGTAAGAGATGCTTTGCTATTTAACTCGTATTCTTTAGTTGAATTGGGGCGCTACTTATACCCAAGGAGACTGATTTCGGGGTATTCCATGTTTGAGTGTTTGATTACCCATTTAGATTGCTCAAGACTGAGTCCTGTTTCCTGACAAACCTTACCTAAGTTTTACTTATGTTTCCCTATCTTCGAAACGTCTGTTCATCTTCTCATTGTGGGCTGTGGAGTTCATGATGACGAGCCTTCCACCTTAGCCTATAGTGGTGATATAAATGAAAGGATGGTCAGCTAAGTTTTTAATATCTATGATATATCTACGGGGAATAATGGTTTTGGAGAACTCCCAGAAGCAGACTGAAGTTAGGAAACAACTTATCAACACTACCAGCACCGTTCTACGAAACTCTGAGTCTCTTACCATCTCCTAGGTATTAGCAAAGTTCATCCAGCCTGAAAACGACAGCCATCACCTGAAGCCTCACCCCATTCGCCAGTGACCAAGTAATTTCTTCTCCAGCTATGCTGAAGCGAAACCCCTGAAGCTCCTGTTGATTATAAATCTTCCCAGGAATACTTGACGATATCCTCATTATCTTAGTGAAGTCTCGACTCAGGTTGACAGATTTTAACACTATGTAACCCATCCTGTGTGATGGAATGTGACACGGAAACAAAGTTACCTTTTATTCCCACTATGGAACTATCACTACACAACAGTCGTCAGGCGACGTGTGTTAAGCAGACGACAGAAGACGTTGCCAAGAGCGTTATCTCTTCTCATTACATACACCCAGGAATAGGGTAGCAGTACATTATTGATGTATCCCATCTTACTAAATGTAAACTACTTAATCGACACGACTATGCTATACTCGCTACACCTCGCGGATCTCTCCCCAGCCACTATACAACCTCACGTTGTACTCCTCTTTCTATGAAGTGATCAAGTCTCTGGCATTACCACAAAACCTGTACCAGCATCTTGCCTCATTATCATCATATTATCGATACGTATTACTATTTTACACAGCTTCGGAGATGGACTTGTAATCGAGCTGCGATACGAATAAAGTTCAGAGCCTGGAGGTAGACAGTTGTAACAGTGGACCATCTACTCCGCTTCTAGCATTCACAATCACAGTGGAATCGGGTGGGGAAGTCGAGTGGGTCGATGGGGGACTCGAGTCCGCGTTCTTTGCCTTGCGGAGTCCGACGCTCTACCAATTCGGCCACGGGGGTATGATCAGATAGGAAATTACTCCTAAATAAAAAAAATAGTAGTAGACGCTTTTAACATGTGATACGAAAATACCTCCTAGCCTGGTAATAGATGCTTATAAAAAAATTGCCTTTCGATCATGAAACGTTTTATCCATTGTGGCTTTATCAGTGAGTGAAACATTGTATAAAAATACACATACGCAATTTGTGAGAATTTTTTGTCACGTCTCGCTCACCCAATTTGTCAATACAATGATTGATAAGTCTCGTGGTGAGCGGAACTCACACTAATTAAACTTTCTCATAAATTGTATTTGTCTGCTTTTATATATTTGCCGGAATTATCTATACCCTGATTTGGTAAAAACCTTGTTTAGATAAAACCCTCTGGTTTAAAAAAAAAGACGCGTGATCGAACACAAGGATATATTAATTAGAATTACTGTAATAAATATACTATAGAGTTTGCTTACGTAAATGTATTTTCAAAGCCATTTATCAGTATTATTTACAAAGGTTTATACCAAATATTTTTTTTACATAAGTGTACTTCAACTATTTACAAAAATACAATAATACAATAATACAAGCTTATTTTCCTAGGGATACAGCTGTATATCAGACTGCTAAAAAATAGATTTCATCATACAAGAAAAAATCCTAATTGTATAATTCATTTCAGCTTTCAGTCATTATTTCACATAGCTCCCAGCCTTTAAATTCAATAGTATAAAGAATCACTACTGCATAATGCAATCAGCGCAACAAAGCGAGCATAAACACATCCAAGGCATAACATTGTGAGACAATATTTAATCAGTTGCATCTGGTAGGGGCAAGTAAGTGCGCTGTGAGAATTAAATGACCCCCTTAAATAATCTCTAATGGTCGGCGTGCACGTGAAACAACATTAAACCCTGAACCCAATGGCAATATTCTAAGGACGATACAACATACAAAAGAGACATGTTGACTGGAAACCCAGGCAGCGGTGATTAACACTGTTTAATAGATACTGTTGAGACGGGAGGGAGACGAGTATGCAACAATTCACCTTCTGAACTGGGAAATAACTACCCAAGGGAGGGTTGTAACCCAGTGGATAACGCATTAGCTTGCTAGTTTTACGTTGCAACCCAATGGATAGCGCACTGGCTTGCTAGTTTTATGTTCTAACCCAGTAGATAGGGAAGTGGCTTCTAGTTTTGGGTTGTAACACAGTGGATAGCGCATTGGACTGCTAGTTTTAGGTTGTAACCAAGTAGATAGCACACTGGACCGCTAGTTTTAGGTTATAGCTCAGTGGATAGTGCACTGGTCTGCTAGTTTGAGGTTATAGCCCAGTGGATAGCGCACTGGCCTACTATTTTTAAGACCGGTTTGCCATGGATTCGAACACTTCGTTTAGTGAGATGTCTTGATGATGAATTAGACACTTTTGCAACACTGGGAAGCTTTATTGTGGAAACGTTTCGCCCGCCAGTGAGAGTTAGATCAAAGTTCTTGGTCGGCCACACTACAGGGTACTCAACGTCCTATTCAATGACCTTATGGTTCCAGACAGATGGCAAGAATTCTTGACTAGACCTCCAAAACAGATTTCACATCAGGTAGTTTGCGAGTTATCGGGTGAGACCAAGAGATAGACCTCAACCTTGCAGGATTCTTAGACAACTGGACGCAAACGCGCACACAAAACAGAAGTGCCTGTTGACAAGTACCTCTATCAACCAGTAACTAGCACACAAGCACAGAGGGCCGAGGACATTTTGAAATGGATTTTTTTTTTACAATACCGAGCGCTAGTTTAGTAATTTTATTTGATGTCCAAACTGAAAAAGAATTTAATAATATGTATTTTGTATGACATTCAAAACTGCAAAAGAATTCACTATAGTGCATTTCATACAAAGTTGAATTATACGACTAAAATTGGTTCGTCAGAAGGCTGAAGGTATATTGACTTACAGATAAAATTTGTTTGTATAAAAGCAATATTCATTTAGCGCTATAAGGTTGAAAGTGCTACAGCAACGTATGGGATACAATTTCGTAACTTTGAACACGAGTATATTTACTCATAAGCATATTTTTAATATTAGTATATTGGCATGAACACCGAGAAGTGCATAACTCTGTGTATATACACCAAGAGGTATGCAACTCGTAGTATATCCACCGTGAGGTGTGTATATCAGTATATATTCACTGAAACGCGTGCATATCTCTCACTGTATATTCAACGATAAACATTAATCTGGGTATATATACACAGCACATGGTGAGGTGTATATCTCAGCGAATGTCCTTTGCCTCCCAAACCAGTCCAGTACTACCATTGCACCAAACACTTTCTTGCGGTCAACACGGTCCAGCAACTAGTCCCTCTACCTTGTCAACCAACTCTATGCAGCTGGGTTTAGCTCTGGCCCTTTTTCTCCATTCTCTTAATCCCTTCCTCTCACCCACTTATCTTCCTCTTTCCATATCTCCCTTTCACCCACATGGGTCTTACCTGTGAGTCTTCCTTCGTTCGTTACACCAACAGACGCATATTTCTCGGTTTCTATACACAGATATACGTGTATATCTCAGTGTATAAACGCAGGTTTTACTTTAAATACATATTTTAGTGAATAAAGTATTAGTGACTTGTAATGAACAGGTTATGTGAACCCTTAACCACCCTATTAACTATCCCTTTTTTTGTACAAACACAGAATTTAATAATTAATTAATGGGTGTTAAAGTATTCATGGATTGTCGTTATTATTATGGGGAGAGCTAAACCCGCATGCATTATACATGCCTGTGGGGAAGGATGGAAGGTATTCAAGCTTAATTCAGGGAACCGGAGCACAGATCCAATTCCGTAGTTCAAGAGCCCCTCACCAGCGTCAAGGAACCTCCCTTGAGGGTCATGGCTTGTGTACAGGTGATATGTAACCTAACTAACCCAGCGTTGGTGTGTATATTATGGTTGAAACTATTCGGCTACACGGTCATTAAGGCTGTATGTCACATGTACACTGGCAGTGAAGGCCCTTGTTATCCCTAAAATAGGGATTACAGTAAGCTTTCAGCATACCCTTTGACATCCGTGTGCTCGATAAAGATTAAACCCCACGAACGAAACACGTCAACCAATCATTTACTAAAGGATACCTATCAGATTATTATTATTATTACTATCAAAACTAAACGTTGAACCCACAAGGGTCATATAGCCCTGCAGGGATAGGGTGTGCTAACGGTTTAATATGTTTGATCTGAGACTAGCAAACGTGGAGAGTATAACAGAGGTAGAGTTTGTAAGGGCGGTGACGAGTGCTAAAGGAGGTGTAATCAAAGGTTGTGTAATAAATTATACCCGTATAAGAAATATGACTTAAGATGGATTTCAGATACATTTCGAAGTTTTAAAAGGCAAATTTCCGCTTTCAAATGGGCTAAAAGGCCATAAATATTAATAACTCAGTCTTGAGAAGTGACAGCTTCTACCAATCTTGCATAATTAGAGAGGCTGGTATCAAAGATGAGAGTGGATGGCAGGTTTGCGCTTCGTTGCAAACCTGCTTTGAAATGCATCGAAATATTACCATTTTGATCCGAATTATACGAAACTTCTGGGAGGAGTTAAACTGGCATTTCACTGCAGCGTGAAGGTTGAATATCACAAGGTTAACTGCAGCGTTACTTCTTGCAGAGAGAGAGACAGAGACAGAGACAGGGAGGGAGAGAGAGAGAGAGACAGACAGAGAAAGAGAGGTGGATGTTCTTATACTCTACACTTCTCCCATCTTCAAGAGATTTATGTCTCTGGTGGAACTTACACCTTCCTGGAAAAGCATCATCAACTTCTAAAGAGGAACATATGTAATTATTTGCGTCAGGAAACGGCCTCCTGGCAAGAGTTTTAGTCAGGTGATGACCCGTTCATTGAGTCCCTGAACGAGTGTCAACGATGCAGAAGTGGAGGAACTCTTAATAGGATGTTTGTTTATTCTTCAGGGTAAATGATGACTCGGGTTTCTGTCAAGACGGTGACTCTAAGCACAAAGGAAGGTAGGATAGCTGATGGATAAGTTCTGAGAGTGACGTGTACAAAGATAGCTGATGGATAAGTTCTGAGAGTGACGTGTACAAAGATAGCTGATGGATAAGTTCTGAGAGTGACGTGTACAAAGATAGCTGATGGATAAGTTCTGAGAGTGACGTTTACAAAGATAGCTGGTGGATAAGTTCTGAGAGTGACGTGTACAAAGATAGCTGATGGATAAGTTCTGAGAGTGACGTGTACAAAGATAGAGGGTTCGGAGCTGAACGCTTATGAAGGCTAAGGAACTGACCACCACACAATTACTTTAGAATTGATTGATTGATCACCTCATCTCTCTGTACACTGCTTCTGCTGATTCCAATGTCACCTCTGTATTCGACTGAAGAAGCCAGCGTTTCATCAATAAAGATTTAAAAGGTGCTGCGTCTTACTCGTCTATCAGTACGAGTACGAAATGAACACACCAAGACAATTTATGTACTCACAGCCGGTGATGGAATGTGTGTCGGAAGAGACGGCGCTGACTTTGATGTTACTATGTCAGGTGACGATTCATGTTTTTAGAGAACAACAGCTGGTTCTCTTCGTGTTCTCTGCCTACACCAATTGTTCCTGGTTTTGTCTTCCATGCCTGTTCATTGTCTCTTCTTTGTCTGGAAAGGTGTACACTCCGTCATAAATTTATTGGAAACGTTATAGAAACATGAAGACAAATACAGATGGGATGACAAACACTTTTCTAAAAAGTGTACACGGTACCATGAACAAAATTTTCTAACTTAAGGAAAAATCGATGCAAATTCAGAGACACCCTTGGCTAAAAACACACACACGTCCATTTGTTGACAATGACTGGAAGAACTCGTATATTTATCTTAAAAATAATGACATCATTTGAGAGGAACTTATACTTCACTTGAAAGCAAAAGATATTACTGAAAGGAAGTGCACCAATATATCTAGAGAGAGAGAGAGATATCGCTGGATATAAGATTTGGCCACGAGGGTTGAGTTTATTGGGCAGCGCCACTCACGCTCTGAGTGAACATATCCTCGTAAAAAAACAATATATTTTATCGCAAGCAGTTGACACTCCAATGAAACTGCAAAAAGCGCAAAAACAACCACCAGAATCTAGCTAAAAAAAAAAAAAAGATTTGACATCTTACGGTTCCAGTCTTCCTGAACGGCTTTCATTTCCACCCAGATATTCGTTCCTAATATTCTGCGCGCTACGCATTTTTCAGCGCCACGAAACACTTGTCCTGTTTCCTGACGAACCTAACCTAAACCTAACCTAAAACCACGAGCAGGTTGGACATTATTCAAGCGCTAAGGAATCGTCTAAACACCAGACTTTTTGGAGCAGGACTCACACTACAAAGGCAGCCGCCGCAGCACACGAAAAGTAAAAAAAAAAAATCACTAAAATAACACCCCATAATTATCCTACTGAAGCGTCTATTCCAAATTTCACTTGTTTTATATACATTTAGGCTACGACCCTTCATGTCTTTATGCTTGTCATTGACTCCAGATCAAATGCGCTGGAGTTATCCTCCCCTTCCTAAAATTAAATTTGATTATGTATATATGTTATTCAGTTATGACAAGATGAAGAATTAAACACATGGGTGACATCTGGGTGTCTTTATTGTAGACTTACGCCCACCAGTGACTTTATTAATACAAATTCAAGGACATAATTGTAATATAGTAGAGCTATATACGCAAAATTAGGGACTGATTATCTTATCTTTTTGGTATATTGTTCTACTGTCTTCTAATTATGTCTACTGGAGGGCGAAACGTCTACAATAAAGATACCCAGATGTTGCACATGTCTAACTCCTCATCAAATTTGATTATTTTATTTTACAAGTCCTATATAAATTCGAAATTTCCTGAGTTTTCCCAATAACGCATAAAATAGTCAGCCAGGATGCTTGTTCGCGATTAGCGGACGAATAATCCAGGTTTTAATCCACTGAAAGACCACACTGGTTTAGCGACTAAAATAAAAAAATGCCTTTGTCATCTAGCCGACGCCGCGCTCAGTGAGGCCTGAATAAATTTCTCCTTGAAGGCGATCAGTACTTAACTTGTGGCATTCAAGATGTCACCGCTTCCTGGATTCTTGTGAAGCTCTTAATGGAGGGCCAAGGATAAACACGTCTCCAAGAGTCCTCGGCGGATGTGGAAGGTCCTTTACCATGACCCTCATTTAGACTTCAAATAAACATCTGAAAAAGGAGTTTGCGACGTCCAAGGCCTTAAAGGACGTCTCGCCCTAACTTCTGGCTCAGTTCAAAGATACTGAGACTTCTAGAGTTCATCAAAAAATTCGTGGAGGGAAGATGGAAATATTCCGTGTATTTCTTCCCTTTCGACCAACTTTTGAGAATCCAGACGTGTCTAAAGGGAGGAGTTTCTTCTGGTAAACAACTTAGTGTGTGTACTCACCTAGTTGTGGTTGCAGGGGTCGAGTGTCAGCTCCTGGCCCCGCGTGTGTGTGTGTTTCTCTCTCTCCCTCCCTGAAAATTATGCAATCCTACTATGCAGATTTTCACTAATTCATTAGAGACAGGAGAAATGCCAGACTGCAAGGAGACCGTAATTATAGACCAGTGTGCCAATAATGTGTCTTGCACTCCGTATACAAGATGGTAGGGAGGGCATATTGGTTAGGAAAATTGGGAATATTTCGCGACGGTTGTGTGACTAATACAATGATCCTCTCTGTGCAGTTTTTGGCCATCTGACCGAAACCTTCCAATGGCTTACAAGTTTACCAAGTGAAAAGTAAAGATCACATCATAAGATGAGATAATACGTGTTTCAACCCATACAGAAAATATAAGGTAATCCATGGTTGTATCAAAAGATATATATATATAACTGAAGTGAAATGAACACTTGTCAATGCTCTATAATAACTCATATGGAGGCAGAAACTCAGAAGTATAACTGGTCTGCACATTTCGATCCCCTTCTGGGATCCTTTTCAGCACATAAATGCACAAATGCACACACAAGTACACACTACGGAAACTACTCAACGAACGTCTAGAATACATCAAAGTCCTCCCAGACGAACAACAGCGTTAAGTCATAAATCAAAAACATCATAACGACTAATGAATGATGGGTGAGCTGCTACTTCCTAGACTGTAGGAAAGTCTTTGATACTGTAATTCAATGAAGTCTTCTCCATAAACTAAAGAAGTACGCAGAGATAACAGGGGAAAACAAGAATGGGTTAATAATTGCCTGATTGTATTATTATTCACGAAACTCTGAATGTAAATGAAAAGTTAGTTAATATATTTCAATAAACACAGGAAATTAAAATAAGTATATAGTGAATGTAAGTATTAGTTTGTTAGATTTATCTGCCATTTTATGTGTTCCTGAGATACGTAAGACGATCAATTTTGCCCGCGTGCATAATTTAAATTAAGAAAAATGTAATATATTCAGATTTGTTTGTGACTTGATAAAGGCCACGGTGTGGGCGAGACGTTATCAACGAAGGCTCTCATTATACTGCATTTTTGTCTTTTTCCCCAATCATTTGCCTCCACTGAGCGCATAACGCTTCTCGTGTCGTTTAATGAACGACATGAGAAGCTTCTCTAAAGTAAACACTGGGTTTCTGACTCGTGCCTGCAGCTTTCTGGAGGCTGTGTTAGTATTCCACACGGCTGTCACTCTCAACTCCAACGTCCGTAGTCAACTCAAGTCCATTTGCTCCACAACTAAGTAAGGGGACGAAGAATGAACCTAACTTTCTCGTTAACTTAAGCAAGCTTACAACGTCCAAGTTTAAGACACTGTACGTCAGAAAGAATCAAGTTGCCTTTTGTGGGACAACAAAATTTCGCAGCTGCCACATTGATTCACTTCATAGTGATCCTCAGTTTGGAAAATAATCGCTAAGCGACGTTTCGGTCCATCCCGAACAATTATTAAGTCACAAATGAGCGAAAAAAAGTAGCTTTAATAGGGTGGTAATTATTGTTAACAAAGCGATCATATCTCACCAAGGTAGGGCGATGCAAAGAAGAGAACACATCCACCATAGTTCGCTCAGTTGCTATCTTGTATGAAGTACGCGAACGTTCAATATTTAGATGATCCTATGAACCGAGTGCTAAACCCAGAGGGGTCATGCATCTGAGAAATGGAAGGTAAGTTTGATCTATCGAAGAGGGTAGCTGCAATTTATGATATCTGGAGATGATAACCCTCATGGTACCCCACATGAAGTACCAGACACTAGCAGATTGCACAGTGGCACCCTATCGAGGGTTGACAGAACGATCAATATGCACCTGCCGTCTTCACTCATGTCAGATCTGACACTCTGCACCCTCAGTTTTCATTCGGCTTTCTTCCTCTCTTCAAGGGATGGAAGATCTGGCCTTCAACACCTCCAGTTTTCACTCACTTTTACTTTTGTTCTTAAAATATGGTTGATTTGGCAATCCATGCTATGAGTATCCCTTCATTTTCCTTCATTTCTACATGATCTGGAAGAGCTCCTTCTTATCTGCTCTCCTCATTCACTCAAGATCAGTAAGATCTCTCACTTTAAACTTTGTCTTCACTCTCTCTCTTCCACTCAAAATGATACATACTTGGGCCTCCACCCAGTCCATCTCAACTCACTGTCACTAGTTACCAGATCTGACATACCTGGCAACTCACACTTCCCGTGTGCACACACACACACACACACACACACACACACACACACACACACACACGGGATATCAGATCCTGAGGAAAGACAGAGGGAACACACGGGGTGGAGGAGTGGCACTGCTCATCAAAAACCAATGGAATTTTGATAAGCTGGAGAGAGGAGACAGAGGAGAAGCAAGAGATTACATAATAGAAACACTTCAGTCTGGAGGTCCCAAGGTGGTAATTGCAGTGATGTATAACCCACCACAGAACAGCAGGAGGTCAAGGCAAGAGTATGATGAGAGCAAGAGAGCGATGGTGGACACATTGGCGGAAGTGGCCAGAAAGGCTCATGCGAGCAGGGCAAAGCTACTGATTATGGGTGACTTCAACCACAAGGAAATCGACTGGGAGAACCTGAAGCCACGTGGGGGCCCGGAAACGTGGAGGGCTAAGATGATGGAGGTGGTACTGGAAAACCTCATGTAACAACACGTAAGGGACACTACCAGAGAGAGAGAGAGAGAGAGAGAGGGGGGGGAGAGGATGAACCAGCGAGACTGGACCTAGTATTCACCTTGAGTAGTGCAGATATTGAGGGCATCACCTATGAAAGACCCCTCTGGGCCAGTGATCACGTGGTTCTGAGCGTTGAATACATAGTAGAGTTACAAGTGGAGAGGGAAGCAGGAAGAGCAGGACGAATGAAGCCAAACTACAAGAAAGGGGACTATGCAGGCATGAAAAATTTCTCTCACGGGGTTCAGTGGGACAGAGAACTGGCAGGGAAGTCTGTGACAACAATATGCAAGGAAGCTGAGGAGAGGTTTGCACCGAAGGGGAACAGAAATAACGAGAAAGCCAGGATGAGCCCTTGGTTCACCCAAAGGTGTGGGGAGGCCAAAACCAAGTGTGCTAGAGAAAGGAAGATGTATAGGAGGCAAAGGACCCAGGAGAATAAGGAGAGCAGTCGTAGAGCCAGAAATGAATATGCACAGGTAAGAAGGGAAGCTCAACGACAATATGAAAATGACATAGCAGCGAAAGCCAAATCTGACCCTAAGCTGTTGTACAGTCACATCAAGAGGAAAACAACAGTGAAGGACCAGGTGATCAGGCTGAGGAAGGAAGGAGGGGAGGTCACAAGAAACGACAGCGAAATATGTGAGGAGCTCAACATGAGATTCAAAGAAGTGTTCACAGAGGAGACATATACTACAAACCTCAATCAAGGAAAAGGATCTTGGGGGGAGTATAACACCGAGCACATCTCCGGAGGCGCACATCAACCAAATACGTAACTGCTGCAGCATACGGGCGCCTAGCAAACCTAAGAACAGCATTCCGACAATTAATAAGGACTCGTTCAGGACCCTGTACACTGTGTACGTTAGGCCCATACTGGATTATGCAGCGCCAGTTTGGAACCCACACCTTGCCAAGCATATAAGGAAGCTAGATAAAGTGCAAAGGTTTGCAACAAGACTAGTCCCGGAGCTAAGGGGTATGTCCTACGAGGAGAGGTTAAGGGAAATCGACCTGACGACACTGGAAGAGAGGAGAGATAGGGAGGATATGATAACGACTTATAAAATACTGAGAGGAATCGACAAGGTGGACAGAGACAGTTGGACAGTTGGAAGTTGAAGACTCAGATGAACCAAAGGGATGTTAGGAAGTATTTTTTCAGTTACAGAGTTGCCACGAAGAGGAATAGTTTGGGAACTGATGTAGTAGAGGGAGGATCCATACATAGCTTTAAGAAGAGGTATGATAAAGCTTCAGGAGCAGGAAGAGTCACCTAGTAACGGCCAGTGAAGAGGCGGGACCAGGAGCTGTGAATCGACCCCTGAAACCACAACTAGATAAATAGAACTAGGTGAGTACACACACACACACACACACACACACTCGGGGCCAGGAGCTGTGACTCGACCCTGCAACCACAACTAGGTGAGTACACACACTTCCCATATGCCCTCTTCTCAAAATCTGACTGACCTATCACTCTTCACCTCCCTTCTCCACTCGTCTCCTCAAGATCTGACAGACCACACCTCCCGTCTCCACTCACTCTCACTCCTCTCCTCACCTGCAGAGTGGGAAATTTGCCCTGAGAATCACTGGACTGTGGACTCGTGCATAATTGATCTGACACCCCGGATGCGACTCCAATATTCACGAAGGTTCACGAGTGTTCAATGTATTCCAGCTAACATTCAAGTTGAGCGTCTCTTCCAATAAGATTACGTTGAAGTGGAACGAATTTGGTTTGGTAAATTCACTCTTCGCTGAACGTTGCTGCCAGAAGGCAGACCCATTCTCGCACAATGGTCGATAAACGTTCCCTTTTGAGTGTTATTTCTTGGAGGCTACGTTATCAGAAGGATGGTTTGTTAATGGGGGTTTAAAACCAATCTACTACACGAGGGGTCAGTAAGGCTGCATGTAACCTATGCACGACCAGTCAAGACAATTTTAATCCCTAAAATTGGGATTCATCTCTGTGTATATACACTGAGAGACATACACTAAGAGACATACACCTCTCATTGTATATACACACAGAGACATACACTTCTCATTGTACATATACACACACACCTCTCAGTGAATATACACAGAGACATAGACCTCCCAGAGTATATACACAGACATACAAATCTCAGTGTATATACACAAAGACTTACACTTCTCGGTGTATATATATATATAGCACTTGCATAAAGGTCGTTATTCTTATTTATTAGTGGTTATCTATACATTATTATAGGTTTGTGTAGTCTAAAATAAATAAAAAATACTTAAAAAGTGAAAACGTCGATAACCATGTCAAAAAACTGACATGGAAAATGAGGATAGACTGGTTCTTTGGGTAGAAGGAATATTCGTGAATATAAATGGTGAGTTTCCTTCCAGTTTTGCGAGTAACGCTCACCCTTGCAGACTTAAATTTCCGGAAATAGAGCTTTCGGATTTAGGTTAAGCTGCAGACAAGAGGCAGAAGCATCTCTGGCCGGCCAGAACACGCCGTCAAATATATGTCTCGACTTTTTATAAGTTATTGAATCCAATTTCCACTACGGCGTTTTCTTTGTTTTGTAGCAAATTCACTCGTATATTGAAGACAGAAGGTACGAACGAAACGTGTGTGTGCCACTTACTTATTCCTATCATTTTAAGTCTTGTCATACCTATTACTGATGCTGAGTATTGAGTCTTCCTTTCCTCTCTTTACTCCTCCATGTCGTTCCACTTTCTTATTACCCTCATTGTTACAGGCCCAGGTGTAAAACAAGCTTGTATATAAAACAAGCTTTTGTGCAGCTTAGTCCTTCAATCAATACTGCCTGCAGTACACTTTGGTATCCACCAACAGAGTGCCACAGTATTCCCTAACACCCCTGTGGTTTATTTGTATTTCCCCTTGAGAACATAACAACATGTCCCTCGGTGCCAAAATAACCATTGCTCTCGGCACTGTACTGTATTATAAAGCAAAACACACCGTCTAATTTCTAACAGCACTTGCTCCAACATCTCCCTGACTGTACACAAATAACCCTCACATAGAAGAGAGGAGCTTACGACGACGTTTCGGTCCGACTTGGACCATTTACAAAGTCTCCCTGACTGTGTTACTCTCACCACCACCTTAGCTCAGATAAACTTCGCCTACAACACACTTTTGTCGATGTAAAATTGCAAATGCTTAGCATTATCCTAAATTCCTGCCTTCCATGCGTACATAGAAAATATGAAGATCCATTACTGGTATTTTTGAGCACTGAACAACAAACCATTGAGCAGGAATTTATTCATTGAAAACATTTTCAAAATAATGAGTCTGAGAGAAGCTCGCCCAAGACCCGATACTTACTGATAATTGCTGGATGAGAGATGGAGGAAGCTGTTGTTGTCACAACGGCTTGTGTCGTATGAGCCCTGTTCCCATTAGTTTGGTGAATATATTGTCGGGATCTGGGAAACTAATGGAGAGGAAACAAGAGTGAGCTAGATGCTCACTCTTTACCCCTGCCTCCACACGAGCAAAAATCAACAAAGAGACGAAGCGAAGAAAGTAAATTGGCGGTTTGGTAGACTACCAGGAGAACCACTGAGGGTAAGAACGTTGAATCACAGATGGCGCTGACCTACGATCACACCAGGATTAACAAGATATCTGAAGGAGGGGTGTTAATGTTGCAGTTTTATAACTGTAGTGTAAGCATGCCTCTGGCAAGACAGTAATGGAGGGAATGATGATGAAAGTTTTTCTTTTTCGGGCCACCGTACCTTGGTGGGAAACGGCCGATGTGTTAATAATAAAAAAAATAATCTTGATATCAAGGAATGTAGCAAGAAGATAAATACTGCCTATAACCTGAGAGAAAAGAACATGATTGCATTCACTTAAGACATCTTTATTGAAAACGTTTAGGGCCATAGACCATGATTGAGATTTAAAGGCCAAGACGTTTTCAATACAGGTGTCCAGTGAGAATGAATGTCCCTTTCCTTGATACCGGGCTGAAATACAACCCAAATCTGATTACATTAGTGCACCAAGTGGTGCCTGGTCTTGCTGCTGTAACTGCTCAACACCCAGTCCTAATTAGGACAGTCAAATCGAAACCAATTCATTCTTAAATTAGATATATTAAAAGTTTTACTAAATTGCTTGGAAAAAAGTAAAAGCAAATAAAAATAATGGTTTTAATAATCCTGGAAGTGAACAAAAAAAAGCATATTTATCTGTTAGCGTGAACATAAGAAAGGATATTAAGATATAATAAATAAGATTATAACAACGTTTCGGTCCGACTTGGACTATTGACTAGTCACACTAACACACGAATGAGAGGGAGCCAGTGTATATATAGAAGACAGGGACAGGGTCGGGACAAAGAGAGGAAGGAAGTGGAGAAGTTGTGGTAGAGGTACTGCTGGTAGTGGAAGTAGTAGTAGTAGTAGTAGTAGTAGTAGTAGTAGTAGAAGCAGTACTGGTAGCACTAAGTAGTATGTTAGTGTGTCTAGTCGATGGTCCGAGTGGGACCGAAACCTCGTCAAAAGCGGAAGGAGAAGAGATCCATTTCTTAGCATAAATAGAAGAAAGACTTGTCTCTGTCTCCCTAATAAACAAACTAATATTAATGTTATTCCATCATTTTGAAGAACATTTAAAACAACATTGTAAAATTATATGAAATATACATCTCCAAGGCTTCAGAAGTGAGTAACGATATAGCGACGTCGACCTGACAGCCAGTTCAGCGGGATTCAGCCATAATATTATGCATTTAAATTTACTGAATTATATCTTTTCATGTTCCAAATAAATTTGTATTGTTAAAACCTCGTCATGAACAAGGATGTAATTTTATAAGAGTCAACAAAACTTAGACAAGATATAAACAGTTACAGAATAAAAGAAATATCGAGTAATGAAGAGGTACACAATAAGGGCCAAAGTGACGCTAACAGACATCACAAGTGGTCTTTATTGGTACTATCATAGCAGGTCCAGGAGAGAGGGGCCAAATGTCTCATGTTATTGCGATCTGTTTGTAAACACAATATCACCACGATGGGAGGAAAGGTTGCCTGAGGTTCAAGACTTGCTGAATGATAGTGGTGGTGTTGGTAGTAGACATATATATATATATATATATATATATATATATATATATATATATATATATACACATACATGTAATCGGACTCGAGGAAGATGTTTGCCTGGTAGGGGTTCCAGGGTGAAATCCACTTGGTGCTGTCCACTTTTTGTTTGTGCTCGACGACAGCACCTTCCAGGCCTATTATTCTGTGTTTTCTTACGTCTCAACATCATATTTGCACTTTTCAAAGGCATGTGATGTGTGTTTTGTTTGTCGCATTGGATGTCACTTGTATTGTGTATATTTTCCTCACCTGTCTGTGGTTGTGAGGTCGAGTTTCAGCATCTAGCCCTGGCTTTTAACTGGCCACTATTGGGTTCATTCTAGATTTGTCCAAGATGACACTGGTACGACTGCTTCACCTCACCTGTCGTGCTTATGCTGTATTCTTATCAAGACTGATGGACTGATTACATCAACTCATTCTCCTTCTGATCTTCAACCATTCATTTCTGTATTAGACTGAGGAAGCCACTGTGTGGCGAAACGTTTCCACGATAAAGATACTTAAGTGTTGCACATGTATTTAATTTATCAACCTTTCTCTTTCGTCTGAGGTGTTGTGATCTACTGTCAATTCATTCCAATGTTTGTCTTATGAGGTACAGTGACCAGCGCCTTCTTGCAGTCCAGTGCAGTTCCCCCTTCCCTCGTTCTTTTTGTCTTATTTCTGGTACTTTGTCACTAAATTCCATTAGACTTCTGAGACAGGTTGTGTCCTCCCTAAACCCATGTACGGTGTTATTATTACACTACTTCTCTCTAGGACCTTTTCTGATCAACTGATTATCTTCATTATTGCCTTACATGGTATGTATATCAGAGACACTGGTATAGCTTACAGGTGAATGATTCTTGTCATTCACCTTCCTTAAATATTCGGACTACATTTGCTGTCTTCCAGATCTCCGGTAAATGCCCCGTTCACACTGACTTATGTACATTTGTGGTTTGGACTACTTATGCGCGATTACGAACGATAGGTGCTATTAGAAGGCCTCTAGAACCTGGCCATAAGACAAGTCACCAGTAAAGAAATGATCATGGAGTAATAAAGACAAATGCAAATAGCAAAGGTTGCTTTCTGAGTACCCGTATATTCCATTGGCTCACAAACTCTTACAAAAGAGATCAGTTTGTGTAATCAGCCAGAGCTAGTGAGAAACTGCCCTTCTGACCAGAGTTTAGGTATAAAATCAGATCATCTGGAGATCAGCCTCTCACCCTGATTGACTAGCATTTATTACTAGAATCTGTTCACAGTATAGTCATGAAGACCGCGTCGACCATACAGCAATAACCACCGAAAGGGGCTATTGCTGTATGGTTATTGCATTCCTTCTATATCTGGCTGATATAGAAGGAATGCAAGATGTGGTTGTGTGATGCACACTAGACAAATGTCACGTACCATGAGAACGTACATTTTATCCCCATTTTCTGAATACATAAAACTATGTTATTTTCTGTTGATTGCTTCTTTAATGACTCTTAAACATCACAGACTAGAAAATATATTTACAATTACTCCCTTCTAATTTTTTGTTATTTCTAAATCTACTGTACGTGTGCCGTATTTCCTCTCCCTATGTTCCTTCCTGCCTAGTGGAGACATGCTAGAAATTTCTCCGATATCAGTGCCAAAAAAAAAAAAGTTTTAGGAATTTTAAGAATTGATGGAACACGCTTGTCGCTATGGCAGCTGTCATGGGCGACTTCACCTGTCCGGGAAAACCTGAAAGCATTTTTAGGGTTAAAAAAATGTGAGTTGCAGTGGAAAAAAAAGGGCATGAAAAATGGGGTGTTAGCGAGAGAGAGAGAAAGACAGAATACATGAGAAATACAGAAAACGAAAGACCTTTCAGTTTTCGACACGGTTTACCAGTGAAAAATTAATCTGGTAACTTCAGATTTGCTGCATAACATATGTGGAGAGATTTATATAAAAAAAGAAAAGCGAAAGGCTCTTTCTCTCTCTCTAAATTTCTATCCTTGCAACCCTTTGTATCGCCTGGTTTGTGTGTATGATTCAGATTGGAAGGCAATCAGGTTAGATCCAAGGGCAAGAATGTTAGTTGCAAGTCCTTGAATCAAATGCTCTCAGTGTGTGAGCTGAGTGCTCTACCAATCGAGCTACAGGACGTAGGTGTCAGCCGGCTCCTGCGAGGGCATCCTGGGAAACAAAAGCAAAGGATGACTCTCTGATCGCGGGTTCTAACCCCACCCGTGGTATGGTTTGTTTGCAATCGTGTCATTGCTATTTAGTGAGTCAAAATATACTTAAGTCACAATGATTTGTTTTCTTGAGTCATATGTTAATAATACTAATACAGAAGTCTTCTTATTATTATTTTATTGTTATTCTTATTATTCTTATTATTATTTATATATTTCATCATCATTCACCATCTTCTTCTTCTTTCACCAAAGTCCTTCTACGTGGCAGCCTTCACCACATAAAAATATACTCAAGCCTCCCAACTTTACGTAAAATACAACATTTTTAAAACCTAAGTCAATCCCTCAAGCCACATAATTGCATCATGATCGGCGTCAGTCAAGAAACCGGTTTTTGAAAGTTGCAAAGACAGGTTGAGAAAAACTGCGGACGCTTTATTTGTGTTGGTCTCATCAGCTAACCTGATACCAGGTTTGTTATTGTGTTGGGTTTCACCTCTGTCGACTACCAGAGAGTCATTGATGGTGCAATTTCCATAGGCACTGGCAATTAAACTTGATTTAGTCTCTTAAAGTGCCGGTACATTGATATATACACACAGATACACCTCTTGGCGTATATACGCTGAGAGTTATACGTCTCTTGGTGTATAGAAATTGAAAGAAACTAAGTTTTCTGTGTATATACATTGACATACATATCTTAGTGTGAATAACTAAATTGTAATGAACTCTTGTCAGTGCTCAATACCGTCCCACACTGACACAGAAACTCAGATTAATTAATCTCCATATTTCGACCCCCTTCTGTTATCCTCTTCAGCAGACCTGCTGAAGAGGATCCCAGAAAGGGATCGAAATATACAGATCAATTAATCTCCAGAGTTTCTGTCTTCATGTGGATTATTTGGGAGCAT
Organism: Cherax destructor; assembly: GCA_009830355.1. NCBI lineage: Eukaryota > Metazoa > Arthropoda > Malacostraca > Decapoda > Parastacidae > Cherax > Cherax destructor. The sequence continues at coordinate 236,728 of WNWK01000088.1, read as the reverse complement.
CTCTCAGTGTATTTACGCCGAGAAAATGTATAACCCTCGGGGTATTTACCGGAAAATGTCATGGAAGGTCTATAATAGCACCAGGGCGAAGAAGTAATGTGTCATTCTCCATTCATTGCTTTCAGAATAGGTATGACAAGGCCCAGGGGGCTAGGAGAAAGTAAACCCAGTAAGAAAAAAAGTTAAAAGGCAAGGCCAGGAGCCAAGACTCAACCCCAGCAACCACAGACAGAGAAAGCACACACACACACACTAACACACACACACACACACACACACACACACACACACACAACCATACATAGTTTTAAGACAAGGTATGATAAAGCTCATGGAGCAGGGAGAGCAGAGACCCAGTACCGCACAGCGAAGAGGCAGGGCCAGGAGCTGAGTCTCGACCCCTGCAACCACAATTAGGTGAGTACAGTATTTCTTCAGTCATAGAGTTGTCAGGAAGTGGAATAGTCTGGAGAATGACGTAGTGGAGGCAGGAACCATAGTTTGATAAAGTTCATGGAGCAGGGAGAGAGAGAGAGAGGACCTAGTAGCGATCAGTGAAGAGACGGGGCCAAGAGCTATGAATCGACCCCTGTAACCACAAATAGGTGAGTTCACCCTTCCCCCCCCACACACACCCTTCTCCTTAACACTAGCGAAACAGGTTGTTCGCCTATGTTATGATACAATTACCTCGTTCTTCATCTGGTTCTAAACTGGATTACTTGACTGATCCTTGTACAGCTTTCTCCGCCTCTTTCCGTCACTCACATTTAATCGCAAATACTCCTGCGCGTGTTGCTTTATTTGTCAGGTTGAGAAATGGTATAAAATACTGAAAAGTTGATTAAAACACAAGTGCAACAATTAGGTATCTTATTGAAATTATACCTGCCTCCGTATTTGACTGAAGAAGTCTACTATGTAGGCGAAACATTTCATAAATTTGTCAGGTAAATGCCCCAGACACGAGTTATAAGCATAATATGGCCCGTTCATGGTACTATGGCTTGGGCATGGCAAGAGGGTAGATGTAAGGCCAAGGGAAGGTGGGGTTGCCCTTAGTTCTGTGGTAGATGACACCATACTAATGAACTCAGTGGCCTCTTTAGTTTGTTCAAATTATTATTATTATTATAGTAGTAGTAGTAGAAATAGTAGTAATAGTAGAAGTTGTAATATTAGTAGTATTATAGTAGTAGTAGTAGTGAAATTCCTATTAATATTTTTATATTTACTAATATTTTTTCTTGCTAATAATAGATATTTCAAAGAAAATCATTACACTTCCTGTTAAACTTTACCATTTAATTTGCAAAGTTAGTGAAATTTTGTCCTCTTCTTCTGCGGTTTCGTAATTCCTAAGGTTAGAAAATCAGCTAGATCAGCAAGTCTCTTTGGCGTCAGTTCAGAAACTGTTTGATATTTTTAATTATGCTAGAAACTACTGACCTTTCCGTGAAGAAATTTATCTAACTTGCAACTTGTTTTTATTACGAAGGGGCTAATCTAACTAGTGACTTTTTTTTAAGGAAGGAACTGATCTAAATGGATGATTAAGGTCTTGAGGATCTGTTGTTTGAAGAACAAATTTGCGTATTTTACATTTGTTTCCCGTTTAACAGTTTCTGTAAAATAAATAGATTTTTTGGTTCATATTTTCTGAAGAGGCTTATCTAACTAGTCACCTTTTCTCTATGAAGGGACTAGTAAAATTGGTAACCTTTTCATTACAAGGTCACGATGAAAGGGAGCCACTGGTACCAATTATTAGTGGCCGACACCTGTACTTTCCTCCCCATAATCCTGAGACCAGGGACCATTCTCTCACAAGTATATACTGCCTCTTGTGAAGTCTCCCAGCTTATATACTGCCTCTTGTGAAGTCTCCCAGCTTATATACTGCCTCTTGTGAAGTCTCCCAGCTTATATACTGCCTCTTGTGAAGTCTCCCAGCTTATATACTGCCTCTTGTGAATTCTCCCAGCTTAGGCTGAGAGATTTCAACACTTTTTGTGACCCCCATCCTGTGTGATTAATATGACAGGGAAAAGACAGGTTTGGTTCCCACTGTGTAACTGTCATACAGAATAGGGTAGCAATACACTGCTGAGATATGCAAGTTTATTAAATTATAAGAAATCTTACGACCGTTTTAGCAAGCAGTTGCTATAGAAAGACATTATGTTTGCTGAAAAAGACATTATGTTTGCAGAAAAATACTTATAACGAAGTTTCGTAAAGGAATTTGATAAATAGATGAAACGCCGAAATCAAGGTCTTCCTGGCTGGCATAATGTTTTTCCTCACTACGTTTGCTAAGCGACTCTCTAGTTGATTTTGATTGCGCATTTGCTACCTGTGTACGTCAATGGTATCACCTGGAGTCTACCTGGACGTCGTTCCGAAGGTCAACTCTCCCGTGACCCAGTCCATATTCAGACCTCCTGGTGAATCAGGGTCTGATCAACCACGCTGTTACTGCTGGGCGCAAGCAATCCAAAATATGAATCCGACTGATCTGTTCATGGCATTATATTAAGAAACATTTCGTCCATTAGAGGCTGTATCATTTCGTGATAATTGATACAGTCCCTGGTGGGCGAAACATCTCAGTTATATGCCATGAGAAGTCTATTGTTTTATTACCATATTTAACACCTGTAGTTCACCTGTGTTTATTCCGTAAGGGACTCCAGAACAGGTGCAACACGTGTTTGTGTACGGAAAAAAATGTCTTTGAATTAGGGAAAGTTTTTTTAAATGTTGTTTTGAACTTGATATGTACAGAAACAACAAATAGGTACAATAAGTGACTGAAACTATGTACAAATACCCCGCACATTGGCGAGAGAAACTTGCGACGACGTTTCGGTCCCACTTGGACCATTTACAAAATCACCTTGTAAATAGTCCATGTCGAACCGAAACGTCGTTGTAAGTTTCTCTCTTCCATGTGCGGGTATTTGTGTATTGACCTTTTCCTGAAAGTGACAGTGAAAAGTTCTCGTTATCCTCGTGAATGTAACTTAAAAACATCCGTCCCTCTCTTCCCATAGACGTTTTATTTAAAGATATTTCGGAAATATTTCTCGCTGGTTTTTCTATCGAAACCTTGATGAAATATTGTTTAAAAAAAAATTACATGTCCCTCCTTCCTCTTTTCTTTTCAGCGTTTTACGACAGGTTACAACCATTTTTTTCCTCTCGCCTTTGTTTCCCCCCTCTCCTGTATACCCTATTCTCCCCTCCCTCCCTACCATATCACTCTCATCCCCTCTCATATCTTTCCCTACCATTTTCCCGTCTCTTCAGCTTTCCATTATATTCGCTCACGTCTCCTGTGACAAGCCATCCATCCAGAGAGGAGGTGACTCCCAGCTCTGATGGAAGTCAAAACTGCCTTAATTACTGATTCCATAGTGAAATATTTGGTATTATTATCATCACCCTACAAATATCCCAGATAAGACTGATATATTTCATTATCGTATGTATTAAATGAAGGTAAGAGTATCTCTCTCTTGAGAATATTTCTTTCGAGTTGTGGTGGTGTGTAATGGCCGACAGAACAGAAATTCCTCTTCCATATCTTGAGGACCCGGATACCGTACGTAAGTTCTGAGTTGATGTATCATAGTTCGCACCTGGAGGGTTCTGGGGGTATTGGTGTAAAATCTCATCATGGAAGTTACTCCCTACCAAGACGGAAAGCTCTGCAAATAATGCAGGGTGCCATCAGTGAGAGGCAGTGATGGTGCATGGCACCCTCAGTGAAAGACAAGCATGTTATGAATGCACTAGGAGATAGCTCAATGAATGCTGGGAGACCACGAGTTTTCAACTCCCTCCCTTCATATGTGCGGTAAAAGTTGCCAGCAAACCCCTAGCTGTCTTCAAGAAGGAACTTGATGTGTTTCTCAAGCCAGTTCCTGATCAACCAGACTGTAGTGCGCGCAATGGACTGCATACGGCCGGCACCAGAGGACTGATAGATTTGCCCGTCAATCATGAGGCCTTGCCTAGAACTCTGCCCCGGAACTGTCTACAGCTAAACTACAGAAAAAATGGCTTTTGTCACAGTCTGTCTTAAGCGAGTGACCCATAGCGAGAAAAAAAATTACGAGAATCTAATTATGAGGGTAATTGAAGAGTAGATCAACGGCTGTAAGATTACGATTGGTCTGTATACTGGTGAGACAGAGTAGATCAACGGCTGTAAGAGTACTATTGGTCTGTATACTGGTGAGACAGAGTAGATCAACGGCTGTAAGAGTACTATTGGTCTGTATACTGGTGAGACAGAGTAGATCAACGGATGTAAGAGTACTATCTGTCTATATACTGGTGAGACAAAGACACGACTGGAGTCAATTCCTTTTTTTGTACTGCATTTCATCCAACATTATTTTTTTCAAGTGCTTGGAAAAGGCCATTGTTTGGGGAAAACGTTCTGCAAATGAAGGCGTTCATTGCAGTCGTGTCTTTTCTTCAACTGCCTATGTGTCCACATGGACACATGGTGTTCTTTATGAAACAAAACCTGGAACACATGCTGTGTGCTGCTACCCTACTGAATCATCAGCGGTTCCCAATTATTGTGCGCGGACTCCCAAGGGTGGGCAAGCTGACCTCAGGGGTGCACAAGCTGACCTCGGGGGTGCGCAAGCTGACCTCAGCGGTGCACAAGCTGACCTCAGGGGTGCGCAAGATGACCTCGGGGGTGCGCGAGAACAATTTCATAATGGCCAACAGCTGTCTAAAGCACTCTTATAAACATCGCCAACATCAAACTGCACATAAACAATTGGAAGACAATTCATTTGATTTTTTCAGATGTAAAATGGGAGAAATGGGAAAATGTCAAAGGATTTCTAAAGTCACGTTGATGCAGAGGGTCTTGCAAGAACACACTACGAGCGTTACTTGTTAACTACACAAGCGTTACTTGTTAACTACACAAGCGTTACTTGTTAACTACACAACAGCAGTAAGGTCCTGTAACTGTTATGGGGCCTTATCGCGACCCTTTCTCACACAGTAGATCCATTTTTTTTAAGCAATGTGAACAAAAGTCGCTTCTAGGGGCCCTAAAGCCAAAGCTTCCTTAGTTTTGTAGCAGATCTGTCCCTGCATAGCAGTCAAAAAAATGCACATATGCCTGAACAAAAAAGGTAGCAAAATCTTTAGTTGCAATCCATCTTTCCGATCATCCAGTAAAAGCAGATAAAACATTCTCTCCCAACTAGTCAATCACATCAGAAACATCAACTTTTTCCTTCTGCAATTTGACGAGTTCACGAATGTCGCAAAATGTGGCCAATCTTTTAGCTGAAATTCGTTACTTATTTGATGGTGCTGGTCATGAGGACCTAAGTATTGTTCAGCCAGTTGACCACATGCACAACAGAAGACATTTTCAATTTAAAAGACATCGCAGTGATAGGAAAGAAACAAAATGTCAGTAATGCTGTAAAAAACACGACGTTCGTATAACGAAGGTAATGCAAAACAGCTACTGTGAATAAATAGTGAAGTTCTAAGCGCTTTCGTGAACTGTCACATTATCAAGGTTCTTGATAATGTGAAAAATCACCAAAGCGTTTGGAACTTCACTATTTTTTCACAGTTGCTGTTTTGCATATTGTGATATCACATGTTTACTGTGATCGTATTGCAACGAAGGTAATGTATGTGCGCCATGATGCGTGCGACTCTAAAAATACCCAAGTGTTGCGTATGTGTCGTACTCATCAAATTATAGTAAGTTTGAGTGACAAATGCGACAGGGGATGCGCAGACTAGATCATAGTTTGGAAGGGGTACGGGGCCTAAAAATCTGGGAATCTCTTCCCTATTGATGTGTAGCGATATAGGGTCAAACCCATGAACTCTGAGAGGAAATTGGAGTTGGATCTAGAAGAGGAGCCACCTCCACCTGGTAACTTCTGGGTATTTTGAATGACTATAGATCAGTCATGCAAAAGAGCTGAGACCTGCTCGCTGCAAATATACTGTCCTGTTAATATTGTCTATGTCTACGCTGGATATACCTATATAAATAAATGGCACAATACCGTGACTGGAACAATACACAAAATAACCCCCACATAAGAGTTAAGTTCTCACCAGCATAAATAAATAGTCATCTTAGGATTTCCTTAAGTCATCTTACAGTTTCGCCAAGTCATCCTTCCACAGACTTCTCTCACCCCAGCTGCTGTCTCCCTCACCCTTACCTCACATGCAAAAGAAAAAAAAATGTTTAAATTATTAACAGGAGCACAGCGTGAGGGGCCTTGGAGAAGGGGAAGTGTGAGTGAGTTGTGGATTCCCCTTTCCTCCCTACTCACCCTCCCCTCCCTCTTCTCTTTCTTCTGTCATGCTGAAGGGCGTGGTGGAGCACCCACGGTATAACAGTGAAGGACAAAAAGAAGAAAGGAAGTAGAGGGAGGAGGAGGAGGGGGGGAGGAGGAAGAAAGGTGCTGGAGGAAAGGGTAGGTGCAAGGAATCAGAGAGGGGGGGAATGGGGGAATCCGTTGGTCATAGTTGTTTGTAGATTTTTGTGGTTGTTTGTAATTGTTGGTGGTCACTCAAAGTTGTTGTCAGGTGTTCCTGGTTGCTAGTAGTAATTTGCAGATATTCGTCGTTATTTATAAAAGTTCGGGTATGTTCGTAAATATTGCACGTATATTGCAAGAGTAAATATATATATATATATATATATATATATATATATATATATATATATATATATATATATATATATATATATATATATATATATACGAACAACGATCAATGACAAAGTAAAGAAAAACGTAAACAAACGTGGTAAGGGAGAATTCACGAAGGAGAGTTACTCGACCTCTGGACACGACACACATCCACACGTTCACACAGTCGACTTTCATAACAGACATGTCTGTTCACACTCGACTGGTCAACGTCAGCTACACACAGGTCTACACACACATACACTGTCGACCTTAGCCACAAACACATCGTCACACTCCCACAGTCAACCTCTGCATCAAATAAACACTTACAGTCCAAGAGACTAGAACACAGTCTACCAAAGTCGTAAGAACAAATACAATTCACTCATTATCTTAACTTCACACAATACCGACAGGTTAATAATTATAACACATGTGCAACACCTGAGCATCAATAAAGATACACAGGTGTTGCACATGTATATTATTCATCAAAACACTCCAATACGAACCGGTTATACAAACACTTTGTAAACTTTGGCTTCACGTAGACACGACACATGTACTAGTTGTAGCCATTGTAGCCCTGACGGTTGCAAAAATAGTAGCCAAGTAGTCGACCATGAATCACCTATAAATGTGTTTAACCCCGTTGACTAAATCACTGAATTCGATGAATCAAGGCATTATTCACTCTGATCCTTTCACTGCATACTGAGTAGCTGGCAGACTAGTAGTGTACATGGCAGGCTAGTAGTGTACATGGCAGACTAGTAGTGTACAAACACCAGTAGCAGAGCAACGACGTTTTGCCCTAAAAAATAGTTGTATCAATTCTTAATAAAGTCCTGTATAGAGCGATGTATCGTGTAATAAAACGACGTCTCTATTCCATATCAAATTATTATTATTATTATTATGGAGGAGGAGTGGTAAAACCGTAGGGATTATACTGCGCCTATGAGGGGGAAATGGAAGGTATCCAGGCTCAATCCAGTGAACTGGAACACAGATTCAATTCCCTAGATCAAGAGCCCTTCACCAGCGTCAAAGAACCTCCGTTGAGGGTCTTCCATATGAAAGACCTCAGTGAGAAAAGGTCACAGTATTTGACCTTACTTGGTTATCCTACGTTAATTTCTATCTAAGGTTCCACATTAAACCATTTAAAAAATCTGTATGGAACCTGAATAAAACCTTACGTGTGTTTGACATTCCTACATAAATTCTTTGTGTAAGTCACTGTCTGACTTGTTTGGGTTATCCTAGGTTCTCTACACATATGCTGCTATGTATGATAATCTATGTAACTGTATTTGTGTATACCTGAATAAACTTACTTACTTAATTCTTTATCCATGGGCGTGTCTCTCTAAGCAGTGTCAGCTGTATAACAGAGGTAAATATCAGAGCTGCATTCACTGTATCAAATAACCTGCGTTTTAAATTCCTGACAGCTAGTTAGCACTGTCAAAGGTGCGTGTTGGCCTTCAGGCTTCGGAGCTTCACAAGGCAATGTAACTCCCAGTGAGCCAATGGTAAGGAACTTCCCTCTCGTTTCCTAGAGGCGTGACTGACAACCTGGGCTTTACTTTCAGTCTCAGGCCCTGTGACTGACACAAAAATATAAGAACAGAGTAACATTGCCGTAGGCATACTGACCCATGCTAGGCAGGTTATTATTAACTCCCAATCTTAGGTTAGGTAAGGTTTGTCAGGAAAAAGGACAAGTGCTTCCTGACGTGGGTCTTAGTTATATGATGACCCAGCAGCTGGTTCTTTTGGTCATCTGACCGAGGCCTTCCACTGGCTTACCGGGGTACCCATTTAAAAATATTATGGTTATGAGTAAAACCTCATGATTCTACTTGGCAGACTGTTCATATACAATAATATTTCCAAACCAATACTTTCCTATATCCTTTCTAAATCTGAATTTATCCACATTTAATCCAGTGTTCCTTAACTAGATATTCTGAGCACCCTACTTATAGCCTCTTTTTTTAAACTCGTTTTCCACATATATATTTTAACTGTGTCTTCCCTTATTTTACTTCCATTACGAGAGAATATGTTTTGGGTTTTTAATTTATCTTCGTATATAGAATTATTTATTCAATGGCTTAAATATGTCATCATTCTCTGTATGTTTTCCAATGCATTTATATCTATTTTGTACTAGAAAGACCAGAAATGAGCCGCATAATCTAAATGAGAGTTTTATCAATGAGGTTTCATTAATTTATTAACGAAATAACCTATGTTCTCTCGTTGTTTATACTTTTTGATATATAGTAAATCCACGTAGTATGCAGCCTTGGTACGTATGTTTAGGCACTGTTGACTTGGTCTTCGGTTCCTGCCTACCAATGGAAATGGAAAGGAGCCCAATGGAAATAAGGCACTCTGATTTTTTTGGGTTATCCTAAGTTCTCTACACATATGCTGCTATGTATGATAATCTGTAACTGTATTTGTGTATACCTGAATAAACTTACTTAATTACTTACTTACTTACCATGACCCCCAAGTTGTTTACACATTCTGTGTGAACAAACTCTGTGTCACAAAGTTTATAAGTGTGAGAGTTATTTTCTGCCACTTTCCAGACCCCAACATTAGTTTGTCAACCTATTTCCTCATCCGAATGTTTTATTTGGCCTTTTATTGTGTCGTTATTGTATTTACTCATGTCACTTTTCATTGCCTCAAGGTCATTAATGTAGATTGCAAGTAACAGAAGCCTGAATTACCTGGAGGGTGTTCCGGGGGTCAACGCCCCCGCGGCCCAGTCCTTGACCAGGCCTCGTGGTGGATCAGGGCCTAACCAATCAGGCTGTTACTGCTAGCCGCACGTAAACCGACGTACGAGGCACAGCCTGGCTGGTCAGATACTGACTTTCCCGATCTTCGTGGAGTAAAAAGTTCTATTCATAAATTTAATCTAAGTATCCCTAACTACAAGAATGTACACAACCCGCACATAGTAGAGAGGACCTTACGACGAGGTTTCGGTCCGACTTCAACCAAGAATGCACTTTCCTCCACTAGTTACTTTCGTAGAGAAATTATCGATAGCCGAACCACATTCGTCTGTTTATCCTGTTAGTTTCTCGTGACTGACAGCTTAGCCTTCATCAATCCCTAGTACAAAGGATAAAAAAGAAGTGGTAATGATAGCTTCAAGGAGACACACTTCCCCCTCCCCCTAAAAAATAAATACATGAGTTAACATTTCGTTACAGCCTCGTCCCAGTAAGTTCACAGAGCATCGGCTCGTTGAGAAAATGTGCAGTGAACCTACTGAAATAATTTGGAAATATACTCGACTCACTGGAAAAATAAGATTTACAAATCATAAATTTTCTTGCTTCAGAGCCTAAAGGCTACGGTTCAGAGAGGTAACGCCTGTTGCGTGCTATTCACACGGCTTGATCCCAATAATCCTTAATAAACTCACCATGACTCTGCTTGCTTAGAAGCCCTTGAAAACTTCTGTGAACTGATCATTGGAACACAGCGACTCATACAAATCCACAAGCAGATGCGCACACACACACACAGCTATAACATACAGGTATAACTTCTTGGTATTATTATACCAGGTTTCAACCTAAGCGATGAAACATATATCTCCAGCCACGTCTAACACCAGTTACAGTTACTGAGTGACTGCTAGCCGGTACAGCCTGGTGCTAGCTGACCTTGTAAGGTGCTCATATTTCATTTCACAGACCCCGCTGTACCGGCGTCTATCTTGTCTCGCGGCTTTCCAAGTTGTCGCGAGGATTCTGCTCCCTGAATTAATCATCGGGGTCTTTCCGGGGTCTCGGCCAGAGTGGATATCACGGAGAAAACGACGACCTCGTTGAGGGAAAATGATATATGACCAGGAGAGCAAACTGCTTGTTTATGTGTGGAAAAATACACTGTTTAACTCTTCAGATCTTTCAGTTCGGGAAGCACTTCGCTGTGATTGCTTTATCTTCTAAAATGAAGACATCGAAGAAGAGATCATATATGGAGGAAAAGGTATTAATTACCGACACGATAGTAAAAAAAGAAGAGACAAATGCATTTTAATTTGATCCTTTGGTGACGTCAAGGTAAAAAGCTTTATCAAATCTGGGTAAGTGTCCCGTAGCTCAGTGGGTAGAGCACTCAGCTCACGCACAGATCCGTGGTTCGATCCTCGGTACAGGTGGAAACATTGAGTGAGCATGTTTCCTGAAGACACCTTGATCACCTAGAAGTAAGCAGGTACCTGGGTGTTAGCCGACTCGTGTGGGTCGCATCCTGGGAACAAAATTAACCTAAGTTGCGGGAAATGCTATGCATAAGCAGGGTCTTTCTGTATAGTAAGTCAATGATGTCAGCTATGGTCTGTATAAGTTGTATCATGTACTTGTAGAAATAAAGATTATTAATATTATTATTAATATTATTATTATTATTATTATTATTATTATTATTATTATTATTATTATTATTATTATATATTCAGTATAAAGGAGAGCTAGGTTAGGAAAGATTTGTCAAGAAACAGGACACGTGTTCACTGACGAGGGTCTTAGTTATATGATGGGTTGCCACTCACAGGAGACCACAAGGAGGGGCAGAAACAGTATATACTGAAACTACCGTAGTTCTGTGGGATGATAGTGACAGCAGATCATTTTCACGAATGATTAATTTGGCGTTCCTTCCTGTTTATGTGTCCTTGATCGTGTCTGCGTAGGACTCTGAAACTGTTAGGGGCGTCGCTGCCACAGGTGTGTTTGTGTTCTCATAGCCTGATATCTAATTATCTATGTACCTCACCCACTTCTTTCTTTTAGCACCTCCACAGGGCATAACTTACTAGATAATCCTGCACTAAGGATAAAGTCATTTCTAGGATTTTATATATATATATATATATATATATATATATATATATATATATATATATATATATATATATATATATATATATTATATATATATATATATATATATATATATATATATAT